>NBAY01000040.1:0-421705 GCA_002794775.1 Porodaedalea pini | reverse complement strand
CCTGTATAGTCTTGTATACCATGTAAGGTAATATAAGTCTGTTAGTCAGCTTGTTATGTCTTTGAGTCGAATACAAGTCTGCTACAAGAGTTTTTGTACAATACAAGGTGTATACAAGATAGACAGATATTTACAAGAAAAAAAAAATACTTTTATCATTTTGTATTCTAATTATATGCCCTCAGAAAGTCTAACAATTCAGCTGTAATGCATTCATTCTACTGATTATTTCTGACAATCAGGCTGGAAGGCTCTTCACTGGTTTAAATGTTGGGTGTCAGCATGTCAGTTAGCATATCATATACTTATTAGCCTTCACATAGGATACAAGGTAAATACAAGTTAGATAGATGCTTACAGGAAATGTGCATTTATTTTTCTTGTATTATATGCCACTTATATGTCCTTCCAAAATCTAATGTCTAAACTGTAATGCAGTAATCATAGTGTTTTTGTCTGATAACAAGGCCAAAAGCCTGATCATCCACTTGTATTTCAGATACCAGCTCTTCAATCACTGTCTAAGATTTGCTTTGTTTTCATAAGAGATGCACATGTGGTGGGAGTTCAAGCCCACACCACACCTTTGGGACCACCAATCCAGCACTGAAACTTGAGAGCCGAAAGGCTGAAGAGCGGATGATGAGACAAGACAATAGTATAATATGGAGAAAATACTTCACAGCACATGAAAGAATAAAATTAACAAGAGTCGAGTCAATGAAGTAAAGAGAAGGAAAAAAGAGATCTGTGGAAGATACGAGCCACAGTACAAAATTGAGGAGAGAAAAGGAAGAGGAGACCGTGTATGGCGAATGAGTGAGTCGCGCTGCACGCATGGATGGATGAATGAGACAGTTGGGTGTATGGTTGGAGGGAAAGGTGTAAGAGACATATGTATTACTAGGAAATTAAGAAGAGAGGAGAGAAGAGAATACAAGGTGGAAGGCGCGCCAAAGCCGTACCGACAAGAGCAAAGACCTCTGCAATCGTGAGCAAGTGCATGACAACCAGTGAAGAAAGGCCCTCAAGCTCTGCACAGTCCAACTCGGCATAGCCCAGACCAGTAGCCTGCACCCATATCCTAAACATCCAGATCCATAAGTCGCAAAAGTCATTGCACCAGCCTATACATGACCACTGAGCCCAAGCCCGAGCCCAAGCCCTAGTCCAAGCCTGAGATCAACAGTCGTGAGGCTATCCAGCATGGACATCGACAGCAATGCCTGTCCCTGTCTGTCAATCCCGTTTCCGTATCCAATTCTGCCCATGCCGCTGATCATGGTCCCGTTCCCGGGAATGCCCATGAGAGCACCTGCGCATACCATGCAACCGGGTCTGAGACGTCCATGGGGACGAGTTGGTGGCCCTTTGCTGCACCCATGTCGGAACATATGACATCACCTGCAAGCCACACAGCTGTAGGTATATCTGGCAGAGTTGCGACGGCCTCCAACCCGACGCTCAAGCTTGAGTTGGATGAATCGTTCAAGTCCATGTGAAGTGTGGAACTCCACACACCATTGGCACTGTTGTTGAAATTGTAGTTATAACTGTAGCTGCACAACACCGCACTTGGCGTCTTGAGCGTTGATTCACCGAGAGCGGCGAATACGAAAGGTGCTGTATCGGCTCTTCAAGTGGGACAGGCATCAGATCAGAAGGCAAGGGTGTCTGTGACGTAAATGCAGAAGAAAGCAATGTTTACTGTGCACTAAGCACCGCATGCTGGTGAGCTGAGGTGGACCTGCAAATGAGAATGGCAACGATCCTGGGGATCGATAGCGGAGCGGCACGCTCTGCATTGCCACATCGTCTGGCAGTGTCGCAGCACATCTAAGTGCTCTATTTGCCATGCCTGCCTTCGTCTGCACACGGCCAAACTCCAGACTTGCACCTGCATCCGAAAAGGTGGACTCAGAAAGTGCATCATGTTGCACATTGCAGAAACCGGAGATGATCCAGATGCAATTGTATCCTTGCTTTTCGTGTGTTGCATACTGCGTGAGTTCTCTTCCTGCAGCAGCGTTGAGCTCTTGCCGACCGAGAGACGCCACCCAAATGCATCGCCGAATGCACGTTTGCAGTGTCCAACTTCCCACAGTGGGAGACTGGAGAGCTTTGCCCATCCACGGGTCAAATAGCATTGATCCTGTAAGAATTTTGATGCTAGAATGAGCGCAGCAAGGAAGATGCACTGTGGGCAGAGGTGCGGCAAGGGAAGAGGTGCGGTGTGAGCTGTTTTGCCAGAATCTTGCGATGCTTGTTGTTAGACTGTCTTTGAGTCTGCATCTACTGAGTTAATGGAAGCAAAGTGTCCATCTGGAGGACTGTCGGCACACACGATGCGTCGAACAGGTCCATTGATATCAATTCCATCGGAAGGCTGCAGAGGTTGGACGTGTCCAAAGAGTTATTTGCCTTTGATGAGGCAGACACCTCGTCTTCCTTCACAATCCTCTTATCCAACTCTGGCTCGCTTCTCACTCCCATGCCGAGCCTCTCTTGCTCTAGGAGCTCTGGCATCTTCCCTCGCACCGCCTCGATGTAGCAGAGCGCCAACTGCAGGACGCTGCATGTTGCATGTGAACGGTGGAGGACCTGTATGAATGTTTTGATCGGAACGAGATCCTTCTTGGACACAACGGTTGTGGCATTGCTGCCGAAATTCTCAGTGAGAAAGGCAGACAGGAAAACGACTGATGTTGATGTTGAAGCATGTGGTGGGTTGGATGGGGCATGGGGAAGAGGCGAGGAAAGTGTGATGGGTGAACAGGGTGAGGAAGTTGAACCAATTGATGTTTTAGTGGTTGGCGTTGAGAGACGGCAGCTGTTTTGTCACCGCCGTGATAACTGTTTGAGTTGAAAAGACGACTGGGATGTTCTCGGGGTGCCAAATATCGGTCAGGCTTTTCACAGCTTGATCTAGAGTTGAGCACGTCAGTTAGGGAAACAGGACAAAACCAAATTATCTATTGACTTTGCGTGCGCGCCTCAGAAGGTTGCCGACAATTGGAATGCTTGACTCGCCGACCAAACATAGTTTGCTTTTGCTGGATGTGTCTTTGGGAGTTGGGGTTGTTTCAATGTTTGAGGCACCGCTTGCTGCAGTGCTGAGAGTGGGTGTGGGGAGTGGGAGAAGGTGGAGACAGCGGGAGAGATAGTGTACACGAATGCAGCCGGGGTAATTAAAGAAGTGGATTCTTGAGAATTGGGATGCTGATGGTGGACAAGGACACGCATCAGCTTAGCGGACTTAGAAAATGCGGACTTAGAAAACATGTCGAGATGTGCTCGACGCGTTGTTGCACTTTGCTCTCTCCCACCACCACTGCCTGCCTCTCCCTCGGTCGCAAATCTGTCAAGCACATCAAAAGTAAGGCCACATAGTCTTTGGGATATAACGAGCATGTTAGTCAAAACGTAGCTCGAAACAGAGCTCAGATAAGCTCATGCCACTCAAATTGGTGAGTAGCCCCTGTATACAGGCAGTTCGTCTAACTGGCCTCTACTCCACAAGTACTGGGATGGTCTCACAAAGCAATGCAAGAAGGAGCATGAATAGTTCTATCCTTGGTATGTCTATCAGCCCACACGCATGGTCAAGGAGAAGAATGGCAAGGCAGAGTCGACAGCGGGTGGGAAGGTGAAGAAGGAGAAGGATGGGAAGGAACGTCATGACCATACCAAGTCAAGCAGCTGTGTGCACGGTTCCGGCGCGTGTGCCTACAACAGCTCCTTGTGCTCCGCTACCAGCACCACCAGCACCACGAGTGCCCCCTCATCTGTATCAACTGTGGATTTGGAAGATTTCAGTGAGCTCGACTCGCTCTCCGCTGACAGATCTCTCTATGGTCCATACGGCTATGCGAACGGCAGGTGCAGCAGCATGCGCGAAGTCGAGATGGTGAACCTTAGACTTCAACATGAGCAAATCAGAGGGATCACAGGGCCAGGGTCAAAGTCAGACACTCTTGCTCCCGATGAGCCTCTTGATGCCCTCGCTCTCTGGCACATCTGGTTCTGGATCAAGAGCGAGCCTTGCGATCGACACGTGCAACGCTCTTGCAAGCTTCTCTCTCGAATGCGGCCTGCTCAGTACGTCTTCCTACTCGCACTTGCACCACGGTGGACACGGGCATGGACACGGATACTCGCTTTCCGTGCAGATCCTGACTCAGACTGCCCAGAGCCTAGTTCCCGGACCACCTAATTTTGTCCTCCCGCAGAACCGCCATTCGATGAGCTCGCTGAGTACACCGGCCACCGATGATGCCAGCCGACCTCTGCCCGCCTGCGCCTCCTACAATCAAGATCCCGAGGCTGCTTGAGACAGCACCTGGTTCGAACAGTAGCTTGGCGGTTGGCTCACCTGTGATGCATGAGGGCAGCGAAGGTGAGCAGCGGATGCAGATGAATGACCATGGCCAGCAAAGAGAGGAGGTATTTGGTGGGATGAATGGTTTCCAGTTCCAGAACTCGCATCCGCAGTTGATGGTTAAGGTATGCCAGGGCAGGTTCCCAATTTCTCAACTGCTGGTGGCAAGATGCAGGTGTAATTTTCTGCTTTTCGTTGTAGCATGATGATATGTCTGATCATTTCTTGTTGATCGTAAAGCATATTTCATGTTTCAGATCTACAACGAGCAGGTGCCTGTCGCCGCTAAACCCTGCCCTCGTGCACTCATGCAGCTCAGCATTCCTAACAAGTCTTCAACCTCCTCAGGCGGCCCATTTTCCACACCAACACCTCCTTCCTCCTTGTCCTCCTCATTCTCGCGCCTCTTCTTCCCTGGTCAATTCTCTTCGCCAACTGGCCAATCGCCTGGTGGACAGTCTCAAGTGCTGGGTCAGTGTGCATTGCTGCACGGGCTGCCTGAGTCACCAGATCCGCCAGTTGCTGGCGAGTGGGTCAACTACAGCCTGCCAGCATGGGCGATGCAGACGCTGTGCGATGGCGACGAATCTGCCACACATTCCTCGCATGGTCAGTACCAGGAGACACAGAGTCAGAATGTATTTGGTGAAATCGACATCGGACTTGAGATGGGGCTGCCGCCATGGATGGGCTTCAGCTCAATGGGGTCAATGAGTCCCATGGGCTCAATGGGTGGTGGGATGGATGGGATGGGGCCGGACAGTGAGCAAATGGACATGTACGCAATGCACTTCCGGTTCGAGGACCTGCTCGACTTGTCACAGTTATAACCTGTGCCTTGCCTCGCCTGCGGACACCATCAAACCTGGATTCTTTATTCTTCTTTTGCTCTTATCTATGATTTTGATGCGGCTACGATTTTGAACAATTCAAATATACAATAAATGATGCAATAGAAATACATTATTATTATATTATCTAAATAGTGTGATAATGAACCAGTAGACTTTCAGTCTCGTATAATGACTTGCAGACCTTATATAAGAACTCTACCAGACACGACAAGAACCACAAGTAAGATTATCCCATGTCATTTTGAAGCTGCGCCGTATTCTCTTCTATATTTTCTTCAGGGCCGGTCATTCTTGTATATTTCTGGCAAGTGATGATCAGTATGACCTAACTTGGCAAGGTCGATCAGACTTGCAGCAATCTTGCAGCAACTTGTAGTTTTGTATCAGATCGAAGCTGTGCCATAATTGGTTGTACATAATTTAGAAAATATACATCTTCCATGGGCATATAAGCCTGTGCAAGATTTTAGACATTTTCGTGATGGCAGTGTATGCAAGGGTTTGAGCGAGCCCAGTAACCTGAACTCACTGTCAGACAGTTCCTTGAGTACAAGGATAGTGCATGCACTACATGCATAAAGGCACACTCTGGGTTTGAATTGAGACATAAATCTAAGCTGATCCCTTGTTTATCCATTTGGATGTGAACAGTGGGTACCCGAGTATTTAATCAGAGGGAAAGCCAAGAAGAGGAAGGACATTGGGATGTACTAGATTGGACTAGGCATATGTCCCTCTTCGAAAAACTAAATAGACCATATTGAACGGTAGTCAGCCCACGAGTGGTACTAAGGTACACATCATTTTTTTTTGTCTTCTTCCATCTCAGAAAAGAGAAATTGTTTGATCCCTGACAGTTGTTTCACTGACCACATCAGGAAAAACCTCCTGGCCAGAATCCCTGGAATCCCTGGAATCAGCTGGAATATTTGAGCAATTCCAGCCAATTCAGAGGTATTCCGATTCCACACGATTCCCAAGCATTGTTCCAGATTTGACTAATTTGACTAATTTCCGATACCTTTCTACACATTTTTATTCACATTCTTACTGCATTCCAAACTTTTCAATCATTTTCTTACAGATTCTTGTGGCAAATGAGTGTATTTAAACAAATTCTAAACTAAAAGGATGTTACGGCCAGTCGTTGGAATGAAGCCTTTCACAGTCATCATGTACAGACCACCAGTGAACTTCTTTGCAGACTTGATGCCCAGGATGACGGGTACGGCAAGCAGCTCCTTTTGTACATGCAACAATGTAAGGTGCACCACAGCATCGGTCTTGAGTTCCACAAAATCTACCTTGTGAAGCTTGGTCTCACCGGTTTTGAGAGCATGCAAGTATGAAGCAATGTCAGCACAACATCATCTCATTGTCATGACGTGCAGGCAAGACATGTACCTTGCCTTCACATGCTCAAACATCTCCTGTTGGATAGTCTTGAGAAGTGCAGGTATAGCAGTCTCCTTCAAGCCCATATCGCATCGCACAGAAAGTGTTTGCTTCTTCTGGATATCAACCGGACCAAGTTGAAGGCGAAGTGGAACACCTGGACAAAAAGCCATTTGTAAGACCACAGGAAAACTGAGAAATAAGGAATAATTGAATTTTTGCGCCTTCTGTTTCCAGGAGTATAGCCATCCCATACATCTACCTTCACACTTTCCTGAGTGTCTTCACAAGCTCCTCACAGTGGTTGTATAACTCCTGCTTATTAGTGCGCATGGTAATACTGCAGCGGACAATGAGCGATGCGTGATGGGAGAACAAGACTCTGGTTGTCACCGCAAATCATGACCATGATTCCGACCATGTGTGTACTAAGGTTGCACGTGTTCTGCCACAGAATAATTTGCCACCATTCAGACCTGTACCCTGCAGATCGTCCAGGTCTGAGACCACGATGTTGAACATCTCTGGCCGTGAGAAGTCTTGGCCAAGGCAATGCAATGTTGCAGCTTGGATGCCATGGCCGGTCATTGTGTAAAGACCACCGACAAACTTCTCCTTGTCCGACTTGATGCCTGTGATGATGAGTACGGTAAGCAGCACCTCATACACGCGATGACATAAATTGAGAATTTTCCATACTTCAGTAGGGATACATGGCCGTTTCTGTAGTCGGATGGATTGCTATGGGCTCCTCAAGCTCAGAGCTGCCTCTGAAGACACATGTCATACTGACCTTAATCAGCGCCTATAATATTTGTCAGCACAAAGTGAGGGATTACAGAACAATCTACACACATTCGTATACCAACCCGGGAAGTCAACCCTTTCTTCCTGCCAATAGCAATCTTCACTGTGCTGTCAATTCTCCCTTCCTCTTTCATTGCCTTTTCCTGGGCAGCAATTGCAGACATGCACACAGCAGGCACCACAGCCTCAGCCTTGAGTTCCATGAAATCTACCTTGTGAAGCTTGGTCTCCCCATTTCGAGACACGCCAGTATGAAGCAATGTTGGTTCCAGGGAGGAAGACAGTAAAATCAGAGGTGAGCACATGTACAATGAAGAGGGAAGTCGATGATGTGAGTGATGCATCAAGGACTGTGACAACCTTTGGGAATGTGTTTGCGTCAAGTGCTAATGATGAAACTTGGATGAACTTTAACAATGCGTGTGGACAGATAAAGAGACTGGGCTCATGGGAGTCCTTGTCCAACACAAAAAAGTATTTTAACAGATCCGGTGATGCATGCAATGATGACAACAGGAACTGTTGCAGCAGACTTTACGGTCTTCGGCTTGAAGACGAGCATTCTAATAAGTTGAAGGTCAGAAGTCAGATGGCATGTTGCCTGCAGCAGTGAGTGCATCCCACCAGGTGGCCGGCAAGGCTACTACTTCATGTGTGATGGTTGCGGTGGATGTGATCGAGGGGTTTTTCAGATGTTCTGTAAGGATGTCGGCACCAGACATATTGGAGTGGCAGCAGATGTGAAGGTGATGTGTGGCGTGTCGCATCAAAACCAACATACATGTGATTAAGTTCCCACACCTCTTCTGTGGTGACTAGAGTTGGAGGGGAAACTTGGAGTTACCCATCGAGTGGTTAACCACCGTGGTTTCCCATGGGGTTAACCACTTCACCACAGGGCACTGTTGAAAATGGCCTGTGGTAAACCCAATTAGATATATTAGTCATTATTTTTTATGTCATAGTGTAGGGTAATCTAATCAAAAAAAATTTCAGTTGAGGCACATACAGCTATGTCTGTAAACATTCCAGGTCCTCAAGAGCTTGAAACTAAGCTTCAAGAGCTATTCTACTATCTTTCTAGTCTCCCAGATAACCTTCCTTTCTCAAATCAGTACTATGATTTTAAATCATTCGGTCTTCCTGCTGAGGATGTTGAAGATTATGGCACAGATGGAGCTGTGAATCATGCACTGGAGGTGCCAAATTGGAATAAAACTTAAGGAGCGAGGTCTGGGTCTTGTGGCTTTCAGAGCACTTAGGCCGAGACACACTACATGCACAATTTTCATTTTTGGTAACGACGCAGCAACAATTGTTTACAAATTACTATATTTGGATGCTTACACAACATCTCCCACACTTTCCAATTGGTGGTTAACCACAACCACCAGTCCCTCCACAAGTTAGCCACAGTGGTTAATGATTCCCACAGGCCTCCAGGAGTTTCCTCTCCAACTCTAGTGGTGACACATCTAGGTGTGGGAAATTGGACTTAGCAGTTTTTGTCACCTGAAGTGCCTCCAAATACAAAATACATCATATCTCACTCAATTCTTCACAAAAACTCTTCAAAAAAGTTGCTAAATTTATATTTCAATAGTTTCTAAAATTTATGTGAGCTTAGAGGACAGAAGGTGGAATATTGAGGCTGCAGTAGTGAGAATGGGTGTTTTTCTAGAAAGCCTCCTTCCCTGATTTCTCCTGAGCTCAATTTTGAAGCTAATGACATGAAACTTGTTGGAGAATGGTATCTATACTGTATATTAAATTATATATAGCTTATAACAATGTGGGAAATTTTTTGACAACTGTCTGAGTCAAGCAAATTTGGGTGAGTTTGAGAGTTTCAGCACAACAGTCAAACAGGACAAGAGGAGACATTCACTCTAGTTCATCCCTCATAACATTGACAGTATAATATATAGACCGTTCTCCAACAAGTTTCATGTCATTAGCTTCAAAATTGAGCTCAGGAACAATCAGGGAAGGAGTTTTTCTAGAAAAACACCCATTCTCACTACTGCAGCCTCAATATTCCACCTTCTGTCTACTAAGCTCACAAACATTTAGAAGCTGTTGAAAAATAAATTTGGCAACATTTTTGAAATGATTCTGTGAAGAATTGACAGGGATATGGATTTTACAAGTTTTTGAGGTACTGAAATGCTCAAATTTTGTGATCTTCACATGTCTCAAGACTTATGAAAAACACTGTAACCTGCAGATAGTTCATGGGTCCCAGTATAGGTCCAAGAAGCCAATCCAGTACCTGCACCTGTGTCAAGCCATGGCAGAATCTAATAGGTTCCACAATCAGTTTTTTATTCTACAAAATTCTATAGAATCTATGAGATGTATCATTTTTCTATCCATATTCTAAATTTCAAGCTGCCAATTCTGTTCAATTCCAAAACTTGGACAATTTTCCATGAAATTCTACAAGTTTTCTAATTTTTGGACTGCATTCTCATGACATTCCAAAGATTCTATAATTTACTACAATTCTAATAATTTTCTAAGGGTTTCTGAGCAGGAGGTTTTTCCTGATGCAGTCAATTTACAGACAGCTTTGATGATGGCCCTGTGTTATCAACTTTGTACTCTACTTAAACACAATATGTTCTGATTGATCCAGCTCTTGTGATATTTTAGGAGGATGAAGTGGATTTGAGTCTGTTGCTATTGTTTCGTGATCAGAGTCAGGATCTCTTTCATTAATGACGGATGGATGTTGCTTGGCTCCTGAATCATCTGCTGAATGAGTCCACTATGGTAAACAGATGTTATATAGGCCAGCGCTATGGTTAGTACAAGAAAGTATCCATTCGGTAGAGTAGTGCGCTGTTATTACACATTGCGTGTCATTTAGCACAAGTACTTATCCAGGCATGAGAAGGTTATGGCTGTTCTGGGCTAGAACAGAAGCATGGAAATGCGTTGTTGATCATGAATCTATGAAAACTAGCTGTAAAGTAACATCCTTCAGAGCCATCAAGTTCTCCAGCTCAGCAGTATCATTCTTTGTGGAGGGCTGGACTTTCATGTCAGACACAGAAGTAGTACTTTTGTATTGTGTTCACTCATATATCACCAATGACAATCCACCACACTACAGCCATTTTCATAAGTCCTGCGACACGTGCATGTCACATGAAATGAGCCATGGCTGAGCCAAAATGTCAAAAAATTAGAATGAATGCCTATTTTCTCTGTGAATTCTGCACAGTACCTGCTCATTAAGTACTCAAAAAAAAAGGCACAGTTCTCAGGAGAAGAAATATGTAAAATAGGGAGCAATAAATTGACTGTATAGGTGGGTGGAGATCAAACAAGTGCAGCTGGTCTGTTCTCTCATACATTTCCACTGAGATTCAAAAATTATGGCTCCCCTACATCTACCTATAAAATTCTTTCCTGTGTCTGTAAATTAAGTATATGACTATACCAACATCTCCTGCAAGTTTGAAGCCAATCCATTCAGTATTCATGGTGCAGCAGCAAGATTTGTGTTCTATTCTGCAACACCTGTTGTGAGAAAAGGAGGGAAAGAGCTTGAAGTGGAACACAAATCTTGCTGCTGCACCATGAATACTGAATGGATTGGCTTCAAACTTGCAGGAGATGTTGGTATAGTCATATACTTAATTTACAGACACAGGAAAGAATTTTATAGGTAGATGTAGGGGAGCCATAATTTTTGAATCTCAGTGGAAATGTATGAGAGAACAGACCAGCTGCACTTGTTTGATCTCCACCCACCTATACAGTCAATTTATTGCTCCCTATTTTACATATCTGCTCCTGAGAACCATGCCTTTTTTTTTGAGTACTTAATGAGCAGGTACTGTGCAGAATTCACAGAGAAAATAGGCATTCATTCTAATTTTTCGACATTTTGGCTCAGCCGCGGCTCATTTCACGTGACATGCACGTGTCGCAGGACTTATGAAAACGGCTGTAAAATGTGAGAGTCAGCGATAAGGATGTGAACAAGCGAACTCGTCATCGTCTCTTCTAACGAGTTGCGTCCTCCTCCTTGTTCATCACTCATATGTCCCTTCAAGAATACATTCTGCTCTACCATAATGTATACAATGGCCATCCAGACACGCTATCCAACCCGAGGAGAAACGACAGCCTAACGGGTAGATCAGATGCGAACACATCGATGTATTTCCAAGGTGAAGGGCATACAATGTAATGCCCATCAATAGCATTGTTCACAGCGTTTATCCGTGGTTCACACGACTATTTTGTTCTGTTCGGCGATTCAAGAGTAGACGGTGGCAGCAATATTATCCTGGATGAAGGAAGCAAGTGAACTTGAAGCACACGTGCCACCGTGACGTCGATCACAAATGAGTTCAATTTCCGCTCGATTTTTCTCGTTGTCCGCAACGATACAAATACAGTGGTCAACGTACCGAACTCATTCTAAATTTCTTCAAGAGCTAAATGTGGGTAGGACGCAAATATGCCCTAGAGATCCGCTTTTGGTACGCGCCTTCTCAAAGTTCTCATCGGTTTGGTCAGCATTACTGTAAATTACACCGGTAATGGAGCCTAAGACTTCGAGAAGCAAGGGAAAATAAATTCCATTGGTGAGTGCTGGAACTTCGCTAAATATGACTTCGATATCAAGGACTGCGGACCCAGTATGGTTGGCCAGGAAAATGCCCATCTTAAGAGGGGAGAACACACGGGTGCATACTCGTCTTCACGCTCGACTAGCATCATTTAATGGGCAGCAGTGTCGTCATTGGTAGAGGATATCAAGGGTTAGACGCATGTCTCACTCGACTTCGCCGCTTGTCCAGGCACCCTTGGAGCGTACGTTCCATTCCTGCGCGAAGGACCTGTGTTTCTGAATAGCTCGGACGTGTCTGCTGACGCGAAGGAAACTAAGAGACAGAGGTCGGTTCCGGCGTCGAACATGTGTACCTATTGGGTAAGGCGGTTGACTCTGAAGACGGGGATTGAGCAAAATTATGGTCAGCCAACATGACTTCCTTCAATCTGCGTGGATCTCGCACCATCATTCTTGGCTCGCAGCGTGCTCGGAACTCGAATAGCACTAGCAGCATTTCGACGCACAAGTGGTGTGGGAGCCGTCGGAACTGATGCTGTGCAACCCCGCGACTGTGTTATCTTTGCCTTCCGTCCTTTGCGATCGCGGTGCTTCGACTTCGGACGCCTCAATCCTTATGTTTATCTCTTAACTGAAAATGTGAAAATTCAATAATACAGTCAAACTTGTAATAAGCATTGTCCTCGGTGGACAGGAATGCTTGTCCACGTTATTGCATAATAAATAAATAAAGTCATTTCCATTTATGGAATGCTGTCTCATGCAATCAAGTAAAGATGTTTTTTTTTTGCTTATCTATCTACTTTCTGCAGGCCACAAAAACCATTAATATTGCTCGCTGCATACCATCAGAAGAGCATCCATATGGGGGTATATGGTCACCTGATGACCTCTAGATAAGCATTTTTGGTTTAAATTTTTGTTCAAATCTTAATGTCAAATGCTTATGGGGATAATGCTTATAGGACCCTAAATTCTCCACCTACTGAGTTTGGTGGATCAAAAGTTCAATGCTTATCTACAGGTAATGCTTATGCACCGGTATGGTTCGACTGTATAAGAACGAGCAAGCTCAGCTTCCATTGCCTCACCCTTGCTCTTCCACCATGCCGCAGACTTTCTCATACAAGTTCGAAACCCCCGTCTACAAGGGCAAGACTTCTTTCAACACCGGTCTCTACATCAACGGAAAATCTGTTGATGGTGTTGACGGTGAGACCTACGAGTACGTTGAAGCGCGTTTGGTACCATATATATCCTTCGATTCTGATCATGCGCCCTTAATCCAGTGTCGTCAACCCTGGTATGCCATCCCGCTATGCATTGATGTTCCCAACATCAAGCTGATGTCGTCATTTGTGCAGCGACGGGAAAGGTGACGACGAAGATCTCAATGGGTAACAAGAAGGATATCGACCTCGCGGTCAAGGCTGCACATGAGGCGTACAACACCACCTGGGGCCTCAATTGTCCTGGAGCTGAGCGTGGCAAGATGCTCATGAAGCTCGCAACGTTGATGGAAGAATGCCATGAGGAGTTGGCGGCCATCGAGTCTCTTGATAACGGTACGTGGGCTTTTCATATGGTAACGTTCTCGCCAATATATTCACCACACGACTTTCAGGCAAGACGTTCTCGCCGGCGAAGAACGTCGACATTCCGGGCTCAATTCAATGCATCCGCTACTATGGCGGTTGGGCGGACAAGAACCAGGGTAAGGTCATCGAGACTGACGAGAACAAGCTCGCATACACGCGGCACGAACCCATTGGCGTTGTTGGCCAGATCATTCCTTGGAACTTCCCTGTGAGAACTGTTTTCCATATTCACTCTTCATCAGAGTTTAACTTTTAGGATTATACTATTTATAGCTCCTAATGCTCTCGATGAAGATCGGTCCCGCGCTCGCGACGGGTAATGCGATTGTGCTCAAGCCGAGCGAATTCACTCCACTCACCGCGCTGCGCATGATCCCGCTCATCGAGCAGGCCGGCTTCCCACCAGGCGTCGTCAACATCGTCAACGGCTTCGGACATGTCGCCGGCGCTGCGATTGCTGAGCACCCTGACATCGAGAAGGTTGCCTTCACCGGCAGCACACTCGTCGGTCGCAAGATCATGGAGGCTGCTTCGAAGACGAACTTGAAGAAGGTCACGCTCGAACTCGGCGGGAAGAGCCCGAGCATCATCTTTGACGATGCCGATATCCAGCAGGCCGTCGACTGGGCAGCACACGGCGTTTTGTGAGTTGAAGTGCCTTGCTTATTATTGATCCAGTTCTGAAACGCCAGACAGCTGGAATCACGGTCAGGCATGCAGCGCGGGCACGCGCATATTCGTGCAGGAGAAGATCTACGACGAGTTCCTGCAGAAGTTCTCTGCGAAGGCATCGTCGATCAAGCTTGGCGACCCCTTCGGTGAAGACATTGACCAGGGCCCGCAGGTTTCACAAGTGCAGTTCGACGTGCGTAGTCCTTTCGCCTCCTCCCTCCGTGCCCTAACTTAATATTTACATCTAGCGCATCATGGGCTACATCGACTCAGGCAAGAAGGAAGGCGCGACGCTGCACCAGGGCGGTGGCCGGTACGGAAAGGAGGGCTACTTCATCCAGCCCACCGTCTTCACCAACACACGTCCGGACATGAAGATCGTGCGGGAGGAGATCTTCGGGCCCGTCGGTGTCGTGATCAAGTTCACCTCGGAGGACGATGTGATCAAGCAAGCGAACGACACGCACTACGGTCTCGCTGCTGCAGTGTTTAGTAAGAACATCGACCGAGCACTGCGCGTCGCTCATAAGTTACACGCGGGCACTGCGTGGGTTAACTGCGCGAACACGCTGAACACCCAGATTCCGTTCGGCGGGTACAAGCAGTCTGGCATCGGACGCGAGCTTGGCGAGTACGCGTTGGCGAAGTGAGTTTCCCCTTCTTCACTTCACTACATCGTGCGCGAAGCTAACCGTTTGTTCTCAGCTACTCGGCCGTCAAGGCGGTGCATGTCAACATCGGCATGTCCATCTGAGGAGGTCGGCGAGCTTTTATTATTCGTTCCGATCTATCTATTTGGGAACTTCATTGCACATTCATAATAGAGTATAATAGAGTACATAGTTTGTAAGAATTTCTTCGCTCCGTATATCAAAGGTATTTGGTTTAAATATTTTTATGGGCACAGTCAGACAAGACAACGTTGTACGCTCAAGATATAAAAAGATTGAAAAGAAACAAGTGGCAGAGGAAGTCGCTCCCTGAGAGACTCCCACGATGCTTAGGAGACGATGGATGACTGGAATGCAATGACTTCCAAAATTCAGGAAGTCACTTACCTTCTTACTCCCATCTCCTACATCGTGGGAAAATCGTGCTGAGACCTCTCCCCGTCGACGACGCGCGATCCCTTCATGCATTATCGCAGAACTACCCTCCGTTTCAATCGTGTCCTCGACCGTATCCTACTGGCAGTCTTGGATCTTAGATCGTCGTTGGTGCCACTGTTGTGTCGCCCTCTCACTCTATATCGTGCCCCGCCCTGTCGCCGACGCCATAGCCATCGCCGGGCTAGGTCCTCCAAAGTCTCGCCCCTACCTGAGCCTCCTGCCTCAGACAGGGACACCTTCCACTTTATATGTCATCGCCTGCTCGCCGCAGCGACTCAGTACACCTCTTCACCCCCTTCGCCTTCGGCCTCATCGGTTGAAATCATAACCAAGCTTCGGGCCTTATCGGCCAACAACAATAATTGCTTCCAACCGGAATTTGTTGGATACCACACACCACCGGATGAACAACCCGGTCTGCCGTCTTTTGTCGGCCACATGCCACTCAACCCCCGTGTGAAACCCTTTATACCCGCACCGGGTTTAGCCTATGAACTAGCACCGATGTATGGACGGCGCCCCCCAGTCCTGTCCCATCTCAAATCCTTCCATTTCGTTTTCCCCTTTGATTTTAGTCTAACATCATACTATGAATATGCCGCATCTCTTCAGTTTGAGTATGAAGACATCATTTCATCATGCCCCATCTCTTTTCACCATTATATTTGTCGATACATCCCTCGACAGCGCATACATTCTGCGTAGTATATTTCGTGCCTTGACATGGGCAACCTCACAGATACGATCAGTTTCTTTGTTCCCCGAGCGGTTGGATTCTGCTTGTAGTAGATAGCAGAGATTATAAACAGGAAGTCACGCAGGAATTACATGATGATCGACGCCACGGTTGCTCAACGAAAAGACAGAAAGCCGCAACAAAAAATTACTGCCCTTTTCAGAAGTGTTGTCACACGTGATTTCACTGATTTTCATGCCATGAGAGCCTCAAAACACAAACATTTTCATATCTCAACCAAAAGTTGACCTTTTTGTGTCATCTAAGTTGCTAAATTCATTTTTTTTATCTCATCTTTCATATTTCAACAAGAATGATAAGAAATAGTCAAAATTGGAGTCCAAAACAGCAAAAATGTTGTTTTTGAACCCATTTCCCTTGTTCATTTTTTCCTGCACTCAGATTTCACTGTACAGTGCTCCAGACCAGCACAGAATTCCAGTATTAGTCTATTATGAACTTACAGACTGATTTTGAGATGTATTGTGAGGTAGATGTGCTCAATTGGTGCATGCCTAAAACACACAGATCCTCTCTGTTTCTGCAAGCCCCCCAACCCCCAGGAAAAATTCTTCTCAGCTAAGTTCATGCATGTAAATTCATTCAAAGTGTATTGGAACAGATTTGAGTAGCATCCAAGGATACAGGCTTGCTTCATGAATCAGGGATATGTTCACAAGAATAGTGCATACAGTCAGAATCTGGTACTCAATTCAGCTCACTGGTTGATGCTAGAGCCCTGGATGCTGCTCAAATCTGTTTAAATACACTTTGAATGAATTTACATGCATGAACTTAGCTGAGAAGAATTTTTCCTGGGGGTTGGGGGGCTTGCAGAAACAGAGAGGATCTGTGTGTTTTAGGCATGCACCAATTGAGCACATCTACCTCACAATACATCTCAAAATCAGTCTGTAAGTTCATAATAGACTAATACTGGAATTCTGTGCTGGTCTGGAGCACTGTACAGTGAAATCTGAGTGCAGGAAAAAATGAACAAGGGAAATGGGTTCAAAAACAACATTTTTGCTGTTTTGGACTCCAATTTTGACTATTTCTTATCACTCTTGTTGAAATATGAAAGATGAGATGAAAAAATGAATTTAACAACTTAGATGACACAAAAAGGTCAACTTTTGGTTGAGATATGAAAATGTTTGTGTTTTGAGGCTCTTGTGACACAAAAATCAGTGAAATCACATGTGACAATACTTCTGCAAAGGGCAGTAATGTTGTACCTTTATCTAGACATTCTCTTAAGACAAAATGCCAGCTTATAAAAAATGGAGAGTCTGTTACGATTACTGAGTTTACGAAGTATCGTCTTTTAATGTGGGCCAATTTTTGGAGCCTGATTTGGGTTTTTGTCAGGTTCATAAGCTGATGGCATACCATATATGTTAATTTTGGACCCCATTTCTGCTAAATTGAGCTGTGGCTATGGACCAACTCACAGCTTTTGTGGCTGTACAGTGCTCACTTTCTTCATTAGCATATTTAATTTTATTCAACTGTCCAAATTGCAAGCTTGAAGCATGTAAAAAAACTTCACACAATTCTCTATCTGTCTATGTATTTTTTGTAAAATAAAGTGGCCTGGTTGAATTAAACATCAGCCGAAAGCAGAGTTGACGACAGTGCCAACATGTGATCTCCAACTTGCAGTCGTCGACAAGTCTGTTTCGCTGCAGCAAACACACTCGCTTCGTTCCCTCATGTGATTATTCTGACATTCACATTGAACTACACATTGATATGCCAACAACAGGTGCTCCTTCCAATGAGAAAGAGATGACCGCTGTCTTCTGCTCACATTGATTCGTTCTTATAACACATGTGCTGATCCCAGACACCCCTAAGTCAGGATCTACATCAGACAGCAGTCCGGTACGCGTCTTGGCTGTATGCTCCATGTGACCGCATCCCTAATCGTCCAGATAAGATCTCTGGTACGTTCCGATATGCATTCGGAGGTCTCAGAACGTGTTGCTGATGTGATCGCGGGGTTCTGATTCGAAACTGGACCGATCGGATTCAGTCCAGTACTGATCAGTACGCGTCAGAACCAGTTCTCGAGTGCTTCTGGAGCGATCAGTGGTGATGGGACGACCAGCACGGCTCTACACCAGGAGTTGCGATAGTGTTCAACCACTGTAGTCGAGTCCATGAGCGCAACGTTTTCCTTCCAAGGCATGAGGCATACCGATCTATGATTAGCTTGCAAGATAAGGACTTTTATTCAATCTCTTAGTTCTTTCTTGCTTCTTTCGAGTGATATACCAATGATACCAATTTCATATTGATCCTCTTTATCCTGTCTTACTCTCATATGATTCTTATCACCACAGCGGCTCTTTGAGAGTCCGAAACAAAAATATAAATATTTATCTGTTATTCTGATTCATCTCAGATGTTCGCATCCCGTGCAAACGACTGAGCTTACCTTTGTGATTAAGATTGTGTGTTGCGTGGGTTGTCTCACCAGTACATCAGGAATTTCAACATGCCCTAGTGAGTCGCCTCACTGCGGTATTTGGATCGATTCATCTTCACGCATATTTAAAAAGATATGCATTATTATTATCGAGACGGTGCGACACAGACAGTGGCAAATCAAGCCTCACCGACGACTGCAAGGACATAGACAAAGTTACGGGTGCCTCCTGCTGAGGTTGGAGATCACATGTTAACATGCTGGCTTTGGTTCCTTGTCATGAACGGAGAAACAGCTGACGAGGAAGGGAGCCATGGGCCATGCAGATGTCATTGACTCCATATTTGTTCATTCTGTCAATTCTTCCACTTCAGAGGATGAGGGTGAGGATACATCTTGGACCCATCCATTTTCCAATCTGTCATCCACACAATGGTTGATATCGGTACCTTTGTCCCAGAGTTCCCTTAACACAGATCCTATCACTTCCCATCTTTCTTCATGGAGATAGTTCCACCCCTCCCACTTCATATCCTCCTCATCCCAATCATCCACATAGAGTCCTGGGAACTTCAGTTTGAAGAAATCTGATGAATACAAAGAGGAGACATCGCAATAAGGTGAAAGGACATGGCTGAGGTATAACGCAACCGGCTTAAGGTCGTCCTTCTTGATCGGAGACAATCCAAATCAAATTTCTTTCAAGGCCTTAAATCGATGTTCGTCTAATGAAAGTGTTTGAGTTGTACCTGGATCAATGAACAATGCAAGAAATCAGATTTTTTTGCAATGCGTGGTGATAATGCTCAGACTGTCAAGAGTCAAAGAAGGCGTCTCCAAGTAGGCAGGGTCCTCACACAAACGCAAGACCTCGATCGAACTCCAGTGCTCCACAAGGGCTTCAATATCGGAGTCGGTGATTTGCAATCCGTGGTGATGAGAAAGCACCAACTCTGTGAGTTGATTACACTTTGCAAGAGGCGCCAGAATTGATAAGGTCACATCATCAGTCTCTGCATTGCCCTGATTTGACAATTCCTTGGACTTTGGGACAGAACTAAGCAATAGTTTTCCCAGTCGATGACCCCTCTGCGAGACTCGCTTGATGAGTTGACCCAATGAAAATGTTGATTCCAGTTCAGGGGAATGAACATAGAGCTTGCTCATGTCGGGAGCAAACTCTATCCCTAGAAGACTTGTAATATCATCGTATTGTGCTCCAATGGAGACTGCGACAAGCCTGGAGAATGATCTGTAGGTCCCTAACCAAGGAAAAGGCACTGGTTCATCCATGACTTCCTCAAAGTCGATGATCTGAAGATCAGGTAACTGTGACAATGGCTTCATCACGTTTAGAGTGAGCATATATAGCGTGCATGTGAATTGTTCCAGTTTCTTCAAGGAAGATAGAAAATCCCATGCATAGTTTTGGGTGGTATCGACGTGATAAATCCTAAATCGCTTAAGATTTGGAACTAAGCCAGCAAACTTCGTCATGCAACCGTCAAAGTCTAGGTGGATAAACTCCAGTTCATCGTCTGTTTCATACTCTGGACCAGATTCGGTATGGAATTTCCACAAGGGACGGAAGTCAAAGGAAACCTCCTCCAGATTCCTTGCCTTGATGAAGGCTATGCAAGGATCCAAATCCTCTTGGGTTAGAAGTATGACTTCAAAATGGCAGAGTTTGTTCATAACATCATAAGACAGCTTCGATCCCATTTTCGAGATGACATCTGACAACAGCCTTGATTTCCTAAAATCGATTTTCAGACTCCTCACTCGGCAGATATATTTACGAAAGAGGTTTGCATCGTCATTCGTGATCGCTCTCTCGAATATCAACCATTCTGGATACTAAAATTAAAGGGAAGTCATTATATATGATGCTCTTAGTGTATGATCATACCTCTTTTGACTGGACCAAGCATCCTAGGAGGGTCGCTAAAGGCAACACATTGTCCAACTCTTCCCAAAGGGTGTCTAAAACAACACAACACCATTCTTTGCACACAAACAAGCATTGATATAGTGCATTCTTGCTGTGTAGCGAGCAAATGATAAGACCAAAGACAGAAAAGACAGAAAAGACGCAATGCATCTTCAAGCCAAGATTGATGTCTGAAAACTACGCCACATCAAGATTACAATATTAATAAGACTCGAAGTGGGTTGCATGCAACTCCAACTCAATTGTCGTACACGTGACTAACATATTTTTAAGGGCTTTGATATCGACACTCCAATAAAACCTCGTGCTTGAATGAAGCATGTAAAAAAAGTTCAGAAAATACTCTATCTGTTTATATAATTTTGGTGAAGTAAGGAACATATGAAGTGATAACAGTGTGCTGAATACTTCAATTAAGTTATCATTAAGCAATGGTGGCAGGAAAGACAAACATACCACCATGATCCATCCATCGAAGTTCATCACACCAACAGCAATGACAACGTAGCTACCGACACTAATAACAAAATGGGCCGTATGTGCACCAAGACAGCCACCAGCATCGGCTTTGGAGCACTCTGCATAGGATGCCATCTTTATTACATTGCTTTCACCTGTAATGCCAGACTTGTCGCATTTAACACTATGTCCTGAGAGGAAGATATCATCACATGAGACAACCTTACCTGGTTCAAGCAGTGCAAAATCACAGACAACCAAGTCCTGTATATAAACTGAGACTCCGCCTTTGAGTAAATTTGATGGAGATTGCACCTTAGTATCGATGACCTTCTCATTACTGCCGTAGGGGATGCGACACTACTAACGGCCTTTGTATGCCCATGCCCGATGTTCATCCCTGCTGCCCCTGAATGCCATAAGTGTTTCCCATGCCCACTCCCACAGTGGTGATTGACAGTGACGACGTCCATACCTGAAGTATACAAGAGCGCACTCAGTGCCCTATGGATGCTTGGGCTCATGCTACGTGGGGTGGACGGTGCAAACTTCAGATTTGATCAGCTCTCCTTGCGCTCACACTCTGCCACAGTTGTAAGGCACGATGATTCATGGCTAGTCATTGATGCAACACTGTGCTCTATGCTCTGAACAGATGCACCAGATGAACTAAATGAGGGGACAACCACATTTCTGCGAGCAAGGCTCTTGCTCATCATATTTTTATCCTTTGTCCCAATGCTCATGACAGGCAGGTCATCCACATGCTTCAGAGCAATCCAAACTCCATCGATGCAGTTTAGTGAGGTTGATATGAACGATTCTGAATGACTTACTCTTTTGGAAGTATTTCTCAATGGTTACCTTCCCCAACTCCTCGCTGTGGGACGTCATCTTCTTTGCAGTCGCAGAACCAAAGCTCTTGATGCTGCTGTGCTTTTGGTACCTAAGATAGTTCATCATCACCCTCATTTTTCTGAAGAACTTCTGAAGATGCACCGCTCCTTGTGACTGACAGAGGAACTCAAGCATCGCATCGCTCAAGTGCCAGGCGACTGAAGATGAAGACCCGACACAATTTCCTCGTTGGAGATGGCGAAGAATGCATCAGCAAACTCCTTATCCTCCTCAATGATCGTCGTACTTGGATCAGGATCGTAGTAGATCTCGACCGCTGCTGTAACAGTATGCAGTGATGTGTACGCAAGTTCTGTTTGCACTGACTTGGCCCTTGTGTTGACGGCAGCAATTTCTGGGTCCAGGTAAACTGTGAGTGATGGAGTCTTGATATTCACAGCGATGTTATGATTTCTTTAAGATGCGGCACACTGAGCAGGACGCTTTTACTTGAAACACCAGCATAATAGAAGGCATTTAGTGTCATCTGTGTCGCCGGCTCACCGATTGACTGGGCAGCAAGTGTGCCGCACATCTCACACAGATGAGCAACCGACTGGTTGAACTTTGTCTCCACCTCACCCAAAACCCAGTCAAACGCTTCTCTGTTGAGATAGAACTCCTCTAGGACTGGATGCGTGGTAAAAGTCACCCAAAGGTGCATGCGGAATGCAACAGAAGCGTTCTCAGCAGCCTCCTTTATTAAAAGATCATCGCCGTGCACAACGATGAGGTGGTCTGCCAGTTGCTGCACCTGCTCAATGATGTAAACCAGCTCCAGATCGCTCGGTTTTCTGCGGTCGATATGGAAAATTTGCATTGCGTTCTGCATGATGCGGTTCAGGTTGACAGGAAGATAGTGGGCAGCGGAATTGTCACAGCCTGGGAAATGAATTCACGGAGCAATTTATGATTCTCATGAAGACGGTCATATTCCTCGTCAAGTTTTTGCTGGAGCTCGAGGGATGAGTCATTGATACCGACTTGCAAAACACCAGGAAGAAACTCGCGATCATTGATACTGAATGATTTGATCATTTGCCATTCATTTGCTGTTCAATAAAAGCACCATCCATACCATCCTCGCCATACACGAATTGAATCAGGTCACCCAGTGAGTTTTGTACAGTCCCGTCATAGCAGACAGCCACATCTTCGAGTGCCCTTACAACTTGAAGTCGATGCTGAATGTAACCAGTCTCGGCCATCTTGACAGCGGTATCAATCAAACCTTCGCGACCAGCCATAGCATGGAAGAAAAACTCTTGAGGAGTTAATCCACGAAGATATGAGTTCTCAACAAAACTGCACACCTCTGGGCTGAAGTCGTCTTTCATAAAGCAAGGTAGTGTGTGATGCCTGAAGCCAAACGGGATTCGCTTCCCTTCCATGGACTGCTGACCAACACAGACAGACATCAGCGAGATGTTAATGAATGAACCCTTCAAACCCACGACAACCATCTGTTTGACATTGTTGTCTTCCATCAGGTTCTTCTGTGCGTATTGACTCGTCATCGGCTTCCCCAGCCTCGTCTTCAGCTCATTGAAAACAAAGCACTTGAGTAGCTTCTGGTACAACACATGGACCTTTACAGGCTGGTTCGGTGGACAGTACTCCAAGTACCGGTTCTTCACCAGTGGTACATCTTGCATGCGGCGCAAGTGTCCCGAGCGGCAACCGCAAGGTGCTGGTGCCTATAAGGCAATACTGTATGCAGTGCTCTCATTCTCCAAAGCCTTATCCGAGAGGAATGGTTCGACCTCATCTGGTAGCTTGAATTCATCCTCATCCATCCATCAGCAATGGACGGTCTATTTGCCATGCCATTGGGCATGGTGCATTGAAAAGACGGTGAGCAAGGGCTATTCCCAACGCCTTGATTTCGCAAAGTTGTGAGTACAAAGGGTTGCAGATACGGCTGTGGAGGTTGTTGATGTGGGTGGGCATGAGGATGAGGACCAGGACCAGCTGGTCTGGGCGTGTTTTGGGACTGTGCGAGTGGCACAGTGGGAGATAAGGTGTTCGAGCACATTGGCAGTGAAGCCATGCTCTCGGGAAAGAAAGTATTTGCAGGTGAAGAGGGTTTTGCGCTGCTTCTGCCACTACGGAAGAATGCAGAGACATCGACCTTAGGCTTGAGTGGCACTGTAGTGGGTGTCATCTTCGCTGTTGATGCTGCAGAATCTGAATTTTGTTCTCAGCCTTCACCAAAGCATCAAGCAGCTCATCTGTGTGGATGACGGCCTCTTGATAGTAAGTCATCAGACCGATGATCGCAGTGTTCCATTTGTTGACAATCTTGGAAAAGGTGGTAGAGCCTGAGCTCATGAGGACCTGGTGGATACAGTTGTTAAACTGTTGAACACTTATGAAATTCTTCAGCGTTACATATTCCATGGAAACTTTAATATTCTTACCTTCATCAGAGACGCAGAGGAAGGTGCATAGTACGCTCCTTTGACTGCTTGTTGGTCAAGTTCCACACCCTGTCCTTGAGTGACAACTGCTCTCCACTCATCATCCGGATCTTTGGCAGAATGCACACCTCGAAGCCACTCATCAAGAAGAGTAGCTGAGGGTTGTTTTTAGAGTAGACACTAACAAACGTGTCCTCCCATTCAATTGTCATCAAAGAATGACGCAGGCTCTGCTTCACATTCCAGAACACAGCTTGACCTAGATTGACGTCGTGCTTCATCAGGTGCATATGGCAATCCCATGGCCAGTTGTGGGGGACCCGCCATTTCACTTGCACGTTGCAGTTCAACCTTTTCGTAGACCTTTAAAAGTACGGTCTCCATCATCACTATGCATTCACTATTGCTTGTCTCCCAGATATGTCTGTCAAGTTATTGATACCCTGGCACCACTTGTACACCAGAAGGGGAGGAGGTTCAGTGTCCACACTTGTCAGCCTCAAAGAAGAAGAACTGGTCAAAATATGTGTCTGTAATCGTCTCAACGGGTTCGATGTTGTAGCAAGGAATGAGTTTGCCATATGTGTTGAAGAACTCGATGCCTGCCTCTTTGAAGGCTTGCTGAGTGAGCAAGAGACGCTTGATCCTAGACAGACCTGCATGCAAATCAATTAGCTACACCCTACAACCAATTAGAAAAAAAACATACATTCATGTGGATTGACATACACCTGCTCAATGAGAGCAAGCTCCTCATGCTGATTGGTTAAGATGACCTTTGACGCTGTACGCGTCATGCTTGTATGAAAGGGGACTGTATAGAAACATCAGTGAGAGCTACTGAAAGGCGTATTTAATTGAATCTTACGGGAATGGGATGGGAGCAAATTTCCGACTCTCAAGCCAGTGGACTGTTGATGTGTAGATTGCAACAGCCTCCTCAGCACTAACATAAGGACCATCTTTGAGGTAAGCATGCCGACGCTCCTGCTCAGCTTTCAAGTACAGTCGAGTAAGATGTCCCAAGTTCTTCTTGACTACAGCCTTGTCGACAGTCGCACCATGCCTGATACGCTCATGATCGTAGTGCACAATCGAGCACCACTAGTCCACCTTGCTCTTGATGTACCGCAAGATGGTGTTCTCGATTGCAGTCAGCATGCCCGGGACCTTCCATGGAGCTATAGAATAAGGCTTAGTATGCAAAGTCCAGATTCAACCAAACGACGTACTGTTTGCTTTTTCAGCAGCGCCACGCTTCTGACAAGTGCTGCAAGATAGTCTTTACTTTGTTCTACTTGATCAACTCTGGCATCATATCAAGAATATTGTGCATCATGGCAGCATGTAATTCCAAGTCATAGTGCGATTCGACATGCTGCTTCGTGACCGTCTTTGCGATGCCCTTGCTGTTGCAACCCTTGAACTGACATGCAAGCAAGTTTCTGAGCCAGTGCTCAAGCAGTGGTACAATTCTACGCATGAAGAAGTGATAAGCATGCTTCCCCGACACATGCACGTATAGGTGAAGAGGAAAGAGGACGCGTCTAACAAGTGAGCTCAAAGTGATCGACACAGCATGAGTTCGAGTCAACTCTTGACGTGCCCACTTGCTTTCACACAATCACCACCACCACTGCTAACAACTGCTGCTGCATCTCTCTCCACCATGCTTGCTCGTGTTCTCAAAAATCTTGAGCTGTGGGCTATAATGAATCAAGGCACAGACTGCTGGCTTCAAAAGCCTCTTAAGGATGACAGGAAAGTGATGACTGTTCAAGAAAGGTGTGAGGTCTCTTTGCCACTTCAACATGGCAGTGTAACTGATAGTGGCTCATCTACTTGTAGGTTTGACCTTAAATGGTCTGACCCTGGAAGGCATTGCCCTGGAAGGCTTAACCCTGGAAGGCTTAATCCTGGAAGGTTTGACTCTGGAAGGTCAAAAAACATATATGAATGCCCAGGAAGGCTTGACTCTAGTAGTTCATACAAATCAGAGAACCCATGTCATTGCAAAAAAGAGAATATTTTAAGTAGTTCTGTAATTAGATCTGAGTTTTCCAACATAAAAGGTATACAATTTGGAGGTGCTAGAACATCCAGCTCATTGACATTTACTCTTGCTGATCTGATACCCTTTATAATCTCTTCATACCATTCTCATGAGAAGTTGCAATCAGACTATTCTAAGCAGTCAAGATTTATATTTGATCACTGTATATACTTGAGGTAGTGGGCCATTAGGATGGCAAGCTACGATTACTGTTTTCTGTGTCTTTCATTTTATATGAGAGGACTAAAGCTTCCAAATTATACTAAAACATTATTCTCATTAGTGAATTATTTAGTATTCAGTAAACAGTAATCGTAGCTTGCCATCCTAATGGCCCACTACCTCAAGTGAAATTGTACAATATAACTATGACTTCCATATACTATTCACATAGGCATGCCTGGCGGGGGAGGCGGCATCCCAGGCATTGTGTCGATAGCACCGGGATAGCACCGGGAGCACCTGGCGGGGCACCCATAGCGAGGTAATCGTTTACGTTTTGATCGAGTGCAACAATACCATCTGCGATGTCATCGTCCACTGCATTCGTGTTGATGATGAAATGTGCATCCAAATCGACATCGAGCGTATCAGACGTACCCGCGACACCTACATCGGCTGCACCGGTCGCCACTGGCAAGGGAGAGTCTGCAATGATTCCGACGGTCCGATGTCCGTGGGGAAGTGAAGGAGGTGGGGGCAAGTTCTCGTCCATGTCCTGGTCGTGTGATGTCGTCGTCTCCATCTCGACATCACCATCCGCATCCGGCTCACCATTATCCTCCATCTCTGTGTCAGGCCTCGAGGTCGATGTCGAGGGCATTGCCGCTTCTGCCACCATCCGGGCGCGAATTGTTAGAGAGCGCGCCATCGACGCACCCGCAGTTGCCTGCTCGCGTGCATTCGGTTGTGTCCCAAACTCGGCGCGCCACGACTGTGTTAGATCTGTCGTGCCCTGGTACGATGACCGTACTTGTTGGGGTACCTGAGCCAGACGGCGTCGCATTCGCAGACGTGTCAGTCGAGACGAACATCTCAGCATCCAATGTGGCAACGCTTTGTTCTTCCTGAAAGGCCCTCAGATCAGTCAGCCAATAACAAAGATGATGGATGACTCACCTCGGCGTTCGCAAGGGATCGTTCGATAGCGAGCAGTCTGACGAGTTCTTGGGCCTGCTCGTGCCGACGCTGTTCTAATTGCTGCTGCCATCGTTGCTGACGCTGTTCACGGGTCTCGCGTGGTATGCCGCTCGCACTCGTGCTCGGCCTGACAACAAATCCTTTTGACGCCAGCCATGCCTCCAACACGCACCCAACGACCTCGAAAGTACCCGCCTGGACAACGCGACTCCGTATGGGCTCTGAGCCACACACATTGATGTTGACTACACATTGGAATGCAAGGGAGAATTGGTAGGCGGCATGCCGGTCGAACGACTTTGGGTTCAGGGCTGGCACAAGCGCAGGACATGGAAGGCCCGGGCAATAGACCAAAGATCGCCAATGGATTCTCAGGCGGCAGGATGGGAGAGGCAGAAATCGTGAAGGAGGCGGACAATCGTTTTATTGGTCCACGGAGCCATTTACCGTACCAAAACTAATCGGATTCGCTGCGAATTCGTGTTAGACAGGTGAACAAGGTTAAACAAGGAAAGATGGGGAATGCATGACGTACCCGTCTTGGAAGGCGGAACACTGCCCCTTGGCCTGCTCGCAATCCCGACACCGACTGCATCCTTGAAACCTCCTAGTTGCGAAGACCTTCTTGAATGCAACTGTGTCTGAGCCTGAGGAGTGGCAGGAGCTGGCGACTGAGAGCGAGGTGAAGACACTGCGGATGTGGCTTGAGGAGGCCCTTGGCCCAAGCAGAGTTTTGAGGGAGCGAAGCGAGTGTCTTTGCTGCAGCAAAACAGACTCATCGACGACTGCAAGTTGGAGATCACATGTTGGCACTGTCGTCAACTTTGCTTTCGACCGATTTTTAATTCAACCAGGTCACTTTATTTTACCAAAAATACATAGACAGATATCGAATTGTCTGAAGTTTTTTTACATGCTTCAAGCTTGCGATTTGGATGGTTGAATAAAATTAAATATGCCAATGAAGAAAGTGAGCATTGTACAGCCACAAAAGCTGTGAGTCGGTCCATAGCCACTGCTCAATTTAGTAGAAATGGGGTCCAAAATTAACATATATGATATGCCATCAGCTTATGAAGCTGACAAAAACCCAAAACGGACACCCTAACTTTGCCCACAACAAAAGACGATACTTCGTAAACTCAGTAATTGTAACCCGCATCAGGCAGTCACGCTGATCTTAGCCGTCTCTCGACGCTCGCTAACTTTTGCTTTTCTATGCAAAGGATGTTGGTAAAATAGGAAAGAACAATTAAAATCCATCATTCATAAACTTGTCAGACTTACACACGCAGTGTAGTTACAGGTTCAAGTTCTCTATAAATTACAACAACAGGATTCATACAGATGTAGTACATTCCCAGGCTGGCTGGAATCGCATACGTAATATTATCCGAACGAAGAATAATAGGAACAAAAAGCACACACTTAGAGGCCAATTTACGAACAAATGTTCCATCCAAGTGAAACACAAGTAAAAACTTGAGTACAGTTCAAGGAACGGAGGCAAGGAAACAGGGAATTGAAGGTGCCTAAGTCATATGAGCTAAAGCACCAGCAATGCGAAAGCCACGTACCAGATATCAGTCACAATAATGGATCGCTAAGCTTATGCTGTGCTAATCGCAATCGATTCGTGATGGGTAAGCGGTGAAGTGTCTGGTGTCAGATCTTCGTCCGTTGCGTATTCGTCCATTGCGTATTTGTCCGTTGCGTATTTGTCCGTCGCGTCTTCATCCATCGCACGTCCGTAAACCCAAGGTTCGTCCAAATAATTAACGGGATAAGAAGGTTTGAGTTGTCGAACCCTCTCGACGAGAGTGCCAATATTCTCCACCACTTTTACAGAGAGAACCGCATACTGTGGATCTTTCATTGCAATCGCATGGTCAACCTGCATCATGACCTTATCGTCATCGTATTCGCCCCGTTGTGTGTATCTTGACTGACGAAATGGCGCAAAAATCAGCATCGATAAGATGCCATATGATGTATCGTCATTCGGGAAGACCCGATGGGCACGCTCTAGGACAGTGAAGCGATCCTCTGCATCTTTGGTCTCTAGGTTTATCATCTTCAGGCCAACGGCTATGTTTTCCTGCGTCGTTCGTCCACTTCTCCAACTGCTGACAGAAACGAATCGATAATGATCTCAAATCTGTCACCCCCGTCTGGTGTTTCGATTCTTCATCGCATTCCAGGAGTTCCCAAAGCTTCTGCGCGAGTTTGCTGGGATCGATGTCTTCGTGGGAATCTATCACCTCATTGATGATGTAATCATGGTCCGTCTGTGCTCGGAAACTCGCAAGCATCTCGGAGCTCCGATATGAACCAGATCTCACAAAACAGTGGACCACTTCATAGATAATATGCAATGCCTGCTTGATTTCTGTCGGCTTCTGCTCCATTGCTTTACCTCGAAATACCTGGGAATTGATATATATGAAATCCCATTCTTATGTCGAGAAAAAAAGAAATAACACCTACGATATTACAATAGACCTCAAGTTTGTTCGCCTCAGCTATCCGAGCAAGAAGCTTCTCTTCCTCTTGAGCTACTTGATGCAAATCAAGTTTGTATTGTTGGTTTGCAAGTCCCACAATGTCCTTTATGCTTCCCAGGAGGTCCAAAAGAGCTTTGTCTCGGTAAGCGCTCTTTTCCTTTGCTTCTTGACATGCTGCCACTTCGCCTTCAGATTCGATAGACATTCCCGATATCATAGTCTGATCACCCATGTCAGAGTGTGGGCACTACAAAGAAGAGCTGAGCAACATCACCTGCTCGATGGGCAGTGGCTCGACTGGCAAGGTCCAGATGAAGCGCACTCATCACTCCTGGCACTAGATCACGCCGGTCAGCAACAATACGAATAAACAGCAGTTCAGTCGCTCCTTACACTTATGAGGCGAAATTGGCGTAGAGGGTGTAATAACAGACGACATTGGTGATGTGGGGGATGATATAGTTGGGAGACAAAAGCGCCACACGAACCCCATTTCTCCTTGGGGCTTTATATGCCCGGTTAGACCCGTTTTCTTTCTTTTATCTGACTAATTAATCCCACAGTGCCGAACTGCTGGTCAGGGTCGGCAAACTTAGTGCAGAGTACAGGAGCACAGGAACGATACACAGATGATACAAAAATTATTTTCTAGTTATCCATCGCCTGGCTGCTACCCTTATCCACGTGTTGGATCCCCTTTGCTTCCGCTCCGTGACGTGCTCATGACAGGCCGTTTTGAAGAGCCAAGAGGCGACTCATCAGAAAGTCGACGCTTTTTGGGCGATCCCTGCTGGGATGAACTGGGTGCAGAAGGTGCAGTGATTGGAGAACTCGCCACTACCTCAGGAATCATGGATTTTGATTCACATATGGGGGAAACCAATGTGAATTCATCCTTCTTCTTCTGACCCCTTATCCGCCTCGTATCGGCACTAGACAGTTCGAAAAGATCTAGGTGATTTTTTCTTGTATCCGTGTACCATTTCTCGAAGCGGTCGGCCATTTCCCGGAGTGTGGTTTTATTGTCCTCGTTAATGGAGACGGATTCCATAACATAAATCATCCCTGCCGAGACGGTCTCGAAATTCTTAGGATGGGCCGCCTCATCCCCAATGTCTCGGAGGGCGTTCTTAGAGAGCACGTAATTTTGAATTATTGTTTCGCTTTTCTTCCCCAGCGGGAAAACTGCAAGGAACTGCAAGAGCGCCATATCCTGTTTCACCCAAACGTTAACTGTAGCGACACTATTTTCCTCGACCAACTGTGAGCGCAAAGTGTTCAGTCGGTTGGTAACAAAGCCCCAAACGCGTTTCACTTCTTGCATGAAGGCGTTGATTACAAAATCAAGATGACAGCCTTCTTCAGTGTCCTTGATTTTTTTTAGTTCCACCAGCAAAGTTGTTATACGGACGGCCAATAATGAGTTCACCACCTCACCATAGGAGTTGCAACTGCTCTTCATGAGCAGGAGGCGTTTATCAGCAGTTAAGGTCACGGTGGTTGGTTCCACATCATAGTGGAACTCGACAGCCACTGCACAAGCCGCTTCATATACGAGTCGTCGACATTTGTCGAGTACGGCACGAGTGCCGATTTGATACCGTCGGGCCAGATCCTAGGTAAAGATAAGTAACGATAAATCACTGCAATTATTCGAAATATAAAACTGGGCCGGGACTCACATTGTTCACAAATTCTTTGATCGAGCTGAGACTGTTGTCAAGGCGCTGGTTTGCGGAAATGATATTTTCAGACCGGTTGACGACGAGGTTGTGATTGTTTCGGAGGTCGTTGAGGACCTCCTTGACGTGCTCCACCAGGTCAAGATATTTGAGTGCGAAGGTCTTGACTTCATGGTCTTCCCTCTGTTCGCTGTAATGAATCGCCTGGTCCAGCAAGTTGTTGTATTCTCTAACCCATGATGGTGATGCTGTGTCATAAAATTAGTTCAACATTTAGCGCAATAGATAACATTTTTTGCTTACCATCGGGTTCGTCGAACGCAAGTCTCACATACACTGACAAAATGAGTCGATTGTTGGTGTCAAACGCGCAAGCCACTTACAATTCGAAGAAGACATGATGGCAGTTGAAGACGAACAATGATGGACACCTAACGATCTTCTCATGGGCGCGAGAAGACAGCTCACTAAGCTGAACTCTATGTATGTACAAATTAGGAAATTTGTAATTGACTCCTGCCGCGCCTCCACCTGATCCACGGTAGGGTCTTTCATCCCTCGACCCGTCATGTACACACCGGGGAGCTGTCGGTGATGACTCATGGTGATTTCTCCCACCATAAGCATTTTCTACTCACGTGGTTTGGAGGACAACGAGATTCGCGTCTGCTTGCACTTGTCCGGGACCAACTAGGTTTACAATTGCTTGCTGTAGTCCTAAGCCGGCTAAGTCTATGTTGACCTGTGCAGGCCACGTTGGTCTCGAGTAACCCAACAGCTGGCTAGGTATCTGTGAAGACGTCACGCCTGGAGTTTTAGCCAACTACGAAAGCTCGTAAGCTTTCAGAAATGAATTGACGTGAGGAAGACACGTACCAAGAACCTCGCATGGTCATTATAATTGTTCATGGTGTAGGGCTGATGCCTTCCATTGGAATGAACAAAACAAACGTCCTCCGGATGCTCGCTACATCTCATACTCTGTTTGATTTCCTTTATAAAAGGTGTGAGGATTTCATTCTAGTTGACTTTCGCCGCCTGAGCTGCACGAGTTGGCTTAGTTGTGTCTTGTAACATGCTTCTAGGCCTCTTGAAATTTTTCTAACCAGAATGAAATTCGCGCGTCAGCCCTTAGAGAAGACCAAGAGAAACAATCGCCATTCACCGATTCATCGTTCATATTCATATCCACGACATCACATGCAGTATCCTGCTTGCGTTTCTTCTTCTGCTGTTCAAGTTACCTCTTGACCCCTTGCACAAGCTTGTCGAGATCTGCATCGGAATCGAGATACCGTGGTTGAACCTTTGCTCTAGTCTTTTTGAAACACGGAGCGGTGTAGCCTAGTGCGACCGTTGTGCGATGACACCGAAGAATTTCTGCCGCGATGTCGTGCACATCAATTATGGTATCCCATGGTTCACTGTTCATTTTGTGCAAGCCGCGCCCATCGTCGACTAAGGCGGCAAGTATGAGTTACGGTTGCTCAGTGGCAGGTGGTTCTTCAGGCTCACGTTGGAGACATTCCACATAACGAATATTGTCTCTAGTCATCTGGCTCAACCTTTTTTCAACACTCCATTCATCCCAGTCGTCTGTCAAATTGTTAGGGGGCAACCATATTCATCTGATGGTCTATGGACAAGCAGGTGCAGGAGGAATATCCTCCCAAGAGTAGCGCAATTCAACTTCAAAAAATCTGATTCTTGTTTTGGATCCTCATTGGCCATTTGGGCTATATCAAGTTGTGTTGGTTCTTCGTCATAGTCTTCCTCGTAAATATAGGTCAGATCGCGATCAGTAGTCCTTCAGCACCTTCTCTGACACTCGGCCTCCACATCATCCTGTGATAGCTTGTCAGCCATGCACCGGTAGACGAGACTGTCTATGCCACCTTGGTGCATCTCAAGCCCCTTCAGAATTGCATCATTGTGGAATTAACACAGTTATCTGATCCCTAACCTGGCTAACCCACTGTATCGCTTGGTCGAAGAAGTTTCGCTTATCAGATCGATAATCAGGGAAGGGGTTCATTTTTTTTTCCAGAAGACTGGTGATGAATTTGGTGGATAAATGTGCATTGAAAGCACCCTCGATGACAGAGCAGTTGAACATGCTGTCAAGACCGATAGCTGGCAGGACATAAAAATTGGCAGAGTGTCTACCGTTTCCCCCTATTGAAGAACTGTTTCTGACAAGCACGGCAATCCTGAAGAGTATGAAATTTTTGTGTATGGCAGATAAAGTTTTGCTATATAGGGAAACTCCAGGAAAAAAATTAAAAGTGTCATCATTTTCCGGAATGCTGTATCACATGTACAGTGTTCAAAAATAAAACAGGCGAAGGAGCTGAGAAAGGGGCTGTGAGAGGGTCCATTTTGGAGAACAACTATATTGCAAGCTCTGATTGGCTTGACAAAGGAGTCATGAAAAAAAGGAATGTTAAACATGAGAAACCATCAATTTTCTAAGTCGTTTTGAAGATATAGATGAATATGAGGAGGATGCACATTTATTTTTGAGACAAAAACTAGAGAATCACATGAAACAAAAATTGAGCTCTGCAAGGTGCCATACGGTCCATGAATCAGATTTGTTTTGTGTCACCTATATCTTAATGGAGGTTCGATTGATTACGCGTGGTAATTTTGTTCGGATTGAACCGATGGTATGGCACTGTGACTGAGGAGATTCATATAAGGCTCCCCATCCTCTCCTCCTCCACACTTGTCTTCATTGCGCTCCTCCATCTGAAATTCTATCCAAGAATAAAGGGTAAATTAATTGACTCATCACCGATGTGTTCCTGATACTTATTATTGTATATTTGTGTCTTTTATTATTAGTGATTATTCTTCCTTATACAGGTACTGGGATTACACGTAGTATGACTCCTGAGACTTCTACAGAAGCCAGATTGCCAGAGAACATCGGTGTGTTTGTCACTATCATTATGTATATAACTTGCTTACTAATGCATTGGCAACTGGAACCTTCTGCTGCGGCTCTCCGTATTCTCCTCTACCGCCATCATCCACACCGTCAAATCTGTCGACAATGTCGACAACGATAATAACAACGGTGCCAAATGCAGGCTTACAAACATTTATTGGCCAAGTTACGCCTTATCTCCTACAAGTAGTTGCAACATCGCCGACTCGTAGTCTCGTTGTGGAGGAGGACAGCTTCGAAGAATTCCTCACGAATCTTTATATCAAATCCGGTCTTGAAATGTGGGCCTCTAGGATGAGCGAGGGTCGATTTGCTAAGCTGGAGGAGGACAATAAGAAGGTGACGGACAAGATGAACGACATGGAGGTTAAGATGGATGAGATGAGGGCACAATTTTGGCGAACGTTCAGCGACAAGGATGAGAATCACACGAAACAGATGAAGGAGATCAGTGATCGCTTTACAACATTGGAAAAATTGCCGAAGAGGTTTGACCGCCTGGAAGAGGAATTTGGCACAAAAATTGACGACCTTGAATTGGCGTTTAGGGGGGTGAGTGTATGAACATTATATTGCATTTGAGCCATCTGACCCTTTTTTTTCAGGACAGTGAAGTGAATAGTCGCGTACACCTTCGCGCTTGTTGTCAAATGGTATCTCAGTTTTTTATTAGGTCGGTTCGGGATGGCGCTTGTCACAGATGGTTGGAATATCATCGTCTCCTACAAAGTTCACTATATGAGAATATTACGGACAACACTTGCAATGTGTTTCTGGCTACTCACCAAGCCAACGGTGGACGTGTTCGTAGCGCATGCGTGGCTCAGCTCATGGCCGACATCAAAGAATCCAATATTGTCAATTTCCTTACCACGTATCAAACCGGGATGTCGGCAGTACTTCAGAAAATGACTCTTGGTTCCGCAGACAGGGAGATGGCAGAAAGGGCGATACTGCGGGCATCTAGCGCATTGGACATAATCAGGAATGAGGAATATCTGCGCGCTATCCTGGCGCATAAACACATCACTGATTGTGATAGTGCGGCGCATCCCCTTAGAACAGCGGACGAAACTATTTGGTCGAATCTATTTGATAACTACGCCTCAGTGTGGCATCACGTCTTGGAGGATGTGAGGTTGCCGGAATGGTTCAGTACCCTAAATCACGAGTTTGCAAAGCTGGGTGCCCAAACTTCTGATGACAACGTCGGAAAACGCCTTTGGAGGTCTTCGTATTTGTTGCCGGATGGGAGTATTAAGCAACATGCAGTGCAGAAGATGTGCAACATGGTGTGGGGAATGAAGATGAATCCCTATGAACATGGCATGTCTGGTTATATTGGCGATCTTCGTGGCGCTAATGATGTTGGCGGAGCTGGGTATGTCGACGGCAACAACATGGATATGCAGGAGGGTGATATGGGCGACTGACAAGTAGGTGCTGTGGTCAAATTTCATTGCAAAACAAATCTGATGATTTGGAGAGCATTGAAGACGTTTCGCGTCTTGTAACGAGCAATAGCTGTATTTTCTTTTTGTAACTTCCTGTACTGTGCACTCTGTCATGTACTTCCTTTGCATCATCCGCATAAGAAATGTACTATCAAGCTTAAGCATGTACTTGAAATGTACATGATTATGTTAGGCGGGAGTCCGGGAGACGACTCGGACTGGGCAGGCCTCGGCTGACTGTCGTCTGGGACGTGCTGTACTCGAGCGTAGACTCGGGACACGCTTACTCAGGCTAGGTCGTCGCGGAGGTAAGAGGATTAATACAAGTCTAAACTAATACAAGGGGGACGAGTCTCACCTAGGTCGTCGTGGAGGTAAGAGGAAAAGCAGAACAAGGAGTTCATGCGATTCCTCGAACCTTATATAGCGACGACCGTGAGACTAGATTACCTAACATTACCTAACGAGTGGGAATGGAACGAATGAAGGTCATGTGAGGAGTGTGGGAATGATTGTGTAAGACGGTTAAATATAATGAAAAGGAGCGAATATAATAAAGGAAATGGTAAAAGGGAAAATAAAGGAAAAGGGAAAGTTCGAGTTCTAACATTACCCCCCTTCAAGGTTGGGCGTCCCGACCAACCATGATCGCGGTCGTCGGCTCGGTGTCGACGAAGAGCGGACGGAGTCGTTGACGAGGGATGTCGAGTTTTCGAGGTGCACCGGGATGTTTGAGGTAGAACTCAGCGATCGTCTCCTTCGCGTTCTCGCCGAAGTCCGTCTCAGGCTGCCAAGTAGGTTCATTGTAGCCGACCCACTTGACAAGGTACTGTAGTTTCCCTCGGTGCAGACGCGAGTCTAGAACCTCCTCAATCTCGTACTCCTCCTCGTTGTTGATGATGTCAGGTGGCGGCGGTGCTGGTTGTCTTTGGCTCTCGAAGGACGGTTCGACGGCGGGTTTTAGCAGTGCTTCGTTGAAGACCGGGTGGACCTTTTTCCATCGCTTTGGGAGCTTGAGCTTGTACGCGCTTGCTCCCACCTTGTCGACGATTTCGAAGGGGCCATACCATTTGTCAGCGAGTTTCTTTGTCGGCGAGTCTGTGCTGATGTTTCGCCCGTCAAGGAAAACCTTGTCCCCAGCCTTGTACTTAACCGAAATACCTGCTGTCCGGTCATGATAGCGTTTCATGTCGTCCGCCACTTTGACCAAGTTGTCCTTCGCGACCCGATGAGTCTCCTTTATGTGCTTCGCGAATTCTTCCGCCGACATGTTGGCAGACGAGGTTCGTGTCGTGTCAAAGCTTAAGGGGTGACGTCCTGCGTTCGCGTAGAAAGGAGACATCTTCGTCGCCGAATGCTCGCGGTTATTATACGCGAACTCCGCGAGGGGGAGCCAGTCCTTCCAGTCCAATTGTTGATGGTTTACGAAGAGCCTAAGATATTGTTCAAGCTCTTGGTTAACGCGTTCCGTCTGACCATCTGTCTGTGGGTGATACGCCGTTGACGGGTTGCCTTCGATGTGTAGGAGTTTGTACAGCTCCTTCATCATTGATGCGTCGAACTGCGTGCCTCGGTCATGGATGATCTTCTTCGGCAAGCCGTGGAGGCGGAAGACATGGTCGCGGTACAGTTGAGCCATGCCTTCCGCCGACAACCTTGTCGTCGTCGGGATCGCGTGCATCTGTTTCGAGAACCTGTCGACAAAAACGCAGATTGTGTTGTGTCCCTTGGAGTCCGGGAGTTCTCCGATGAGGTCGACCGTGACAATTTCCCATGGGCCTTCCGGGACCGTGTTCGGGTGAAGTGGCCTCGACCTCGATGCCCTTAGAGCCTTTGTTCGCTGGCAGCGATCACATCCTCGGACATACGCTCTGACGTCGGAGAACATCGACGTCCACCAGAAGTCTCGTCGGACGAGTTCCACCGTTTTCGACGCTCCTGGGTGTCCAGCCAGTACCGAGTCGTGACATTCCCGTAATACGGCCTCCTTCATTGACGACGGCACGTATACCTTGTCTTTCATGCGCCACAATCCGTCGACCTCTGTCATTCCCGTCGGCCTCTCCGACTCGTCCTGCGCCCTCTGCGCTTCACCCACTCGTTCCATCACCTTGTCGCGCGATGTCCGCACCACTCCACGGTTCAACCACTTATCCTTGATGAACACGACCCCATCGTTGTCATCCTTGCCCTGATCATAGCCCGCCATACGCGATAGCAGGTCGGCCTTGCCCATCGTCTTGCCCGACTTGTGCTCGAGGTGGAAGTCGAATTCTTCAAGTTCGGTCCGCCAGCGAGCTTGGCGATAGCTCAGCTTCTGCGCCGACCTGAAGTAGGTGAGGTTGGCGTGGTCGGACCAGATTTCAATCTTGTGGCGAGCGCCAAGGAGGTATTGCCGCCACTCCTTGAGCGCCGAAACGATCGCGAGCATCTCCTTGTCATAGATCTCGTAGTTTCGTTCCGCTGGTTCAAGTGCCTCTGACCTGTAGGCGATCACCCTCCACTTCCCTTCCTGCTTCTGCAACAACACACCACCGAGCGCAAAGTTCGACGAGTCCGCTTCTACGCGGAAAGGGCCCTCGTCATTGGCGATGGCTAGGACTGGAGGTGAGCAGAGACGTCGTCTCAGCTCCTCGAACGCTTCCTGCTGTTCGGTCTCCCATACCCAGTCCTTCTTGCCCGTTAACGACGTCAACGGTCGGACCACCTTGCTGTAGTCCTTAATAAACCGTCTTAGCCAGTTTCCCATACCGAGGAACTGTTGCAGCTCCTTGAGGTTCCGTGGGACTGGCCAGTTCGCAATCGCCTCCGTCTTTGCCGGGTCAGCCCTGATCTCACCATTGCCGATGATGTGGCCGAGGTATTTGACGACCTTGGCGTCAAACTCGCACTTCTCCGGCTTCAGGTACAGGCCATTTTCTCGGAGGATCTGGAGTACGCGCCTCGACGTGTCGATATGTTCCTCAATGGTTTCCGAGAGGATCAGGATGTCGTCGAGGTATACGATGATCAAGTTCGCGTAGATTAGGTCCTTAAAGATGTGGTTGACAAAGGCCTGGAACGTGGCCGGCGCGTTGCAAAGGCCAAAAAACATGACCGTTGGTTCGAAGAGGCCCATGTTCGTGCGAAACGCTGCCTTCCATTCGTCACCCTCGCGGATCCGGATATTGTAGTACCCCCAGCGAAGGTCAAGCTTAGTGATGTACTTCGCTTTCTTGACCTTGTCGACGAGTTCGTCAATGAGAGGGAGGGGATACTTGTTCTTGATCGTACCGTCATTGAGCTTACGGTAATCCTGGATCGGGCGTAGCGATTTGTCGGCCTTCTTTATAAAGAAGAAGGGCGACACCATGGGTGATATCGACCGTCGAATGCGGCCCGACTTCAGATTCTCATCAAGGAAGTCCTTGAGTGATTGCTGCTCAGTTGGCGTGAGCGGGTAGATCTTACAGTCGCTCGGTTTGAAGTCGGGCTTCAAGTCGATGACATGGTCCCAGGGTCGGTGTTCCGGCAGCTTCTCAAAACCTTTTTCGCTGAAAACGTCGGCGTAGTCATTGAGGTATGCGGGCCAGGACGCCTTGTCCATTCGCATCTCACTCACCCTCCTCATCTGCTCCACCTCCTCCTTCACCTTGCCTAGGTCCTCCACCTGCTTCCTTTCGATCGCACATTCGCTCGGGCAGCGTGTAAAGTCAAGTGTACCCGTCTTCCAGTCGACCTCTGGGTTGTGTCGTCGAAGCCAGTCGTACCCCAGGAAGATATTAGACGATGCCAGTGAGGTTACCGCCAGGACGATCTGTTCCTTATGGTGACCAATCGTAAGTTCAATGTCGACGTACTCCTCGATCAACCCGGCTTCGTTGTGTGTGCCGTCGGCATTGAGTACCGCAAGGGGCCGGATATAACGCTTCGTCTCCAGCCCATACCGTTCGACGAATTTCACGTCAATGCACGATCCGTACATCCCGAATCCACGAGCGCGTGTGCATCCACCTCCCTCACTTCACCTTCCACGCTGTGTTCGACGTTCAGGAGAAGGTCCAGCTGGCGTCCGCCAGTTCCTCTCATGAACAGCTGCTCATATTCTTCACTTTCCTTCACACCGGTGGGGACTTTGTACTCGGGAAAACCATTGACGTTGTTCGCATTTATGTATTGTACAGACGGTTGGTTATATTTTAACGAGTCCAGAGTCGAAGTCCCTTGTTCTTCTCGGTCAGTCGCCCCGATGGCTACGCCTGACCACTCGCAAAACCCTGCGAGTCGACGACCTCTTCGTCATTGTCTTCTTCCTCCACATAGTCCTCCACAGTCGACCTCCGAGTGTCTACGACTTCCTCGAAGGCCGACTCCTTCATTGCTCTGAGCTCGTCGGCGAGGACACGATGTTCGCCTGGCGCCATCAGTTCCAGCATGCGCTGGATGATTGGTTTCGCTTGCGGGCACTTGTCCTTGAAGTGGCCCAACCCGCCACAGATCCAGCATGCACGTTGTCGTTGTGCCTCGTTCATTGAGACGTCCATCGGCTGACCAGCGCCTCCAAAGGTGACGCCGGTCGCGTCGCGTCTATCGACGTGAGGGGCCGCTACTGACGGCGAGCTGGGGGTGCTTGTTGTGGTAGGCGAGGAGGGGGAAGAAAGGCGCGTCCTCATTGGATAGCGCAAATCTGCTGTTCGCCGCGGTCTATTTCGATCGCCTTGTTCTTCCAATCCTCGTATTTCGTTGGGACTGGCGTCGACCTTAGCACTCCACGGACCACCTCGATGTTCATTGCTCGCTTGAGGCGATCGCAGATGACGCTGTCGTCTTTCAGCTCGGCGCGCTTAATGATCACGTCAAACTTCTGGAAGAACTCGTCCGTGGTTAGGTCCTTCTGAACCTTATCTTGGAAATCCTTCAGCGCTTTCTCCTTGCGATTCGGGTCGTCAAACGAGGCGTCGAGTCGTTCCTGGAATCTTTCCCAGCTGTCGGTGAAGGTGACAATTCCCGACGTTGTCAACTCCTCGACGTAGTTCTGCGCCCACGTTGCCGCATTACCACCCTTCAGGTAGGAGAGAGCTACATAAATCTTACTCTCTGATGTAGGGTATCGACTTGGATTTGCGGATACGAAAAGAAGGACTTCACATCTGAAGTCGAGGTAGTCGTCGCCGCCAGTGAATTCACGTGGTCGGGCGACGTCGATGTTCGGTACAGCAGCGGTACTAGGGCCCGCTGGGGTGTTTGCGGCTTGGTGAGCGAAGGCGCCCGCTACGATCGCCGCGATTTGCTCCAACTGTTGTGTGCTGAAGCTTCCCGTCAACATTGTTGTTCTAGGCGTGTCCGTTTGTCGCTCAGGGGGGTCGGTGGTGATGAATCTCGTCGCGCTTCTCTATACGTGTTAGAACCTGAACTTTCACCTTTTCTTTATTTTCCCCTTTTACCATTTCCTTTATTATATTCGTCCTTTTTATTATATTTACCCATCTTACACAATCATTCCCACACTGCTTTCTTTCGTTCCATTCCCACTCATTATGTAATGTCAGGTAATATAGTCTCACGGTCGTCGCTATATAAGGTCTCAGGAATCGCATGAACTCCTTGTTCTGCTTTTCCTCTTACCTCCGCGACGACCTAGGTGAGACTCGTCCCCCTTGTATTAGTTTAGACTTGTATTAATCCTCTTACCTCCGCGACGACCTAGCCTGAGTAAGCGTGTCCCGAGTCTACACTCGAGTATAGCACGTCCCAGACGACAGTCAGCCGAGGCCTGCCCAGTCCGAGTCGTCTCCCGGACTCCCGCCTAACATAAAAGCAGAACCCACCCAGGCTCATCCCCAGCGTACGTCGTCGCTGTCGACTCGCCTTCACTCGGTCTAGAGGAGCGCTCCCCTCGACGGACTTGACGTGTAAAACCCCCAAACGATAACCCTCGACCCTGCCCGGACGTTTTCGGACGTTCGTGTATTACATAAACTAACACCCGACTTTTCCCGACCCTGGCTCTCCGCCTCTCCCTCTGGTGGAGGAACCATCTGACCTGGACGTGGGTAACACACCGTGTACAGTCATCGACGTCGTTGTCGATTGTGATCTCGGTCGCCTCCTTCTGTGTGGTCATCAAACTCGCCGACGAACCTGTCCTCCGTCAGCGTAACGTACATCCGGACAACCAACCCCTCCCTGTTCCTCCTCCATCGTCAACATAGAGCTCGACGAGGAACAACGCCGTGCTCTCCCGCCTCGCTCCTGGTACAACGAGGAACGCCGTTCCTGGTTCACGATCACTCGAGAAGGCGTTGAATACGTTATCTGGTGGCGTCAAGAAAAAGGACGTTGGTATTCGACGCTTGAAGGAGGGAGAAGATTAAAGTGGGCTCCTGCATCGATAGACCAGACAACCCCGAATTCGCCATCGCTTTCGACGTCGACCATTCTCCCACCAATCCCAGGACCGTATAGAGAGGCGCGACGAGATTCGTCACCACCGACCCCCCCGGAGCAACAAACGGACACGTCTAGAACAACGATGTCGACGGGAACCTTCAGCGCTCAACAGCTAGAGCAAATCGCGGCGATTGTAGCGGGCGCCTTTGCTCACCAAGCCGCAAACGCCCCAGCGGGCCCTAGCGCCGCTGCGGTACAAAACATCGACGTCGCCCGACCACGTGAATTCACTGGTGGCGACGACTACCTCGACTTCAGACGTGAAGTCCTCCTTTTTGTATCCGCGAACCCGAACCGATACCCTACGTCGGAGAGTAAAATTTATGTAGCTCTCTCCTACCTGAAGGGTGGTAATGCGGCGACGTGGGCGCAGAACTACGTCGAGGAGTCGACAACGTCGGGAATCGTCACCTTCACTGACAGCTGGGAGAGATTCCAGGAACGACTCGACGCCTCGTTCGACGACCCGAATCGCAAGGAGGCAGCGCTGAAGGAATTCCGGGAAAAGGTTCAGAAGGACCTCACCGCAGACAAGTTCTTCCAGCAGCTCGACGTCATCATTAAGCGCGCGGAGCTGAAGGACGACGGCATCATCTGTGATCGTCTCAAACGCGCAATGAACATCGAAGTAGTGCGTGGAGTCCTGAGATCAACGCCGGTCCCGACCAAGTACGAGGACTGGAAAAACAAGGCTATCGAGATCGATCGCGGCGAACAACAGATCCGCGCGATCCAAAAAGGCCGCCCATTTATACCTCAGCCTCGCCCACAGCAACAACAAGGACCCCCGGCTCGCCGTCAGGTAGCGGCCCCTCACGTCGACAGACGCGACGCGACCGGCGTCACTTTCGGAGGCGCTGGTCAACCGATGGACGTCTCAATGAACGAGGCGCAACGACGACGCGCGTGCTGGATCTGCGGTGGGCTGGGCCATTTCAAGGACAAGTGCCCGCAGGGGAAACCGATCATCCAGCGCATGCTAGAGCTAATGGCACCAGGCGAACGTCGCATCCTCGCGGACGAGCTCGGCGCGATGAAGGAGTCGGCCTTCGAGGAAGTCGTAGACACTCGGAGGTCGACGGTGGAGGACTATGTGGAAGAGGAAGACAATGACGAAGAGGTCGTCGACTCGCAGGGTTTTGCGAGTGGTCAGGCGTAGCCATCGGGGCGACTGACCGAGAGGAACAAGGGACTTCAAATCCGGATCCGCTAAAATATAACCAACCGTCTGTACAATACGTAGATGCAAACGACGTTGATGGTTTTCCCGATTACGAAGTCCCCACCGGTGTGAAAGAAAGTGAAGAGCACGAGCAGCTGTTCATGAGAGGAACTGGCGGACGCCAGCTGGACCTTCTCCTGAACGTCGGACACAGCGTGGAAGGTGAAGTGAGGGAGGTAGACGCGCACGCGCTTGTGGATTCGGGATGTACGGGATCGTGCATTGACGTGAGATTTGTCGAACGATATGGGCTGGAGACGAAACGATATATCCGACCCCTTGCGGTACTTAATGCCGACGGCACACACAACGAAGCCGGGTTGATCGAGGAGTACGTCGACGTTGAACTTACGATCGGTCACCATAAGGAACGGATCGTCCTGGCGGTAACCTCTCTGGCATCGTCTAACATCTTCTTGGGGTACGACTGGCTTCGACGGCACAACCCAGAGGTCGACTGGAAGACGGGGACGCTCGACTTCACTCGCTGCCCGAGCGAATGTGTGGTGGAGAAGGCTGTAGAGGACGGCATGCGGAAGGTGTGGGAGGTGGCGGAAGAGACGGGGAGGATGAGAGAGGTGCGAATGGACAAGGCGTCCTGGCCCGCATACCTCGACGATTACGCCGATGTCTTCTCGGAGAAGGGATTCGAGAAACTACCGGAACACCGACCCTGGGACCATGTTATCGACTTGAAGCCCGACTTCAAACCAAGCGACTGTAAAATCTATCCGCTCACGCCAACTGAGCAACAGTCACTCAAGGACTTCCTCGACGAAAATCTGAAATCGGGTCGCATTCGACGGTCGATATCGCCAATGGCGTCGCCCTTCTTCTTCATCAAGAAGGCCGACAAGTCGCTACGCCCGATCCAGGACTACCGTAAGCTTAATGACGGCACGATCAAGAATAAGTATCCCCTTCCTCTCATCGACGAACTTGTCGACAAGGTCAAGAAAGCGAAGTACATCACTAAGCTTGACCTTCGATGGGGGTACTACAATGTCCGGATCCGCGAAGGCGACGAATGGAAGGCAGCTTTTCGCACGAACATGGGCCTCTTCGAACCGACGGTCATGTTCTTTGGTCTCTGCAACGCCCCGGCGACGTTCCAGGCTTTTGTCAATCACATCTTCAAGGAACTGATTTACGCTAACCTGATCATCGTATACCTCGACGACATATTGATTCTCTCGGAAACCATTGAGGAACATATAGACACGTCGAGGCGTGTCCTTCAGATCCTTCGAGAGAATGGCCTATACCTGAAGCCGGAGAAGTGCGAGTTTGACGCCAAGGTCGTCAAATACCTCGGCCACATCATCGGTAATGGCGAGATCAAGGCTGACCCAGCAAAGACGGAGGCAATTGCGAACTGGCCGGTCCCACGAAACCTGAAGCAGCTACAACAGTTCCTCGGCATGGGTAACTGGCTACGACGGTTCATTAAGGACTACAGCAAGGTGGTCCATCCGCTGACGTCGTTAACGGGCAAGAAGGACTGGGTATGGGAGACCGAACAGCAGGAGGCGTTCGAGGAGCTGAGACGACGTCTCTGCTCACCTCCAGTCCTAGCCATCGCCAACGACGAGGGTCCTTTCCGCGTAGAAGCGGACTCGTCAAACTTTGCGCTCGGCGGTGTGTTGTTACAGAAGCAGGAAGGGAAGTGGAGGGTGATTGCCTATAGGTCAGAAGCACTCCTGCCCGCTGAACGAAACTACGAGATCTACGACAAGGAGATGCTCGCGATCGTTTCGGCGCTCAAGGAATGGCGACAATACCTCCTCGGCGCTCGCCACAAGATCGAAATCTGGTCCGACCACGCTAACCTCACCTACTTCAGGTCAGCGCAGAAGCTGAGCTACCGTCAAGCCCGCTGGCGAACTGAACTCGAGGAGTTTGACTTCCACCTCGAACACAAGTCGGGGAAGACGATGGGCAAGGCAGATTTACTGTCGCGCAAAGCAGGCTATGATGAGGGAAAGGATGACAACGACGACGTCGTGTTCATCAAAGACAAGTGGCTAAATCGTGGAGTGGTCAGAACGTCACGGGAGGAAGTGTTGGAACGAGTGGGTGACGCGCAGAGGGCGCAGGACGGGTCGGAAAGGCCGACGAATATGGTAGAGGTCGACGGGTTGTGGCGGATGAAAGGCAAGGTGTACGTGCCATCGACGATGAAGGAAGCGGTGTTGCGGGAGTGCCACGACTCGACCCTGGCAGGACATCCCGGATCGTCGAAGACGGTCGAACTGGTACGTCGAGACTTCTGGTGGGCGTCGATGTTCTCCGATGTCCGAGCATACGTCCGAGGATGCGACCGTTGCCAACGGACGAAGGCTCTGAGGGCATCGAGGTCGAGGCCACTTCATCCTAACGCAATCCCTGAAGGTCCCTGGGAGATCGTCACGGTCGACCTAATCGGAGAGCTCCCGGACTCCAAGGGACACAACGCGATCTGCGTCTTCGTGGATAGGTTCTCGAAGCAGATGCACGCGATTCCGACGACGACAAAACTGTCAGCAGAAGGCATGGCCCAGCTGTACCGCGATCATGTCTTCCGCCTCCACGGCTTGCCGAAGAAGATTATCCATGACCGCGGCACGCAGTTCGACGCATCGATGATGAAGGAGCTGTACAAACTCCTACACATCGAGGGCAACCCGTCAACGGCATACCACCCGCAAACGGACGGTCAGACGGAACGCGTTAACCAAGAGCTCGAACAATACCTCCGACTCTTCGTTGACCATCGGCAGTCGGACTGGAAGGACTGGCTCCCTCTCGCAGAGTTCGCCTACAACAACCGCGAACATTCGGCGACGAAGATGTCACCCTTCTACGCGAACACTGGACGTCACCCTAGGAGCTTCGACACCATACGAACGTCCTCTGCCAACATGTCGGCAGAGGAATTCGCGAAGCACATCAAGGAGACCCATCGCGCGGCAAGGGACAATCTGGTCAAGGCAGCTGAAGACATGAAACGCTACCATGACAGAACGGCAGGAGCATCGGTGGAATACAAGACTGGCGATAAGGTCTTCCTCGACGGACGAAATATCAGCACGGACTCGCCCACGAAGAAGCTTGCCGACAAATGGTACGGTCCCTTCGACATTGTCGACAAGGTAGGAGCGAGCGCCTACAAGCTCAAGCTCCCCAAACGATGGAGAAAGGTCCACCCTGTCTTCAATGAAGCCCTGTTGAAACCTACCATCGAACCGTCCTTTGAAAGCCAGAAGCAACCGCCGCCGCCACCGCCAAAAATCGTCGACGACGAAGAGGAATACGAGGTCGAAAAGGTCATTGACTCACGTCTGCACCGAGGTAAACTACAATACCTCGTCAAGTGGGCCGGGTACAACGAACCTACTTGGCAGCCTGAGACGGACTTCGGCGAGAACGCGAAGGAGGCGATCGCTGAGTTCTACCTCAAACATCCCGGTGCACCTCGGAAACTCGACATCCCTCATCAACGACTCCGTCCGCTCTTTGTCGACACCGAGCCTGACGACCGCGATCATGGTTGGTCGGGACGCCCAACCTTGAAGGGGGGGTAATGTTAGAACCTGAACTTTCACCTTTTCTTTATTTTCCCCTTTTACCATTTCCTTTATTATATTCGTCCTTTTTATTATATTTACCCATCTTACACAATCATTCCCACACTGCTTTCTTTCGTTCCATTCCCACTCATTATGTAATGTCAGGTAATATAGTCTCACGGTCGTCGCTATATAAGGTCTCAGGAATCGCATGAACTCCTTGTTCTGCTTTTCCTCTTACCTCCGCGACGACCTAGGTGAGACTCGTCCCCCTTGTATTAGTTTAGACTTGTATTAATCCTCTTACCTCCGCGACGACCTAGCCTGAGTAAGCGTGTCCCGAGTCTACACTCGAGTATAGCACGTCCCAGACGACAGTCAGCCGAGGCCTGCCCAGTCCGAGTCGTCTCCCGGACTCCCGCCTAACAATACGGTCCTGGGATCGGTGGGAGAATGGTTGACGTCGAAAGTGATGGCAAAATCGGGGTTGTCTGATCTATCGGCGCAGGAGCCCACTTTAATCTTCTTCCTCCCTCAAGCGTTGAATACCAGAGTCCTTTCTCTGGACGCCACCAGATAACGTATTCAACGCCTGTTCGAGTAACCGTGAACCAGGAGCGGCGTTCCTCGTTGTACCAGGAATGAGGCGGGAGAGCGCAGCGTTGTTCCTCGTCGAGATCTATGTTGACGATGGAGGAGGAACAGGGATCGGGTGTGCGTTGGTACCGGGGTTACGCCAACGTTGAGCGGGTTCGTCAGCGAAGTTGATGATGAGGCGGTAGGATCCGAGTGAGATCACAAACGAGATTGTCGTCGAGGTTTGTACTCGTCTGGTTACCCATGTCCACGTCAGGTGCGTGCTCCACCAGAGGCTAATCCGGAGAGCCAGGGTCGGGAAAGATTGGTTGGAGTGATTACTTAATACACGAACGTCCGGAAACGTCCGGGCAGGGTTGAGGGTTGTCGTTTAGGGGGTTTACACGTCAGGTCCTTCGAGGGGAGTACTCCTCTAGACCGAGTGAGGGCGAGTCAACAGCGACGACGTACGCTGGGAATGAGCCTGGGTGAGGTTCTGCTTTTATGTTAGGCGGGAGTCCGGGAGACGACTCGGACAGGGCAGGCCTCAGCTGACTGTCGTCTGGGACGTGCTGTACTCGAGCGTCAACTCGGGACACGCTTACTCAGGCTAGGTCGTCGCGGAGGTAAGAGGATTAATACAATATACACTACTACAGGAGGGGACGCGGTCTCACCTAGGTCGTCGTGGAGGTAAGAGGAAAAGCAGAACAAGTGTTCATGCGAGTTCCTCGAACCTTTTATTCGCGCCGATTGTGAGACCAGATTATCTAAGTACTGTATAGTTTATGTAACTAGAAATGGAACAAATGAAGGTCATGCGAAAGGAGTGTGGGAAATGATCATAAAGACGGTTAATTATAATGAAAAGGAGCGATTAAAATAAAGGAAATGGTGAAATGGTAAAAAGGGAATAAGAGAGAAGGAAAAGGTTTGAGTCCTAACATTTTCTCCCTCTATGTCACTATGATGCTTGCTGTCTGATAATGAGAATGTGGAGGGATCAGACTTTGAGGAACACCACAGCACGGATGCACTATGGTCCTTCCCGATCTTGTTATCTGGGTCACCGGATTATAGCTCTTGTCCACAGAAATCAAGGATGGGACAACATGCTTTCCCAATAGGACAATTTGGCCCACTTCCAACATCTAATCTCCGTGCACACATCAGGAATCCTGATGTATTTTACTCCACAATCATTACAGGAATACCAGAACAGAGGTTGTTCACTGCATACTACCTGATGTGTTGCATGTTCCTCATACCCCAGAAGTCTTTCCTGCATCAGAAATGTAAATGACCCGGCTGCTTAAGTGTCTATCAAAGTTCTTGAAGAAGAAACAGAGACCTTCAGAGAATGGAATAAAGATCGAGCCCCACTATACCCAAAGAAGGATGACTCAATTATCATAGAGCGGCGCGTTGCTTATTTGGCTTTATAAATATGGGTGCTCCAGTATCTCGTCATGTCTCTTATCCTTGCACTTATGCTCTACTATCTCATCGACACTCTAGCCATTGCCTGTGCTCTGGCATGTCTGCACCTGCTGCATTCACAGCACAAGCACAGCAAGTCTCTCCCTCTTCCACCAGGACCGAAAGGTTTGCCTTTGATAGGAAACATACTCGACATGTTGGAGACAGAGCAATGGGAGATGGCAAGGAAGTGGGGAGAGAAATACGGTGGGTCTCATCAGAATACTTCATAGGTTTAACTCATTTTCTCATGTCTTAAGGTCCATTGGTCCATGTCAAGAACTTTGGAACTTCATATATTTTTGTGAACTCATACCAGACAGTGGTCAACTTGTTCGAGAAACGCAGTTTCATTTACTCATCGTGTCCTAAGAATGTCATGATGGACCTGTACATTCCTTCGTACTGTAATGTCCTCCAGGTAGTTGAATGTGTCGGTACCTCCTGCCGTGTAGTGAAGGTTGGGAATGGTTTGTATCAATTATGCCCTACAGGGACGAGCTACAGAGATTGAGGCAGTTGCTGCATCATTTCTTACAGCCAGCTGTTATGGGAGATTACCACGAGCTTCAGACGCAAACAATACACAAAATGTTGGAACGACTGCTAGGAATCCTGGATAGGTATCTGGAGGTTCTTCGACAGTATGTCTTTTTCTCATGCATAATGTCAATGCATTGCTCACACACTACAGCTCAGTCAGTTCGATGACTCTAATGGCCTCCTATGGATACAAAGGTAAACCAGTGGTTCTACTAGTGCTTCCCTGTCGTGTAGTGATGAGTAATTCGTGTAGCCTATGAGAAGGACGGCCTGTACATCAGGAAAAACCTCCTAGTCAGAAAACGTAGAATATATAGAATCTGTAGAATATTTGAGCAATTCTAACAGATTCCAGCCGATTCTGATTCCAATGGAATCCCAAGCATCATACGATTTATGAACAAATTCCATGTATTCTGATAGATTCCAATATATTTCAATGGCATTTTCATCTTTTTCTTACAGGTTTCTGACGGTTTCCAGATCAATATGACACATTCATATATAAAATTCTAGAACAGGACACTACTATTAGAAAACCATATTAATCATCATGTAATCAATCAGACAGATCTGCCCAGTCCAACGCATTGACATGGTCAATACCAGCAATGGTAACATGAGCACCATTATCGCTAAAGTTTGAATAGTTAAAAGTACTGTACAATGGTCAAGGAAGAATAACATACAGAGCAGTGACAAGGAGGAAGACTTCATGAAGAAGCTTGTGATACTTGCGAAGTGACTGCGTTGCAAGGTTGGTGAGGCTTTGAAAATGAGTGAAATATTCAACCTTGAACTGCAGAAGGTTCATGTCAGGAAGATGAGTTGTCGTGGCCAGTGGATAGATATCCAATGCGTAGAATACCTGGATTATTAAGTTAAGCATGACAGTCATTTGATTAAGCAAAACAGCATACTAGAAGGGCGGCACTTGCAAGGATGGTTGGCGGTATCTCCTCTTCATCAGGATAGTCAGGTGATGTTGACATAAAGAGCTGTGGGTGAAGACCATAAATTGAGTGTTTTGCTCCTCGCAATGGTCACATGACAAGGTGATGCAGAGTGTATATAATAGCATCATGGCAAAAGGCTGTCGAATGCGAATGCTAGATAACAATATTATTATCATGAACTGTGAAAGGACAGAACACACACCGATGATGGATCTGTAAATATGTAGCCTTGTTGGGACTTCAGTGCTGCAATTGCAGCAACCACAGCACCCACAGATTCCTTTGGAGGTAGTTCATACATGTTGATAGTGTTGTTTCCTATCCCTTTCATGTTTGAGCGAACAGGGCTGCAACGGGCAGAGATCTAAGACGATTATATGTCAGAAAGATATTGAAGTAAATGGCATGACTTATGAGTCTTCGAATCCCAGAATAATACTCTCCGCCATCCAACATGCATCTTTTGATTTCATGCTCACCAAGTTTCTGAGCGACTTCTACACCAACCTTCATGCAAATGAAATCACGGTCATCACCATCAGCGAGGATGCCATGCTGAAGAATACCACTGGGTAACTCATCAAACACAGCTCCAAGATACCTTCACATTCTCACTGACTGCGGCTTCAGCTTTGGATTGTGTGGGTTGATGGTCTCGATGGACTCAGGATGAAGCAACTGTGGTAAAGAGGGTGGTGTAGCATTGAGCTCAGATGTAGCCATGGACATATGATGGTCTTCACTCTGACAGTCTGAATCATCAGACTCAAGCTCCATTACAGATACACTCTAAGCAAATTGTCAGACAGCAGAAAGTGGAGATATGTGTTCTTACCTCTTCATGTAGCTTCCTTACTGCACTAGGCTTCGGCGTTGGCTTAACATCACTGCTAGCATCACTCGCGGGGTCAGAATGCATGCAATCAGAGCCTTCATCTGTCTCGCTCTCATCGTCTCAAATACAGGCTGCCTGTATAGTAGAATAGTTATCAGATGACGTGGTTGATGAGGAAGGAATTGCATATGCAAACCTCATTAGAGAAACATGAACGGAGTTCAGCAATGCCTCTGGAGGCAGTATCACATAGATCACCATCATCTTTGTCTTGAGACTCATCATCATCCTCGCCTTCATACTGATGTTTGTTGTCAAAACCTTCGCTCTCATCATCTTCATTCTCCTCCTTTATAGGAAGCACCACCTAATGCCAATTTGCAATCACCAAAGATACAAAAATGAAGCCGAATACCTACTGCAGGCATCTTGCCCTTACTGGCCTTCTTCGACAAAGCTAGTTATGCAATGTTTTCTTTGCCAGAAGCCAAGTTAGCCTTCCGTGCATCAGCAGTTCCCTCTTGGATAGCATTCCCTGCCCTCGAGGTTAATACCCTGGTGTGTAGGATTGCATGTGCAGATGGGGATTGGTTTGAGCTCTGCTTTTGTTTCTTTGGCACATCGTCATCTGAACTCAGCGGGTCTGCTGTACGTAGTGCAGTTTGAGTTTTGATAGGTGTAGCAAAGTTGGCAGGAGCAATGGGCTTATGAGCCACAGGCGGGTCAACAGTGGTGTCAGGTAACTTAGAAGCCTCGTTTGTAGGTGTAGCAATAGCAGCAAGCGCTAATTCAATAGCAACTCAGGAAATTAGTTAGAGACGGAAAAACATATAATATTTAAACAATGTACTTCTTGTTTTCTCGAGGTCTGGTTGCCCTGTTGGTGCCTTCATGGTGTTTTGCAAAGCTATATAACAAATTAAGGTGTTGGGAAGAGTTCGCCAACACGTAGATAACATACCTTTCTTTTCCTTCTGCCTTTGCACTCTTCTGTTTATGAATGGGTCAAACTTGACTGAGCCATGAACACTATCAGAAAATGCTGCTTCGCTTGAATTTGAATGCATCTCCTCATCCGAATACATCTCAATGACCGTACAGAACTTATGAGCAGCACAATCTATATATAATAATAAGCTCTCATACTGATCATTTTATAGACATTTTTTCATAGATATACCAATTTTGATAGGCTGCCTCACGCCATTCTTCTTCATGTGTGGCAAGCTTACTTTCATGTGCCGCATCCTAACCAATTGGGGAGAGCGGCACCTATTGTCATCACTAGAGACTGCTGCCACGGACATCTGTGTGCAAGCAATCAAGTTGCGCTTTGTATGTGATAGATAGGAGGGGAAACACGGACTGTGGTGTTCTGCAGAACCTGGCTAGCAACATTTGAGCTACATGCATCACCCTTTGCTTGCCTTGGTTTTGGCTTCAAGCCATCCCAGCCTGTACAATCACAGGTTGTTAGTTAGCATGGAGGCAAAGTCTTGCTTAAAGACTTATGGGTGTGAGCCTTCAATGCTGCACCACGCTTGCTATGACTGCCTTCACCTACAGCTTTAGATGCAATCGCAATGGCAGAGACAGCAGCAGCAGCCTTCGCTGTTGCCTTGTTCTCACCACCACAGCCTCACCTTTTACGATGGACATCATCCAGAGGTACACCAATGCCATCCATCGAAGATGACTTGCATTTCATCCGAACAAAATCTGCATACGTCTGCTTTCCGAGATTATGGTCAAGCATGTCTGGGTTGTGAGTAGTAAAGTGGGCAGGGTGAAATAGTGTCTGTTGTTCAAACAAGAGAGAGGGGGGGGAAGGGGAGCGATGTACAAATGCACAACAGAAAATTTCAGACTTGCGACCCTGTGTGGACTTCAAAACTACTTGCCGCTTGACTTTTTGGGGTGTCGTTAACATTGAGTTATGGCATGCAGATCATAGCTTGCACATTTAGGTGGTTGAGGATTAAAGTATGATTAGTAGTAGATAGCAAAGAAGAAAGGCGTAAAAGCCACGTACTTTGTGTCCTGAAAATGATTGACCAATGGAGAACTCAAAAGATTGCTCAATGATGAAGAGCGTTCGGCAATAATCTTCATGTTGAAGGACCAAAACACTGCGGCAAGGTCATCTACTCGTTTGCTTTCCCTGAGAAGAGTACTGGGAGAACTCGCAGGGTTGCTCAATGATGTAGAGCTATTGGGGTGATCTTCAAAGCACCACGATGACTCTTGAGAACACATTGCACATATAGATACGATACCCTATACAGCAAACGTTAAGAACGAAACAGACCGCCCAGCCTCGACCAACATTTGATCAGCCCTTCAACTTTCACTCCCTCTGCACATTCCTTTTAGCAATGTAGAAATTTATCTGTCACTCAATGAACCGCCTGCCAGGTTGGTAGAAATATGTGTCGATTATGCATCCTGGCCCAGAAAGGCCATCGCAGGTCTGATTTGGCGATATACTCAAAGTGAAGAAGGAGCACTGGATAGAGCTACTTGTATTGATCAATGTGGTGGAAGGCGAGTGAGACGTATCAGCAAGTTCAGCACTGTCTTCCACCCCATCAAGCGCAATGGATGGCGCGGCAGAACCAATCGGTACAGATGGCTTGATACGTGCCTCATTGCGGCGACATTTCACCAGAGCTTTAGTCTGTAGAAGTGATTCAGCTTGTAAATGCAAGGGAATATGACACACATACCACTGATACCAGCATGATCCTACCCATGGCCTCGATTGTCTTTGAGCTGTCGTTGATGGACATGCAGGCAAATGGAGCCAGCACGTCCCGTGGTTATCGTGTAAATGTGCGGGAAAGCTTTTTTTTTTTGAAAGCAGTATATATTTCACATGGTAGACATGCAACAAGCACCCACTGTATAACAGACATTTTGAATGTCTATTCAGACTAGCTTTTGAGAACCAACATAGACGAGCAACGAGCTTCATTCCACTGACTTTCCTGCTCTTCAGGTGCTCTAAGCTGTCGAGAAAGCCTGTCAAAACTCTAAATAAGACCACAACGGTGTTCGCCTACACAAAAGCCCCTCATCAGTAAGAGTCAAGTGCCATGAACGAGACGACTTAGCATGATAGACCCGTCCCCGAGCAGGTTTGTAAGCTGCAAAACGTGCTGCTGCTATCAGTATTGTCAATGGAATCGGTATCATAGGGACTCTGGACATAGAGATCACGAGTGTCTGGACGGAATAGAGGACTCAATAATATCAAAGGATCAGCTCATACATCTGGAAGGCAAAATGGGGCCCACAGTATCATCAATCGATGGAGATATGCATCGCAGCACTCGTGTTTGCTTCATTCCTCACATTCGGTAAGCTTGTTTGAAGCTTATGACAAGTTATTATAGCTAAAGAATTGGGATTGTTCAGTAATGCGTTGCATGGTAAGACTTATCTTTTGGACAGTCCTCCTCTACATCTTTCCCTTCCAAAATGTTGCTGGTAAACAAGTCTAACAAAAATGTTTCGTGAGACCGTAAAGAGAAAAGGCCATGCAAAAGGTATAGTCTATAGTACTGTTGAGTTGCTGGCAAAGAAGTCTAAGTAAATGTTTTATCACATTGTAAAGAGAAAAAGTAAAGCAAAAGGTATAGTCTAAAGTACTGTTGAGACTGTAAAAGTCAGCTCGTTGCATAAGTAGAAACATGAACATGTGTAAAAGCCATGAACAAGACTAACTACATGCTTTTGATTAATGACTTGGGAGGTATACAATGCATTGACGGTATCCAATTAAAGATTTGAGAAAATGTTTTAACATAGAATGGTATCATAATCCAAAAGTCTTTTGGTATCATGTCCCCTTCCTGACTCAGCGTCTCAGGACAGTTCGGCCAGACCCTCAGAATGTCTCAGAGCACATCAAGAGAGTCGCGTTCCAAGACATCGTCACCCCAGTATTCCCTTTGCGGCTTTGAAAGGTCAGGAATTACGGTGGTGGACCCATCTGTTGCATCCATGTAAACACGACTGAGAAGCGTGTTTCATCGTCGGTGCTCATCGGTGGTCATACAGGAGCGCGGCAGGATTGCCTGGTCAAGAGTGTATAACTCATAGTGGAACAAGGTCTCTGCCAACTCCCACTGTACTTCCTGCCTTAAGACCTTGTCCTGCAGAATATTGGACACAGAAACAGACTTCCCCCGCCACGTCTGGACCTTCATGCGATCAAACGGCTCTAAATTTCGCTCAACGCCAAACGTAACCTTCATTGTTGCATTGTCCACGAGACGCTGCCGTTTCACAGGAGGCAAGTCACTCGAGTCATGCTCAGAGCAATCGCTCACTTTCAATGCATCGGGAGAACGAGATATGCCAGGCATGGAGTTATACACACCCTCAACAAAGGGGGAGACCGTATTTGGCAGAAGCAGAGTGGACTTTTTGTAGTCTCCATGTAGGATGTTCCTCCAGTCATGCAGTTTTCACCAGACAGACTTGTCAAAGAGCCCGCCTTTAATAAGGATATCAAACAAGACGGGGCGGATATGAATGTAGTTGAGATACAAGTCTGCTGATTTCTCAGGGGACTCATGTGTTAAGAAGAAAGGTGGTGGAAGGGGGTACAGAGCAGCAGGGGATGAATCATTTCTGACCATCCCAAGGTCCTTCAGGGCCTGATGGACTTGGTAACAGAATGGAGGAAGGTCAGGCGTACCATCGACTCTGTTTGATACATAGAGAATACGAGCATGGTTTACACTCGGCTTGTTAGCAATCTTATGGCTCAATCCACCTTTCTCGCATTTTGATGTAGATGGTGGGGACTGCGGTGGTGGGATGGCGGCTGCAAGGGGTGGTGGTCGAGCAGAAGATGTAGACAAAGATGAAGATGCAGCAGTGGAGGGCGATACGGAAGAACAGCCAACGGGGCAGGACCGTAGTACTGAAAGTTGTACATTTGGTTGAGGAGTTGCGACATATGGTCATGGTTCATGAGCTGACTTGTGGCCATGTCCCGCATGTGCGGCTCAACATCTAGGTTCCATCCGACAAGCAGAGTTTTGCCATTCAACTTTGTGTACTCCTTAGACATCTGACTTGTCCAGGGAACACATTCTTGAACAGAAAAAATTTTGGTGTCAGGAGTAATCGCTTTCTCCGCAGAAATATACCACACCGGAATACCAAGCTGAAACAAGTTCTCTGTGATGGGAGCCTCAGTGGTGAAAGCTCTATAGACCAGAAGCAGGAACCCTTCCGTCTTCCAAAGTTCATTCGTGGTGTTCATGCGGTTGATGACAACATCCAAATATGTATGCAACCCTTGCAGTTCGAGGACCAAGTGCTGGATATCCTGAACAGTAAAAAGTATAGTATGGAAGCTACTCTTCCAAAGGCGAAGACTGTCAAGTCCAGACCGGGCTCTGCTCAGGCATCGGTCATATACCTTTCACGTTCCCGGTATATCCACCCGCTGTCCCACATGGAACACATTAGCGGCTACCATTTCAAGTTTGATGCGAAGGGCGTCGACCATTTCTTTCCTGAGTAGGCCAACTTTCTCGTCCATATGCAGATCCGGGTCGGTAGCATCGCAGAAATCATCGTGTCCAATTTGAGGCTTGTAATATAAGAGACCTTCATCCGCGAAGTGCCAGGTCATTGGTTCCTTATGCAACGGGATGCACGCATGGTGGAAAGCATGCTTAGAAAAGAACTGAGGCCACCGAGAATATTCATGTCTGCCCCATAGGCCATCGTCACACTTCAGAATTCTGGCTTTGGTAATAAGTGGGTACTCTGGCACCCAGTTGGCATTCGGAGTAGTGATGACCTGGCCCTCATAGTTCATGTAAGCCAAGACCTTCGCATCCAGAGCATGAAGCCGCTCACCCGGACCTGCAATGCTGATGTATTAGCTGCTATAAAAAAAAGAGTTCTGCACCACACGGCTCACGTAGGTCATGTGTCTTCGTGAGATGAGATGGAGGGATTACTTTGCCATCCCACGTTGTTTCAGCACCCCAAGCGTCAGACATGTTTACGTGTGCTGGAAATGAATCTAAGAGTTAGCGAATGCAAATGCCGTACAAAGGAAAGTCTGTACATGGAGGAAAGTGCCGCTTCGTCTTGTAGTAACGTGTGAGGCAGTGGATACGTGACTCGATAAGAATTAGGTGAAAACAAAGTATTTCACGGGCACAGAGTACTGATTAATGGATGATAAGACTGAAAGATGCTGAGCTTCGCATGTTCATGAATACATTCTGCACTCACCCGGGAGATTCACAGGTACGCAGTCGGCTGAAAAAGTAACGGAAAGTTAGTGGGCATGAACCGTCGGATGTTCGATGGTGTGTCAAGGATAGTAGGTTTGGTTCAGTGGTGTGTCGAGGACAGTAGTTTTGGTTTGAAAACACAGCAACCAAGCGGTCACTGTGCTATAGACGTTGATGGATCGCTATGCAGCAGTCTGACGTTGTCTGCCCTCAAGCTAGCTCTAAGCTGACTCTCCAGGTCTTTTGATGCAGCGGATATGGTCTTCAGGCAAGCAGGCAAGCAGGCATGCTGATGAGTTGTTGTTGATGCAGCGATGGAGGGTGATGGATAGGGAGGGGCAGAGGGAGCAGATGTGTGGATGATGAGAGACAGTGAGAGAGTTAAGTAGCTAATAATAAGTACCTTCCTAATTAGTTGCATGCATGTGACTTTGCCGTTTTCAGGTGACGCTCGTCTGCTGCTCGTGTGACGCTCGTACTACCTCCCACCATCACCTCCACCACCAACATTGTCAATGGCCGACCCAACAAAAGTCTCTGGAGAGCCAGCTTAGAGCTAGATCGAGAGCATAGATCACAGCGGGCTGCTGCATAGCAAGCCGCTTGTGTCTATAGGTTGCAGCGACCGCTTGGTCTCCGTGACTCCACGACTTTGGAAGACAGCGTACCGCACAGTCTGCACCAAAAATCGGTACGTCTGAAAAAACATCAGCAGGTATCTGACCTTTTTTTTTCTTGAGAGAGAGAGAGTCAGTGTGCAGCATGCCAGGCTGTCATGTTTGTCCAGGATGCAGAGTGGAGAAAACAGATCTCAGGCAACATCAGCGAGCAAGGCCAGTACATTCAGCGTGCTATCGAGACTACGTGAATTTTGTTAGCGGTTTGCATGCCGATGATGATGAAGATGCTCCATACGATGAGCTGTGCCCATTCGTTGGTGATTTCTTCGGACGTCCAGATGAATATGACGGAGTCGACTTTGGACTGGGTGATGAGGAGCAAGGCCAGCAGGATGCGATGGATCTAGATGGCGAGGCGCCTCAGAGGTACGTATGAGATGTCTGTGACTCAAGTCTTGGGAGCATCATGCAAGCGACCAAGCTCTGAAAGCCTTTGTTCTCATATATTGTTGTATATTCAGTGACACAAACCATTCGAATGAAGACTTGGAGTGGGATATCGACCTGGAGTTAGACGACGAAGATGTTCACGAACCCGTTTGGGAGCCTGAGCGAGCTCAACTGCAAGACATACCTCCTGCTGATGAAGTCAAGTCAGATGAGGAGGAAGATGAGCGCATACGAGAACAGCTCTTGCAACATTGCACGGTTGAAGGCCGGCTGTGGTATCAACCAGTCCATGTCATTCCATATCCAGGGAATGCTGCTGGTTAGGTTTATGGGGGCGAACAGGCCGGGTACAATGGACGCACGCACAATGGAGAGGCTGAGTTCCAGCGATACACAGATGACGTGCAAGCCACATCACAACATGCAGGTCCATATGCCCCATTCATTTCCAGATGTGATTGGGAAATGGCATGATGGGTGAAGGTGCAAGGCCCAGGATCCACAGCTCTAGATGAGCTTCTACAAATTGAAGGGGTGCGGGTTCCGTTCGAGCATTTTTCCCTAACTTATATTTATCTATGTTGTAACTTGTGTTTGCATGCATGCTGCTTGATCATCATCATATGTGTTGCAATTTCCAGATCCCAGAATTGTTAGGACTATCATATTGTAACTCGTGCCAGCTTAATGCAATCATAGACCACCAAATCCCGACGCGGCAGCCTAAATTTCAATGTCGGGAAATTATTGTTGCTGGCCAAGTGTTTGACCTCTATTGTCACAATGTTCTGCAATGTATCAGGGCATTGTTCAGTGCACCTGAGTTTGCCTCTCAGCTTATTGTTGTCCCAGAGCGTCATTATGCTGATGAGGACTGCAATGTCTGAGTATATCATGACATGCACACAGGACAGTGGTGGTGGAGCACACAGGTTCGTATTATCTGCACCTATGCTTGTGCATGCTGTGTCTAAGTGTATTTTAGGCAGCTGTCGAGCATAGAGCTCCAGGCGGTACCATTATACCTATCATAGCATCCCTAGACAAAACTCAGATCATGCTGTTCCGAACAAAGTCCGCCTATCCCATGTACATCACCATTGCCAACATACCAAAAGACATCTGAAAGAAACCCTCACGTCACACACAAGTCCTACTGGCATACCTTCCAACCACGCGGCTCAAGCATATAACCAACAAAGCTGCTCGCCGTCGCATGCTCACTAACCTCTTACACGAATGTCTTCATTATATTTTCTGGCCATTGGAGAAGGCGGGCGCTTATGGAGTATGTATGACTGGTGAGGATGGGCTCGAGCGTCGTTGCCATCCTATCATAGCAGCTCTTGCCCTTGATAATCAAGAGCAAGTTGCAGTCACGGGCACCATTACTGGAGATTGTCTGACATGTGAATGTCCGCACGACAAGCTTGGTACAGATGTTGAGCATAGACATGCTATGCGAGACCTTGACAAGACTCTTGAAGTTCTTTCTATACTTGACTCTCACAATCCGATGAGGTACACTTGAGCATGCGCCGACATCCACATCAAACCAGTTCAACACCCTTTCTGGACAGACCTACCATACTTGAACATTTACCGGTCTATCACTGCCGATATACTCCATCAACTATATCAGGGTGTCATCAAACACCTTGTTGCTTGGATTGAAGGCATCATGGGAGCGGCAGAGCTTGATGCTCATTGCCATCGCATTCCACCAAATCACAGCATTCGCGTGTTTCACAAGGGGATCACAACGCTCTTGAGAGTTAGCAGAAAGGAACACGGCCAAATGTGTCAGTTTCTCCTTGGCTTATTAGTTGACATCTGCCTCCCTGATGGTGGATCTCCTGTCTGGCTTGTCCATGCAACGTGTGCCCTCCTCAACTTTACATACCTTGCTCAGTATCCTATTCATTCAACTGAGTCGCTGGCCCTACTTAAGGATGCACTCTCTCACTTTCACGATAACAAGAATGTATTCATTGATCTCGGCATCCACAACAATTTCGACTTCATAAAATGTCATTGGATGAAGCATTACGAAACATGCATTAAGGTACTAGGAACCACAGACAACTATAATACACAGTTCACCGAATGGTTACATATCGACCTTGCAAAAGATGCATACGCCACTACAAATCACAAGGATGAGCTGCCACAAATGATGCTTTGGCTCGAGTGAAAAGAGAAAGTGTTTGCACTAGACACAAGCATTGCCTGGCATTCCACTGATCAGCCTCCATCTCCACCATGGCGTTCACCCGACATTGCCTGTGAACTTGAATGCAACCTACCAAAGCACCCCACTCGAAAAGCCATTTCGTTTGATATGCTTGTTGAAGTATATGGTGCTACACATTTCAAAACAGCTCTTGCTCACTACGTTGTTGTGCAAAAGGAACCTAATCTACGCAAAGGGACTGTAGAACTTGCAGCAAATGAGATATTCTTTGTTTTCAACGCATTACTGGTATTTCACACAATCAAATTCCGTAATGAAGTGGCCCATGGCTCAACTACAATGGACTCAATTCATGTCAAGCCTGCCTGATGGGATACTCAGAGGAGATTAGTGCCTGGCCACTTTGACACTGCTCTTGCTCGGATTCAAGCAGGCACTGAAATTCAAGGTACTTTTTTTCTTTGCAGTAATGTGCTATAACCTTTCCTTATTCTGTTGTTATAGCTTTCTGTGTTGTTCAAGTTTGCACTGTCTATTCTCTCTCTGAAACAGCATTGACCACGCTGTTTGAAGATGACACACTGCGAGCCAATATCCCCAGACACTTAGCATATGTTGAATGGTTTAAAAAATTTACTTCGGAGCTGGATGCAAATTTCAGAATGTATAAAGTAGCTAGATCATTCACTACAGATGGTACTAGAGAGTTTGGCATCATTCCTGTTGATCATTTACATCATAGTGTACATCTCATTCCTTGCTTTGGTCGGGTAGCTCCTCAGGAATGGACAAGTGATAATGTATTAGATCTATGTAATGATTTCTACTTAAACTCTTTTAAAGATCATAGTACTCATTTTTCTGTTTATTGATATGTACACGACTGTCCTTATTTTTGCCTGTAGCTATGGTATTTTTTTTTCTAATCATATTCTAAAATCAAGCTGCCGATTCTGTTCAATTCCAAAACTTGGACAATTTTCCATGAAATTCTACGAGTTTTCTAAGTTTCGGACTGCATTCTCATGACATTCCAAAGATTCTACAATTTACTACAATTCTAATAACTTTCCACAGGTTTCTGAGCGGGAGGTTTTTCCTGATGTATATTGCACTCGCAGAGAAAGGTATAGAAGCCGTTGGTGAGGCAGAGGAATTCTTCCTTGTGAACGCCTTTCCTTGGCTGCAATGCCTGCCAGCCTGGTTCCCCGGAACTGGGTTTAAGAATATTGCGGAGAGAGGACACAAGCTTTCGATGGATATGTGCCAAGAACCTTACAAGATGGCGAAGGCGAAAAACGTATGTCTCTTGTACGACAAGCCCAAGTTTACCGGCGTTCACGCTAAGAGTGCATAGTCAGATGGAACGGCCGCTCCTTCGATGGCGAGTAAACTGCTTGATGCATACATGGCGGTTGATGCGGTCATTAATGACGAGGCACTTATTGCAAAGGTCACCGGTATTGTCTATGCCGGTCAGTTGTCTGACTCTGAATACCCATAAATGGTCACTACTTATCCCAAACTCACTACATGTTCAGGGGGAGCAGATACGGTACTTACAGATATTACTTCTGCTAGGAAATGCTGACATTCGATGCGATAGACAATCTCCGCGCTGCACTCGTTCTTCCTGGCAATGCTTCTGTACCCAGAAGTTCAACGGCGCGCTCAAGACGAACTCGACAAAATCATAGGAAATGATACTCTACCATCGTTCGCTGACCGCCCGAGCTTGCCTTACATCGAAGCAATCGTCAAGGAAACCCTCAGGTATGCATACCAAACCCCGCTTAAATGCAAGATTGACGTAAATAAGCTAAAACCAATTTTCATCCCCGATTGCTTTCACTGGCAGATGGCAACCTGTTACGCCACTCGGTAAGCTTTGCCTTCCTGCCCCCCCCCTTTCTTGTGAAGTAATTGACGAAGACATATCGACGCAGCCGTGGCACACGCCGCGGGAGAAGATGACGAATATAACGGTTACTTTATTCCCGCTGGAGCGACTGTGCTCCCCAACGTCTGGCTAGTAGTTGATTTACTCGCTTTTCCTTCCTCTGTTGTACTTACCTGTCCTGACCTGAATGTGCGAAGGGCGATGCAAAGAGATCCTATAGAGTATCCTGAGCCGGACGAGTTCATTCCTGAACGCTGGCTACCCACAGAAGGAAAAGAGCCTCCTTTGGATGTGCACAAGACATTCTTTGGGTTTGGTAGGCGGTAAGATCTTATATCCTTTCAGTTCAGCCATAAGCACATCGCTTAAATACCAGAATAGGATCTGTCCAGGAAGGCATTTTGCGGACAATACTGTATGCTCTTAAGCCCAGAATCTTGTTATATTGGTCGTTTGATGCGTTTGCGCAGGTCTTCATAGGTGCTGCTTCCATCCTTGCGGCATTCAACATCACGAAGGCACTCGACGAAAACGGTGTGCCGATTACACCGAAAGCCGAATATACACCTCACTTCGTCAGGTAAATGCTTCCGTCTAATTCAGTTGTATTCTACGATTATAACAGCATCCATCTAGGCACACGATGCCATTCAAGTATGTACTGTCTCCGAGGTCAGAGAAGATTGAGACTGTTATCCGCCAGGCGGTTGAATTAGAAAAGTGATCAACGAATCGAACATGGCCGCAAGCATCATACTATAGCATAAAACCCGTAAATCCAAACAGTTTCTATGCACTTTGATCTGAATAACACAGTGACTACAACGCGGCTTAGTCCACGTGTATGCCGTCTGAAGTACTACGGAAGCTTGTGGCAACAGCAACTATTGTGATCATACACTAGAATACCTCAGCTTCTCCCCAGTGAAGCTTGAACAACTCTCGGATGCCTCTCAAATACCTTCCCTTCCATGGTCACGTCTTGGTTGCGACAACACGTTCCTGGTACAGCTAGTCTCATCACTGACATATTTTGAGGCCATAGACAAAGTCGGTTGTTGTATTGCCTGTAACAAACACAAGAGACGAGATACGACATTGTCATCATGCTGCTACTTACTGAACAGAGAGATACGATCAGCACGAGTAGCGTAGACTTGATTCCACACTCTAGGTCTACAATTCCGCAGCCGAGGGCTCCGTATAAAGTTCGCATTCCGACGCGACGCGCGTCGCGTCAATCCCGTGATTGGCTACATTGGGTAACGGACTTGAATTTGATTTCTTCAAGTTACACCGAGTCACCCTCTGCATAGCTCAAGACCATAAAATGCATCCTCCGAAATGCTGAAGCCAGCGTCCGTATTAGATTTCTACCTATCCAAGCTTACGAATGGTCCCATCAAAAAATCAGGCCCTTAGATGCCTCCGCGTCGGCGGACGATGTGGTGTATGTAAAATGCTTGTTTAGTGCTTTGCGAAGATATCGTGCGTCCCTTTCTGTGTGCTTATCCTCTTCATTCAATATCAATAGGTTCAGTATTGCGTTTTTTCAACGCTCCGGGTGCTGTTCAATTCACGAAATATCTATCCTTGAAGAACAGGTGGAGACGTTGAGGGAAAAGAGTGGAGATCAAGCTAACTTGAACTTTAACCAATAGAAAGGAACGCTTCAAACGATGGTTACCCACGAAAGGAAAGGAGACACCCTTCGACGTGTATAAAATCGACTTTGGACTTGGCAGACGGTGAAGCTACCACAATTTCTAAATTACGAGTGCAAGCCCATCTATTTTGGATTGGATCCGTCCAGGAAGGCACAATGCAGACAGTTCCGCAAACCTTGGGTTTCTAAGTCTTGTTACTCTCATGCTGACAAACCTTCGTAGATCTCCATAGGCGCTGCTTCCATCCTCTCGACATTCAACACCACGAAAGTTCTCGAAGAGAATAGAGCTCCGATCACGCCAAACGCGGAATACACAACGAACTTCATCAGGTAAGTGATTCGTTTGAAGCAAGTGTAATTGGTGAGTGTAGCATCCGTCTAGACACCCTAAACCGTTCAAATATGTTCTAAATCCAAGATCAGACAAGATTGGTCCTATCGTTTCCAAGGCTGTCGAGACTACGAAGTAAATAAGCTTCTGAATGCACGCTGCATGAGCTGCTGCAAACGTTGTAGATCCAGCCGGTTTCTGTCGGACTCCTTCGTGCGACTTAACGCTTCTACTGATGGTAGTGTTTCGATCAAATTTTCTTGCTTGATACGGAGTTTGTTAACTAATTATCTTCCGTGATACTGCGCGTACCTGGTGATTGGTGGCCTGAGCTCCTTTTCAAGTTCACACTTCGATGCTCCGCGGGATGCGACAACCAGCGATTGGCTCAAACTTACCAGTCCTACGCAAGCCCGAGACCACCTTCAAAACCACACCTGAGCCTATCATGTGGTAATTTTAAGCTCACAGAATATCTGTACCAAGATACGAGCAATGCCCTTACACGAATGTTCTACACAAACGAACGCTAATGGCAACTAATTCGCAATCAAATCCCATACAATCCCGCTTTGCACTTAGACCGGGACGCCTCAAGGCGCGATAATGCCCACGAATACTAATGACTCTGTTATGCTTGCGACATAACAACCGTTTAGCTCTTGCGTTGCTTCACTGTGCTCGACCAACTGTAGCGACATTACGACTTAACCCGAAACGGGCATGCTGATAGTTCTTCCTATAGATATCCGGGTCGTCGGATTTTGGCTCTTGCTCACGAAGCTCAAAGGTCTGCTGAAATACACAGCCAAAGACTGGATTCATCATGGGCCCAACATCCGTTATCCTGCATTGCGGCTTAGTCTTCTCGCACATAATAAATTCCTGCATATCTCACTCCACAACTATTACATGAGTGCCGTAACGGAGAACATCTTCACCACATGCTACCCGATTTAAAATATACTGCGTGCAGCACGGCGATAAACACTTCAGTGCGTTCCCCATACCCTCGGCGGTCCTACTCCACTCCGCAAATCTATGCTGCTCCATTGCTGAGGTGCATCCTTATGGTGCTTAGGGCGCTTTTTAGTTCCATTTCGTCAAAGTTCCTGAAGAAGAGACGGGGTTCTCAGAGGGACGAATGTATACTGAATCGACTTTGACCATTAGGAGAATGGTTCTATTCCCATGAAGCGGTTCTTTGTCTATTTGGTTTTATATATCTATATGCTTCAGTGGCACGTCCTGTCTCTTATCGTTCAGACCCATGCTCTACACTATTATCGACGCTTCAGTTGTTGTCTGTGCTCTGGCTTGTCTGCGCCTGCTGCGTTCATGGTGCAAGCATAGCAAATCTCTCCCTCTTCCACCTGGACCGAGAGGGCTACCTTTACTAGGAAACGTACTCGACTTACAAGAGGCAGAGATATGGAAAACAGCGCGACAGTGGGGACATAAATACGGTGCGTTACCTCAATGCATAGTTGCTTCCACATTGGTTGTCTCATTTTTTGATACTCAAGGCCCACTGGTCCATGCCGAGACCTTCGGGACGTCTTATTTTCTTGTAAACTCCTACCAGACAGCAGTCGACTTGTTCGAGAAGCGCGGGTATAATTACTCCTCTAGACCCAAGAACGTCATGAATGACTTGTATGTGGCCCTCTAATATGAATTCAGTGACGAGAAACTGATCCGACCGCCATATAGTGAAGGTTGGAACTGGTTTGTTCCAATAATGCCCTATGGGGATGAACTACGGAGGTCGAGACAGTTGCTTCATCGCTTTCTCCAGCCAGCCGTCATGGGCGATTACGCTGAGCTTCAGATGCAGTCGACGCATAGGATGCTTGAGAAGCTTCTAAGTAGCCCAGACAAATTTCCGGAACTTCTTCGACAGTATGTACTCTCTCTTTGAGCTAGAGGATTGCATTCTGATCTGGCCACCGCTCTACGGGAGAAACAATATTAATGGTTGCTTACGGACATCAAGGTAAATTATTACTCGCGCTCGCTAGATCGAACTGACAAACGATCTTGACAGCTCTGGAGAGAGATGACCCGTACATCGCGCTCGCGGAAAAGGGAATAGGAGCTGCCGCTGAGGCGGAAGAACTCTTCCTTGTGAATGCCTTTCCTTCGTTGCAGTACCTGCCCACCTGGTTCCCTGGAGCCGAATTCAAGAAAATTGCTGAGGAAGGATATAAAATTTCAATGGATATGTACCACGAGCCTTACAGGACGGCGAAAGCGGAATTTGTGAGTACCTTTCTGCACGAAGTGAAGTCATTTCGATCTCCAGACTAAGTAAATGCCAGTCGGAAGGCACGGCCGCTCCTTCGATGATGAGCAGGCTCCTCGACGCAAGCATGGCAGATGACGCAGTTATCAACGATAAACACTAATTGCAAAGGTAGCAGGTGTTACGTACGGTGGTCAGTTGTTTGAATACGGATTAAATGCAACGTGCCATCTAACTCATGATGAATTTCTAGCTGGTGCGGATACAGTACGTCAAATATTCTTGTATTTATTTATACTGACATATCTCCACTACAGACGGTTTCCGCCTTGCACTCGTTCTTCTTGGCGATGCTCCTGTACCCAGAAGCTCAGCGGCGCGCACAAAACGAACTTGATAAAGTCATAGGAAAGGATAGCCTCCCTACGTTCGATGATCGTCCAAACCTGCCATACATCGGAGCCATTGTTAAGGAAACTCTCAGGTACGTAATACTATGTTGTGTTAGCAGAAGCAAGCAAAGAACCGAGTACTCATAATTTCGACAGATGGCAAGCTGTTACACCGTTTGGTGGGATTGTTTCCTACTTTTATTGTCGAGATTGTCATTGAAGCAACTGGTTCAGGTGTGGCGCATACGGTAGACAAGGATGATAGTACAACGGTTATTTCATACCCACTGGTGCTACTATGCTCCTCAACGTCTGGTCCGTTGTACTCCATTTTATGGTTAACTGTTGATATACTAACGGATCTACCTTTATCGCGTGCAGGGCAATGCTGAGAGATCCCAAGGAGTATCCTGAGCCAGATGAGTTTATTCCTGAGCGCTGGTTGCCCACAGAAGGAAGAGAGCCTCCGTTGGACGTACACAAGATATTCTTTGGGTTTGGCAGACGGTAAGGATCTATGTGTTCTGCGTTCAGCCACAAGGGACACACTTAACTTGTCGGAGTAGGATTTGTCCAGGAAGGCACTTTGCGGACAATACTCAGGCTGTATGTGCTTAAGTGAAGAGTTTTGTAACATCGGTCGTCATATGAGTTTGTACAGGTCTTCATAGGTGCTGCTTCCATCCTGGCGGCATTCAACATCACGAAGGCACTCGACGAAAACGGTGTGCCAATTACACCGAAAGCCGAATACACACCTCACTTCGTCAGGTAAGTACTTCTGTTAATTCAGCTGTATTTGATGACTGTAACAACATCCATCTAGGCACCCTAAGCCATTCAAGTATGTGCTGACTCCAAGGTCAGACAAGATTGAGACTGTTATCCGCCAGGCGGTTGAATCAGAAAAGTAAATGGTATTTAGGAAGAGACCCTCCATAGCCTCTTCAAGTTGTAAAGATCGGTCCACGAAGATTGTACCTGGACGTAGTTCTGAGAATATGACACAGTTTACTCCGACTGGAACAAATGCACTTTTATCTTCCCACAACTCGTGTTTCAGAGTGAATTTGCTCATATGCATCTGTAATTTCACCCGTCATGCACCCACTTGGATTGTTTTCAGACTTTAATATCGAGGAATACAGACAGCTGCTACATTTCGGGGTGGCTGAGCTCGTCCAATAACATACCACTCCATTGTGTATGGGTTGTATGCAGAGTGACACTTGCAATCGCCGACTCGGACTGAATTCCTTCTATTCCACAATTTCCGGACTCCGCCTTCACGTAAAGCACGCGCCAGTCCCGTGAGTTTCCCAAAATGTACTTGATGACATCAGGCTACGGCAAGTTCCGACGCGACACCGTCTTGCGATCACATGCACCAACTTCATCTCACCTTCAACTAGCATCTCGTTTTAAAGTCGACGTCCCAGTACCGTAGCCTTCGGCGTCACGCTCTACCTCAAGTCCAGTACTTAAGGGCCTTAATATACCAGCACAAGTGCCACCGCAAGGCGTAGAACACCAACGGCCGGAAGACGTCCCCAACATACACAACCCCACCTGCTCGCAGCCGTAAATATCAGCCTGTTCGGTTTGTACTCAACAATCGAGTCAAACCGATGTCCCTTAACTCTCGAGCTGCTTTCGCGCTTGTACTCCTTTTCCAATACTTGGACCCAGTTGCTCGAGCAAGTGTTTTCGTGAGCTTTCTCTTTCAACGCTCGTCGAGAAGCATCTGATGTATTTGCATACAGATAACCCACCCTTACAAGGGCATAACCTGTAGCGGCGGGTCTGCATGCACTGCGACATGGGCCGATGATGGACTCACCCCACTACTTGCAGCCGTCGGACCTTCAGATTTTGCGCTCTTCCAAGGTACCAACGTAAGCCCTCTATCCCAAGGTGCTTGAGAGTACATTCCTGACCGTACGGGCAGACTCTTGTGCAGCAGCTCGCAGTAGGCCTAGATGTCTCACAGACGCGTGAACTCACATTCGTGGTATGTCTCCGTTCCCATCGTCTCTGTTTCTTTCTCTCGCCACTGCTTCCACCTTACCAACGCGCATCTATCCCCATTGCACCCATCAGCACCAACTTCGTCATCACCTCACTTACTGTTTCCTTACCTTTTTGGACTTCTCTGTACTTTATAAGCCCAGTCTTTGATCCGCGACTTGTTGTTCTCTCATAGCCGAACCCGAATGCAGGACCGAATGCGGATTCATAGTACGTGCTTATCCCCCTTTTATTGACTTCTACATCAGTTTGTTTTTATATATTTGTAAAGTTGGATTAAACTCACGTCGCTCTCTGCGCGAAATCCAAACGACACGTCGCAGGCGTACACATCCTTTTCTGGTCTTTTCACGTAAGTCGTTCTTACCTTTGACTGATCTCTTCTGCCTCAGTAACACACTGATTGCAAACTCATCTTCAGCTTAGACAACATGTCTGGCGCGGCAGGCAGCCCCGTCGCCTCGCTCACTTCTTCGCTCACCTCCTCAAGCTCTCCATCTACCTCAGGCGCTTCAGTTTCTTCCGGCACTCAAACGCAGCCGCAGACGTCAAACTCGTTGACAAACGGCGTCGTGAGCACGACAACACTTTCGGGTATCGTTCCCACAGGATCAGCATCCACGCTCTCCAGTGCGATCTCCGCACTTTCCGCGATTAGTTCTGCGGCGAGTGGTGGTTCTAACGGCCTACTTACAACCTCTCCAGGCGGTTCTTCCTCGACCGCACGATCGGAAAGTGGGACAGGGACGGCCAGCGCCGCTGCAGGAAACTCCAGCAGCAGCGGGTCCTTAGGGAATACTTCTTTCCTCGTTAGCGGCGGCAAACTCAGTGCGACATTATGCCTGATGGTGCTTACAATGGGTATCGGCGCAGGCATTTTATAACCTCACCCTTGGGCGCAGGATGCCTAGATAATACTCTGCTTCGGACAAGCCTTCTATAGAGGTTACACATCCGCTATTTATTTCCGTCGCTTCTTGACATAGGGTCACGGCGAATAATTTTCAAATGATAGAAGACTAAATATGTATACACACGAACTCACGAGCACGGACTTCTGCCCTCCCTCTAATCCCTCTACTATTGCGCCATCCTTATTCCCGCGGTTATTCTCTATCCAATACCACACGCTGCAGTTCTTCCTCCCTTTCTTGATACCCGCTTGACCTGGCCCCTTTTCTTGTTATTTTCTAGTTTTCTTATGTGGATTGTGTGTCCTTGCTTTGACTTGCGTCTGTCAATCAAGCGTGTCGTAGAAATTGCAGAGGCTCAGAGTAATCACGGATAGTTTACTGGTACCTCATGATAAAGCACATTCAGAATTGGGTTTCGGACATAGCGTGGCGATGAGATGAAAGTGAAGCACCTCAAGGGAGTCAAGGTGTTGGGCGAATGGTACAAGAAACTGTATTTCATAAGTGTCAGAGTAACAGCACAATTTATCCTATCTCTCTCAGAATTCGTAGAGCCACGCTACTCGTACACACCGCCTCCATATCCTCGGAATCCCCTCCTGTCTTACTTGGCCGAGTCGACGGCCTGGTGGATAACAGATGCAATTTTGTCTGACCTCGGCGTCAAAACATACTTGAACGGCTTAGGGTGTCTAGATGGGGATGATATACGATCATCAGATACACTGATCCAGGTATAAGTACGTACCTGACGAAGTGAGTGTAGTATTTCATGTCTGGTGTAATCGGCATTCCATTCTCATCAAGCGCTTTCGAGAGGTTGAATGCCGCGAGGAGGGAAGCTGCGCCTATGAAGACCTGCGCAAACTCGTGAATCCCATGAAACGTAATTAACGTACGGACCCACAGTATTATCCGCGAAGTGTCGGCCGGGACAGATCCTACTCGAGCAAAGTGAGAAGGACCTCGTAATGTGATAAATAGGATGATCTCACCGCCTGCCAATCCCGAAGACTATCTTGTGCACGTCCAACGGAGGCTCCTTCCCTTCTGTCGGTAGCCAGCGCTCAGGAATGAATTCGTCTGGCTCAGGATACAGCGTAGGGTCTCTCAGCATCGCCCTTTACGCATATAAGTTGAAACCCATGAGTAACGTCTGGAGACGAAACATTGGGAAGGGTGATACAGACCAGAGGTTCGGAAGAACTGTCGCACCAGCAGGGATGAAGTAGCCATCGTACACGTCGTCCTCGCTTACGGTATGCGCAACGGCTGAGTTGAAATTACTTTAACGACTACGACAAAGACGAAGAGAATGAAACACACCGAGAGGCGCAACAGCCTGCCACCTACGCTCAGGACAAATGAATGTTTCCAGTTCAGCTCTGCTAGTACTATAGAGGCAAAATTATAATGAATACCTGAGAGTTTCTTTGACGACTGCACCGATATATGGCAGGTTTGGACGGTCGTCGAACGATGGGAGCGTATCCTTCCCCACTACTCTATCGAGTTCTTCTTGAGCGCGCCGCTGGACTTCCGGATACAGGAGTATTGCCAGGAAGAACGAATGCAGAGCAGAAACGGACTAATACAAAGGCTATTAGCAATCGATAAATGGAAGATTTTCCATCACATGCCGTATCTGCACCAGCTAGAGGATTGTCAAGTTTCAGACAACACATCAGGCTTCATTGTAATCGGCAGACTGACCACCGTATGAGGACCCTGTCGCCTTTGCAATCAGCATTTCGTCGTTAATAACTGCGTCATTTGCCATGCTCGCGTCTATAAGTTTACTGGACATCGAAGGCACAACCGTTCCCTCCGACTAGAGAAAAACCATTCCAGTTTAATACTTCTAATTCTCTTTCGACTCCATTAAGAAACTTACGAATTTTTCTTTCGCCAGTTCATATTGCTCATGATACACGCCCATCGAATTCCTGTAGCCTTCTTTTGCAATCTTATGAAAGCCGGCACCAGGGAACCATTCCGGCAAGTACCTCAACCAAGGAAGCGCGTTCACGAGGAAGAAACACTCCGCCTCGGTAAAAGCATCCAGGCCCCTGTTTCCGAGCGCGACATAGGGGTCGTCTTTCTCCGCAGCTAAATATCGATTCATTAGTTTGCAAACAACAAGGCAAAAGCACAAAGTAGCGCATTACCTTGATAACCGTAAGACATCATCAAAATTGTTTCGCCTGTTGCGCTGTAACAATGTAAAACGCTGAAATCAGAATTCCGTATAAAGAACAACGTACTGTCGGAGAAGCTCAGGATACTTGTCAGGAGTCTTCAGGAGTCCTTCAAGCATCTTATAAGTTGACTGTGTTTGCATCTCAGTATAGTCTCCTACGACCGCAGGTTGGAAGAAACGATGCATCAATTGTCTTGATCTTCGCAGTTCGTCGCCGTAAGGCATGACTGGTACAAACCAGCCCCAACTTTCGCTATAAACAGTAGACGCTAGAGTGTTCAGTGCTTTAAAGTTATTTGATATCGAAGTGAATACATACAGTTCCAACATGACGTTCTTAGGTCGCGACGAGTAAATGAAGCCACGTTTCTCGAATAAATCAACTGCTGCCTGGTATGAGTTCACGAAAACGTAAGACGTTCCGAGATTCTTGACATAGACCAAAGGGCCTTAAGCATCGAGGGTTAAGCAAGCGTACAGAAGCACATGTGACAAGACTCACCGTATTTCTCTCCCCACTTCCGCGCCGCCTCCCATTCCTCCGCCTCTGGCATATCAAGGACGTTTCCTATCAGGGGCAGTCCTTTCGGTCCGGGAGGAAAGGGAGGCCTGCTGCGGTTCTTGCGCCATGAATGCAGCAGGCGGACACAAGCTAGCGCGCAGACGATTGCAGAGACGTCAAGTAGTTGGTAGAGCATAGGTACAGAGATAAGGGCTCTGGTGGGAGCAGAAGAAAGGGTGCGGTTTTGAAGCAGCCGTCTAATAATACAACGAACCGCTGCACTGGAATCGAATTGTTCTATTGGTCAAAGTTGCCTTCGAGAGCGGCGTCTCTTCTCCAGGGGTTTCACGGCGTTCCGATACTAGTAGCATTGAAAGTGTTACGTGAACGTAGCTGAGCGGCCGAAACTTTGAATCTGTTGAACGGAGAAGTCGGGCTGAGAAGGAGAAGGAGCATACCGAGGTCATGTTCGATGCGTTGGACATGCATTGCCGCGGATGAAGTTCCTTAGATCGTATCACACACCAAGGAACTTGAGTATGATTATAAAAGAAGATATTCCGGAACGTATACGAACGTTAGCTAGCAACATAAGCGCAATGTGCAGCAAACCTGTTATAAAAAAGCATCTCATCATGGTTCCAAACTTTGACCACGATCTATCTATCTGGCAGCATAGCAAACACCAAGTCTAACCGGTGTCACCGCTACAGTAAGGGTGTTAGGGGACATGAGATCCGTTCAGAAGAGCGGCGTAACTCGTAGAAGGGCAATGGCGCATCCTGAGGCTGAATGTAAAAAGAGATTGGTTGGTTGAGAGCTTGCATAATACGGTGCTTAGCACGGTCACTAATATCAATGACGGTTTTGTTGATCCATCAAGACTCTCACCTTGTAGGTTTCGATTATGCTGAGCGTGAGCGTGGTCTTATAGACATATGCTGGCTACCAGGCTAGTGACAATGTGCTTTAGAATGATCGACGCCGTCCAAATGCAGGCAGTTTCTCACCTATGCTTCTCCACACAATGCAAACAACTTCTCAGCCTCTATTCACCTCGGATCAACTTGCTGTTGCTCAGATGCAACTCCTCCAGGCAATTGGCGTAGCCACCTCTTTAAACCTACTCCAAGCATGTCTTCAGGGTGTAGTAAGAAGTTATTAAAAGCAAACTTAAAAGCTCATCCGTAAAATCCCCCGATCCGAACAACTTTATCAGGAAGTTCAAATCTATGTGAAGTGACTCGAATTATAGTGAGACGAACTGTAGAGCTACATCCCACACGGAAGCCTCTTCACATGCCAACTTTTTGAACAACTGCAAATGGACATTAATCTGGCAAGCCTCTCCGCCTCATTGAAAGGGCTGCACTGACTTCTTCAATGCCAGTTTCAAGATTAAAAGTAGGGAATATACTCGCCAAGCAGTGTTACGGCCTGCCATCTGTTAGCATTAATAGCGATTCAATAAAGACACTCGCTCCTTAGTATACTTCCGATAGTGTTGCACACCTGAGAGTCTCCTTCACGATTGCTCCGATGTATGGCAAGTTTGGCCGGTCGTCAAACGTCGGGAGCGCATCTTTCCCTATGACTCTATCGAGTTCGCCTTGTGCACGCTCTTGAACTTCCGGGTACAGGAGCATCGCCAAGAAGAACGAGTACAGCGCAGAGACAGTCTGTTTCAAGATCTGTTAGTATTGTCTACATATTTTCAGATTTGACGTACTGCATCAGGAAAACCCTCCTGGCCGGAACTGGTGGAATCATTGGAATGCACCAGAAATTCTAAGTGATTCTGGCTCATTCCAATTCCGCATCATTCCTAAAGGTCATTCCCTACGCCGTGCATTCTGCTGCATCCCAATTACATTCCACTTACATTCCAATGGTATTCCAATCCCATTTTGTTACTTATCTTAGCATTTCCGACTCTTTATTAGTGTATTCCATAATATTCCTAAACATTAACTACTAAACTAACAGGATGCCACGGCCGGTCGTCGGAATGAAGCCTTTCACGGTCATCATGTACAGACCACCGGCAAACTTCTTCTCAGACTTGATGCCCAGGATGACGGGTACGGTAAGCAGCACCTCGTACACGCGACGATGTAAATTGAGAATTTCCCGTACTTCAGTAGGGATACATGACCGTTTCTGTAGTCGGACAGATTGCTATGGGCTCCTCAAGCTCGGAGCTCCCTCTGAAGATGCATGTCATACCGACCTTAATCAGCGCCTATAATATTTGTCAGCACAAAGTGAGGATTACAGAACAATCAACGCACGTTCGTATACCAACCCGGGAAGTCGACCCTTTCTTCATGCCAATAGCAATCTTCACCGTGCCGTCAATTCTCCCTTCCTCTTTCGTTGCCTTTTCCTGGGCGACAATTGCAGACGTGCACACAGCAGGCACCACAGCCTCGGCCTTGAGTTCCACAAAATCTACCTTGTGAAGCTTGGTCTCCGTTTCGAGACACGCCAGTATGAAGCAATGTTGGTTCCAGGGAGGAAGACAGTAAAATCAGAGGCGAGTGCATGTACGGCGAAGAGAGAAGTTGATGATGTGAGTGATGCATCAAGGACTGTGACAACCTTTGGGAATGTGTTTGCATCAAGTGCTAATGGTGAAACTGGACAAACTTTAACAATGCGTGTGGACAGATAAAGAGACTGGGCTCATGGGAGTCCTTGTCCAACACAAAAAATTGTTTTAGCAGGTCCGGCGATGCGTGCAATGACAACAACAGGAACTGTTGCGGCAGACTTTACGGTCTTCGGCTTGAAGATGAGCATTCTAATAAGTTGAAGGTCAGAAGTCGGGACGGCATGTTGCCTGCAGCAGTGAGTGCATCCCACCAGGTGGCCGGTGAGGCTACCACTTCGTGTGTGATGGTTGCGGTGGGTGTGATTGAGGGTTTTTTCAGACATTCTGTAAGGACGTCGGCACCAGACATATTGGAGTGGCAGCAGATGTGAAAGCGATGTGTGGCATGTCACGTCAAAACCAACACACATGTGATCAAGTTCCCACACCTCTTCTGTGGATGACACATCCAGGTGTGGGAAATTGGACTTAGCAGTTTTTGTCACCTGAAGTGCCTCCAAATACAAAATACATCATATCTCACTCAATTCTTCACAAAAACTCTTCAGAAAAGTTTCTAAATTTATGTGAGCTTAGAGGACAGAAGGTGGAATATTGAGACTGCAGTAGTGAAAATGGGTGTTTTTTGAGAAAACCTCCTTCCCAGATTTTTCCTGAGCTCAATTTTGAAGCTAATGACATGAACCTTGTTGGAGAATGGTATCTATACTGTATATTAAATTATAGATGGCTTATAACAATGCAGGCAATTTTTTGACAACTGTCTGAGTCAAGCAAATTTGGATGAGTTTGAGGGTTTCAGCACAACAGTCAAACAGGACAAGAGGAGACATTCACTCTATTTCATCCCTCATAACATCAACAGTATAGTATATAGACCATTCTCCAACAAGTTTCATGTCATTAGCTTCAAAATTGAGCTCAGGAAAAATCTGGGAAGGAGTTTTTTCTAGAAAAACACCCATTCTCACTACTGCAGCCTCAATATTCCACCTTCTGTCTACTAAGCTCACAAACATTTAGAAGCTGTTGAAAAATGAATTTGGCAACATTTTTGAAATGATTCTGTGAAGAATTGACAGAGATATGGATTTAACAGGTTTTTGAGGTGCTGAAATGCTCAAATTTTGTGATCTTCACATATGCATGTCTCAAGACTTATGAAAAACACTGTAACCTGCAGATAGTTCATGGGTCCCAGTATAGGTCCAAGAAGCCAATCTAGTACCTGCGCCTGTGTCAAGCCATGGCAGAATCTAATGAATTCCACAATCAATTTTTTATTCTACAAAATTCCATAGAATCTATGAGGTGTATCATTTTTCTATCTATATTCTAAATTTCAAGCTGCTGATTCTGTTCAATTCCAAATGTTCAGCTTGCTGATTCCAGAAAATTCCAACAGAGCTCCAGAATTCACCTCAATTCCATCCAATTCTGAACAAGCTTGCTGAGTCCAAGCACATTCTAATATCATTCCAGAATATTCTACCAGTATTATTGTATTCTAAGCCAATTCTATCTTTTTCCACTTGGGAGGGTTTTCCTGATGTGTATCTGCACCAGCTGAAGATTCTATTTTCAGACGTCACATCATGGCTCATGAATACTCGACAACGTACCGGAATATGCGCTCGCAGAAACTTTTATAATCAAGTCTTCATCGCATATGACACCATCGTCTGTCATGCTTGCTTCAATAAGCTTGCTGGTCATCGATGGAACGACCGTGCCCTCTAACTAGAAGATCGCTGTAGCTTAAAAATAGGTTTATTTACTTAAGACGACTGCGACTCACGTATTTTGCCTTCGCCATCTTATAGGGTTCGTGGTACAAGCTCACTGAGAGCCTGTGTCCTTCTTTTGCGGTCTTTTTAAACCCAGCACCGGGGAACCAGGCTGGCAGATACTGTAACCAGGGAAAGACATTGACAAGAAAGAATCCTTCTGCCTCTGCAGCGGCATCCACAGCCTTCTCTGTGAGTGCAATGTATGGGTCATCCTTCTCCAAGGCTGTCCAGATAAGTTTGTCACTTAAACTTGTGAGCCATGGGCAGTGTATCTACCTTGATATCCATAAGCGACTTTTAAAATGGTTTCTCCGATTGAACTGTGACAACGCGTGAGGGTAGACCACTGGCCTTGTGAGTAAAAGACGCACTGACGAATGAGCTCTGGATATTTGTCAGGTGTCATCAAGAGCCCCTCAAGCATCTTGTGCGTTGACTGCGTTTGAAGTTCGGTGTAGTTGCCCACAACACCGGACTGGAAAAAGCGATGTAGCATATGTCTTGATCTTCGTAGTTCCTCCCCGTAAGGCATCAATGGCACAAGCCATCCCCAATCTTCACTACAAAGCGACAAAAGTTGATACTTAGTTGGTGGATAGACGGTGAAGTTAGAAAGAAGACATACAGGTCAAGCATAACATTTTGGGGTCGAGATGAGTAATTGGAACCCCGTTTCTCGAACAAGTCAACCGTATCAGAGTTACAGCAGGGGTAATAACCACAAGGTTCTCTGTAAATGCAGCAAAGCAGTAAGTGCAGTGTGAGCAACAGACTACCGGAGAGCGTCTAAGTGATCAGAGATCAGGATACTTCAGTATAACACTCTGTATAAGATAAATACCTAAGTGATCAGAGATCACTGTACAAAAGAGTTTAGTGACTTGTGAAGTGGAGAGTAGAATACTACTTATGGATACTTCAGTATAACACTCTGAAGTATCCGGCTAAAAGAGCTGGGGTTTATATAGACTACAGAGAAGAAGGTGTCATATGGTGCGATGGTCATGTTACATTAGAATGAATCATGATCACGCAATATTGGTACAGAGAACAATAGAGAAAGTGATGGCATCATATGAGTCAAGAGTAAGTCATAATAATGTGAGATTCCGACACTCCCTCTCAAACACGCGATAGTCCAAATGATGCAGCGAAGTGTTTGGCCTTCATGGATGGGAGAGCCTTCATGAGCATGTCTGCCAACATATCTTCTGTTGGGCAGTGAGAGAGCGTGATGTGTCCTTCCTCGATTTCCTGATGAATGAAATGAAATTCAATGTCAATGTGTTTAGTGCGCTGTCGTGCTGAAAAGTGTAATGAAATAAAACAGTGTAATATTCACAATTACAATTTCCACTGAGTCAGTTGGACTTGTCTTGAGTCAAACGTCTTCTCAGGTTGTCGAGAGGCTGAGATGTATGTTATTTAGTTTCTAAGGTGTCAAATAGTGGTTAGCCCTAGATCTTCTAGAGCTCAGATTTCTCAGATAGTTTCACTAAGCGCTCAAGCCAGGTGCTCAAGCTAAGTACACGTCAATGTAATACGTAATAAATGCTAAACCAATTCGCTAGTTGCTTAAGTCTCTTGCTTAAGCCCTTACTAAACGAGTCAGACTAATCACACAATAAATCACAAGTAAATTCGTTGTATTGTTGGGGGGGCTAGGCCCTCCTTATATAGACTACTGTGGTATATTTATAGATTTGGTAACTATGGTGACTAAGTTCTAGAACCTTCTCTGACATTCTAACATATTCCACCAATATTCTATACTGTTCCATGCAATTCCATCGGGGTTCTATAACATTCCCTGACCTTCTAATTCTTCCATAACCTTCTTTGTGCTTCCATTCATCTGCTAAATGGCTTGGCTGATCTTTTCTTCTATGGATCGGCACTAATGACGGAGAGTTCATGACTGCGCTTCTGTCACTCAGTGAGTTCCTGAAAACAACTCCGTCTTTGCATGCGTCTGCACGGACTGACAATATTGAGAAAATTGTACTTGTTAAATACTGGTTTCCGTCTTCATATTCACTAATTACCAGCAATCTGCCATGCCATCACTCTATCTTCTAAACATTAATGCTCTTCGCTCCATGCTGCATGACCGCTTGGCTGAGTTATGGTCTAGACCGCTCCAGCCATCTAATGAGGTTCCATTACATATAAGGTATGAGTCGTCAGATTATTTATTACACACACATTTTTACGTTGCAATCAGAATCATGGTGGAAGTTTCTATAGAAGTCCATGTATCGCCCCCCTGACTTGGGTTTGCCTTCAGAGTGTGTCTTTCTTTCTTTCTTTGTATTTTATTTTGTTATATCTGAGTCTCTGAATCATATGCATAGGGAATCCCTTCACCGCTTGGACGTCTAGAAGTACTGTGCTTGCTTTAGTGTAGTGAATGTGATTAAGAATCCTAATATCATAGTTGCATAATTTAATCTCAAACAGGCACCGCGCCTGACAGCGCGCTTGGAATTTATCATCCCTCGCTAGTGCGATTGCGCCTTGGTTGTCTGAGAGAAGGGGGACTGCAAATGGTTTTAACCCAAACACCTCCATTGCAAATGAACGTATCCAAAGCGCCTCCTTGGTGGCATATGTCAGTGCATAGTACTCAGCCTCGGTGGTGGAAAGCACAATACGAGTTTGGCGCTTAGACTTCCATGATATTGCTGATCCATTTAGGAAGAATGCATAGCCTGAGATTGCCCTGTGACCTTCTGTGCTCACGCCGTCGGCATCCAAGTAACCCACGAAGCTTTCATTGGATGAGCGTCCCAAAACAAGTTTCCAGTCTAATGTGCCTATAAGGTACTGGAATATCTGTTTTATGCCATTCCAGTGGACGAGTCTGGGGTGTTCACAGAATCGGGTGAGCTGATTAACAGCATACTGGATATCAGGACGTGTGTTGATTGCCACATACTGTAGGGCTCCAAGGGCCTGCCTGTAGGGTTTGCGATTCATTTTGCATATTTCTTCTAGAGTGGCAGGGCCCTGGTCTGATGAGTAGGTGTGGTTTGTGTCCATGGGTACTGCACGGGCTTTTGCATCCTTGAAACCATAGTGCTCAATGATCAACTCTAGGTATGACCTTTGTGACATTGTGATGGTTCCAGTTTCCCAATCTTGAGTGATTTCAATTCCTAGGAGCCAGTTTATAGGGCCTGAGTCAACAATCTCAAGCTTTCCAGCAATGCACTTCTTTGTTTCCTCAAGGCGATGTGGCTTGGACGAGACAATTGTAATGTCATCGATGTGTGTGGCCAGAAGAGTAATTTCTCCCCCTGGATGGTGGTGGTAGAAAACAGCATGGTTCAATTCTGAGCAAGTGAATCCGAGTTCATTTAGTGTATCATGAAGAACCATATACCAGTGCCGTCCTGCCTGTTTTAACCCATAAAGAGCTACCTTGAGTTTCAGCACCTTTTTGCCAGACATGCCTTCAACCTTGATACCAGGAGGCGGTCGTATGAAAATTTGTTCATCGTCGTTCAACTTTCCGTAGAGGTATGCAGATTTAACATCAATCTGATGAACTTCCCATCCATGCTGCATGGCCATTGAAAGGATCATATGCGTGGCAGTGGGGTTTACTACTGAGGAGTAGGTGTTGTCTGAGTAGTAGTTGATTCCATCTATCTGAGTGAATCCCTGTGCGACTAGATGTGCTCGGTGACCTGTAACATTTCCTTGCGCATTTTGCTTGGTTCTGTACACCCATTTGCTGCCAACAATGTTTGTGTCCTGTGGTCGGTCAACAACACTCCAGGAGTTGCACACATTTAAGCATCTAATTTCATCCTCCATTGCAGCATGCCAGTTCTGCCAATCAGGGCTGCACTGAGCTTCTGTGAGTGATAGCGGGTCTCTAGATTCAAGTTGTGCAACAGAATGCGCTTCATAGTCAGGTATTGTGTCCATGATGTGGATGATCTGTTCCCAGTTTTGTGATGTTGAGTTTATAACTTCCATGACTACTTGTGCTGATTCGTGGATTTTTTGACTAGGCGTGCGAGTGTGCTTTCCTTCGATAATGAGCAGATCAACTGGTTCACGTATTTCACTGAGTTCCAATGTGGACGACTTAGAGCATTTAGCAGATCGGTCTGTATCTGGGCTAGGAGAGCAAGGTCATTTTGAGATGAGGGTAGATTCAGTTTCATCGTCATCAGTGACTGGTCCAATATCAAAATCTTCCTGCTCCCCCTCGATGAGATGAGTCTCCATCTTCGAGAATACAACATTTTGCTCAATGGTGATCTTCTTTTCTTTAGTCCAGTAAATGCAATGACCATTTGAGGTGTTGTCAAAACCCACCCATCATCCTTCAACTGCACGCGCATCCAACTTTGAGTTTGGGTTTGTGCTGATGTAGACCAGCTGTCCCCATTCATGAAGAATATTGACAGGGACATGTCCAAAGTGAACTTCAAAGGGTGATTTGTATTGAAGGGAGCAGTGTGGAGTGCAGTTGTAGATTTGTACGATGTAGTTGAGCGCATATCCCCAGAGCCATTTCGGTAATCCGGAGGCCAAAAGAACAGCACGAACACCATTGAAAATAGTGCTGTGTACACACTCAGCAACTCTGTTGTGTTCAGGTGTGTCATGAACTGTGAGACATCGAAGTATTCCTTGGCATTCGAGGTGAGCATTCATTTTGTCAGATAAAAATTCTCCTCAATCTGAGTGGACGCATTTGATGTGTACACCATGCTGCAGTTGTAGGCAGGCTTCAAATCCAACAAATTTTGCAAAAGACTGACTTGACTCCCATATGAATCATTTCGAGCCAATGGGTAGCATTGTCAATGATGGTAAGGACATAATGCGCATTGTGCACTGTCCTGACACTGGCAGGTCCCCAAACGTTGAGGTAGATGATGTCGCTGAAACTGTCTGACATGTCTCCAATCCTAGTGGTAGAGATCGCAGCTCGGTGTGCTTTGGCTTGCATGCATACAGCACACTTGAGGTCTGAGGTGGCTTCAGCGTCATCCAGGGTAATTCCTGGCAGCTTTTCTTTGCGTATCATTCACTTGACATAGTCAAAGTTGATATGTCCCAGCTGCTTATGAAGAGTGAACAGTGAGACTTTGCGAGGTGTGGATGTAACGGCTGCAGTAGAGGCATCATTCTCATGGTAAATCCTGTAAAGGCAGTCTAGTTTGGGTATGACAGCGATGAGATCCTGAGAGCAATTGAAGATGTCAAGTTTGCCTCCTTTGAATGTGCAAGTATACCTGGCCTGGTCAAGTTTGGGAACTGAGATAAGTGTTGAGTGCATTTCAGGAGCATAAAGAACCCCTTTAAGATGCATGGTGGTTGTTCCACCTGGGTGATTCAGCCAAATGATCATGTCTCCTTCGCCAAGAGCCTGAAAGGTTTGGCTATTGGCTGTGCGAATCCTAGTTTTAACTGTGGATTGCAGCTGGTAGTTTGTGAGACATTTGTGATAAGGTGTCATATGGCGACTAGCACCAGAGTCAAATATGTCAACCTGTCCAGTGGAGATGCTCGATGCTTCAGCTTCTCCTTGTCTGGCTAGATCAGAGTAGTCTATGACTTCTCCGAGCCATGCATCTTCGATGATTTCCTCAATATATGCAGATGTTGCCACCTCTGGCTTGTATTGTGGAGGTGGTGCTGACATTGAGCTAGATTGCTGAGTAGGAGCAGGTGACTTTGTGTCTACAGATCCTGCATCAGATTTCTTATAGGTTTTCTGCTTCGAGGGACATTGAGGTGACTTGTGCCCTTTTCCACTGCATTTGTAGCAGGTGGCGTCTTCATCTGGAACGATCTCTTTGCCTTTTTCTTTGTTCTGCCTGTCCCTGTGGTTGTCATAACCTCCGCGGCCATGACCGCGACCATGTCCTCAACCTCTTCCATGTCCTCCACGACCTCTTCCACTTGATGCATGGTTTGCAGATTTGGTGTTCTTTGGCTTGGCATGCATGAGCGTGTAGCATTGAAAGTCTGCACGGAGGTCCGATAACAGTTCGGTTGATGTCATTCGGTGAGGTGCATGGGCAGTGTCGGTTACGTCAAGGGTTTTGTTCATCATTTGGTGAGTGGTGACGACATAGTTAAAATCGCTGGGGATGCCCATGGTGAGGGCGTTGACAAAGGCTTTGTCGTCGATAGATGTGTTTCCCATACGAGTGAGTTTATCGCGGATGTCAACCATTTTGTCCAGGTACTTTTCAAGTTTGTTCGGTGCCTGACATTTGAGTGTGAAGAGTTCTCACTCGCTGACGGCTTCAGTAGTGGCTGTGACCATGTTGAACTGAGCCTTCAGCTTTGACATTAAGTCATGTACCTTTTCAACATCCATGTACTTGATAAAGATCATGTCCAGAAGCTTCATCATGATCACACTGAGCATCGCTTGGTCTAGGTCCAATTGGTCCTGGTTGCCTGCCAGTGGGGCTATGGTAAGACGAGGTTGTCCGCCACATGATAGTGCAGCGAACTTGATAGTTGTCACCACTAGCATTAAGCTTAGGGACATCGGCGAAGATCTTGGCAACAGCATCAGCAGAAGGCATGATAGTGATGACTGGTCAGTGTACTGTGTGAGTGATGTTTGTGTGTGATGGGATGTCCGTGAAGAGTGATTCGATAGGACTGAATGGAGCTAGTGCGAAAGTATCAGGTCTTCCTTGAGCGATATAGTTTTCTGCCCAATCAAACCAAGGTTCTATAGGTTGACTGGTGTGTGCGAGGAGTCCTCATGATCTGAAGCATGTGCGGGTTTCAGGGACAAAGGTCTGCTGATAGTTTAGGAGTTTCCAATGATGGGCGTAGGTCATATAACAGTTGTGTGCAAATCGCGATGAGGCTAGAGGGGCTCAAGGCTCATAACCTATCAGAGTTACAGCAGGGGTAATAACCACAAGGTTCTCTGTAAATGCGGCAAAGCAGTAAGTGCAGTGTGAGCAACAGACAACTGGAGAGCGTCTAAGTGATCAGAGATCAGGATACTTCAGTATAACACTCTGTATAAGATAAATACCTAAGTGATCAGAGATCACTGTACAAAAGAGTTTAGCGACTTGTGAAGTGGAGAGTAGAATACTACTTATGGATACTTCAGTATAACACTCTGAAGTATCCGGCTAAAAGAGCTGGGGTTTATATAGACTACAGAGAAGAAGGTGTCATATGGTGCGATGGTCGTGTTACATTAGAATGAATCATGATCATGCAATATTGGTACAGAGAACAATAGAGAAAGTGATGGTATCATATGAGTCAAGAGTAAGTCATAATAATGCGAGATTCTGACAAACCACTGACTGGTAAGAGTTCACAAAAATGTAGGACGTTCTGAGGTTCTCGACATGGACCAATGATCCTTGAGTGTCGAAAGATGAGTCAGCCGTGTTGAAACAATTGAAGTCAAATATCTGACAAAACCCATCCCCTTAGGGTTGGTGGTGAACCCATTCTAATGCCCCAGGGTCCACTCAGCCCCTCTTGGGAAAATGAGAAGCCACACATCAAGTAGGCTATGGGCCACCCAAGCCTTAATAAATATTGGTACCTGTCAGGTGACTCCCTAGTGGTAATGTGGCTGAAGAAAGTGGTAGTAGGTGGGTAATCCCCAAATATGCAAGGCAAAAGCTGCAACCAACCATCAGTGCCTCACCATGGGTCAACCGAAGTACAGGGGAGAGATCTCCTTACCAAATTGGAAGTGATCATATCCATAGGCAAAAGGAGCAATCTTTTTGCACGCATTTGTAGTTACATAACGGCTGATGCGCGTAATAAATGCATTCAAAAAAAAAAAAAAAAACTGACAAAACCCACCATATTTCTCTCCCCATTTCCGCGCCGTCTCCCATTCTTCTGCCTCCGGCATATCAAGGACGTTTCCTATCAAGGGAAACCCCCTTGGTCCAGGAGGGAGGGGAAAAGACCTTCCGCGATCCTTGCGCCATGAGTGCAACAGATGTAGACAAGCCAGAGCACAGACAACTGCTGAAGCGTCGACGAGATAGTAGAGCATTGGGGCGGCGATAAGAGACGAACATGCCAGGTTACTGAAGCGTCCATGTATATAAAGCCAAACATGTAGAGAAGAACCTACACGTGCACAATCAATTTGCGGGTCTCACTCCATTGTCCAATGTTGGCTTGTCACATAGTCCCTTCAGACTCTCGTATGAATTGAATCGTCAATTATGGGACTTACCCCACCATCCAATGATGGCTTGTCATGTATGACTCCCTTTTGGATTCTCGTCCCTTCCGCAAGGTTTGATAGCATGGAGTCGGATGGTGCCGTGTCAATCCGTCTCAGTAATTGAAAGTCTGGAATCTGTTACGAGATTGAACTCAGCACAGTATCGGGTTCAAATCTTGTATGCACGCAACGCACATACGCGGTTGGGATTGGACGATATCATCCGTCAAGGCACTAGAGTGGAATTTATGTGATTGATAGCACGGGTTGTACGGGACATGGAGTATTATATCCAATGCGGATACGGCACCTTATGATGAATATCTTGTAGACTTGTAGACTAGATTGCGATGTTCTCAATAGGGGAAGCGATGTTCTACAGACGAGATGGTAGTTGGCGTCAACAAAGGAAAGAAATCAAATCTAGTTGCGTGATCGCGCGTCGCTGACGGAGTTTGTCGGAGTCTAATTTATCGCACCCTTAGAATTCGAGATTCGATTAAACTATGTAAAATTGGAATGAATTCGTCTCGTAATGCTCTCACACAGTTCCGAGTCCTAAATTGCGATCAATATATATTTCGCCCAGTTCATGTCAGACAAACTAGAAATGCTTTACGCGGTCCTCATAAGTTGAAACTAGTAGCTTGGGACTCGAGCTTGAATAATATTGAAAGTTTAATGAGCACGACACATTGAAGCTGTCCGTGGCAGGAAACTGGCAATGAGATATAAGCATACACAGCCGAACGTACAAAATGTTCGTACTGTCCATGGGCTCATTCATTGTACAGCACGGCCTGATAGGTGTCCGTGGGGGTGCGGTTAGGAACTTTATTGAGGTATAGGTGCACTTACGCCCTCCTCACCAACGCGAGCTGCTGCCACTACCTCTCCTTGAATCTCTCGCGCGACCTGATAGAGACAAAGGTCAAAATTCATCAACAAGAGAAAGAAAAAAAAAAAAGGGAAACAAACCTCTTCGCCCAATTCGCGAACTCGTTTCTCGTCGCGTCCGATTAAGCTTACTGTAACGCCCTTCTGGAAGAGTGGATATGAGCCAACGCGCACGCCCTCCTCAGCTACGCGTTTCTGCAGTGTGGTTAAATACGGCGCGATGTTTGATTCCGGCGTGCTAAAGAACGGGTTTTCAGCTTTCATGTGATATAACTATTCAAAAGGGCACCGACGTTGTAAAGATGAGGTGTCGGAATGGCCGTTCACTTGGAGGAGGAAGAGGTAGATATGGCGTGAGGGCGTCAAGTAGACGTTGGAAGAGGCCCGGGATACCTGGAAGGATGCAAAGCTTTCCTTCAAGGCGTACTACTGGCTGAAACCCAGACAGCCTCTAAGTTAATTTACTCCATTAACATAACAACACGACTACGCACCACCCATAGTTCGCTGTTTACAAATAGCACCTCAGCTTTCTCAGGGAAAAGTGCCATGCGTTCTCTCGCCACGCGCTGTTCCGCGGTCTGCTGCGGGATATCCGCGCGATGCTTCAACATTTCAGCCATACGATGGAGGGTCTCTGGGTGATGGACAAGAGGTTGATTGAAGGCTGCTGCTAGAGACTGATAGCTGATGTCTAATATAGCATTAGAATCAGACTATGTGCTTGCAGCGTAATTTGTTTCGCACCGTCATGTGTAGGTCCAATCCCGCCAGATGTAATGACGAAGTCATAGTTCTTTACCATCCGCCTGCTCGCCTCAACACTGCGTGAAGTGTCAGAACAGTGATCTGAAAGGCGCACAAGCACGCATTACATTTCTTCCTCGTCATCTGCTATCACCTCGATACGCTTCCTGCCATATTCTCAGACTTTGGTTGTTCGCAAGTTCTACATATAATATACTTACAGCTCGATGCCATGTTCAAAGCAGAACTTCGCGAAGTTGTTGGAATTGCTGTCGCGCGTCTTTCCATTTAGGATTTCATCTCTGATGTCTATTAGCACAAGCATTCAAGAGATGGACGTCACCCCACTCACCCGATGATTAAGCAGGCAGCAGTCTTAATCCACTTCCCCTCCCCAAGAGGGTTCTTGGGTATTGGTGACACTTCAAATTCGTGCGTGCGTGGAGCTGGAGCCGACGCGTCTGCAGATGTCTGAGTCGTTGAAGCCATGAGAGCTCGAACTCCAGTAGGTTTGAGAGCTTTATGAAATATCCTAGATGAAGACGGGCGTCCAACGCTTGCAGACAAGTGTCGTGAGAGTCGCTGCAGACGGGTGTGAGCGGAAAGCATGAAGACTCGGGAACTAGTCGTAATCGAGAGCACGCGATCGTCAATTCGCCGTTCACGTGAGAGACACGCGACGCGTCGAAACCTTATTTAATTTCAGGGAACTCCGTCGCTCCGACCATATATGATATAATGATACATCAAACCTGGAAGAAAGCCATACATCTCATTCTGCTGTAAGAAGGTTGCAGAGTTACAATACACAGCTAGTCTAGTGGCGGCGTTCGGAGAACGGTCTAGGTCTGCTATCCCAATCAACATCCACCTTGAACACGCCCGTGCTGCACGAAAAGTACCATTTAGCTCTGGATTTGACTTCCGGAATCAGCTCCGACTTGAGCCTCGCAGTTCGACGCATAATCTTCTCCCTGTCCCTGGACCTATGCGGCGTGTCATGCGCGTGGACAACAAGAACATACGTCATCTCCTTCGTCGGTGAATCTGGGTCCCATCCTAGCATCGGAGCGATGCAATCGAACTCCTGACGCAAAAAGTCGGTGACGCGGTCTGTTACATCACTAAGCAAGTCGTCGTCGGCCAAGAAACCATCATATTCCCCTTCATTAGCGAAGAACGCCCTCTCCTTGTCGATGCGCTCTATGATCTCGAGGTCGATCTCGAACCCGTATATCCAGTAAACTTTCTTCCAATCCTGCGTCATGAATGAATAAAATGTCATCTCTGCGATCACTCTCTGTAAGTATCCCTACTAGGTCAATCAGGATTGGGGCTCACCTCGTCGTTTCTGGGTTGAACAGGAGACAACAGTGCTGTCGCAGAGCCAACGAGCAAGGCATTTTATTCTTGGGCTAAACGTAAAGAGTTGGCTGGACGTCATGAATGCGTGCAACACACGCATTTTGTTCCCTTGACTAGTAATAGCTTGTCATGTACTGTGAAGTCATCTGTGTTTGATCATACCATAATAAGTCAACCAATTCTCATTTCACTATATCACAATTTGTGATATACATGTCGTGGACTCAGCGTGCAGTTGTAATCTTGTGTTGATGGCCAAAAGGCGGCATGTCATGGCGTTTGATTGCCATGGCCATGGGATGTTGCATGTCAACTGCAAAGGGCAACGGTTAATCGGATACTGACTCGAGCCAGACCAAACGCCGAATCAGCGATTCGTATTTGTAGGCAAAGGAACACACCAAACCTATTGTTACAGACTAAATAAAACAGGGAGGCTTACAACAAATTGAAGAAAACTTAGACCCGACTCGACCCAGATTCATCACGCTCCTTCGACTTTCTTGACCGTACGTCTCTCACGCTCTCCCATCACCCTCACAATACCCTCAGTCTCCAGTGCCCTAATCGTCTCCGAAAACTCATTTATGTCAACCGCAATGCTGCTCTGGCCACCCAGCTGCTTCACAAGATCCGCCCACCGGACGCCCCGCAGGCCTATGTTGCCCTCAAGCAGATTCAGTACCTCGCGACGCATATCTCCGCGCATCTTCCTCTGCTGCAAGCTCGTGCCCGTATTGATCAGATCCATGTCAATCTGGCCCGTCCTCGGGTCCGTCGCACTCGTGCGTATTGCATCGCGCATCAGGCGGCACGCCTCCTCGACGTCGGCAAGCTCGACAAAGCCGGAGAAGCGACACCGCGCATGTCCCTCAGAAAGCCGGATCATGCTCTCAAGCTGCCGTGTCGTCGCTGTGATACGCCGTTCAGAAGTGCGGGGGTCATGTCCCATGTTCCGAAGCTCGACGTAAGCACGGACGAGCTCCTTTGATGCCTCTTCAGTGATGACGGGATGGACGTGAGCGCGTGCGTAAGTGATATACGCAGAGAGCTGGTCAAGAGGCTGCATACAAGAGGAAGTCTAAGTAAATCTCAACACGTTCTTCATCATCTAGACACGTACCAAAACGTCCTGTCCACCAGTTTCTGGTGCATCTTCAAGGTACAGCCCAACCAGGTGCTGCGCCAGTCTCCGATCCGCTACCTCGTCAACATTGTCCAAAACGAGATACAGAAGGTCGAAACGCGAGATTAGAGTCGGCGGCAGGTCGATATTCCGTGTTATAGGCCATTCTCGGACATACTTCGAGCCAACTGGGTTTGCCGCCGCCAGGATCGACGTCCTTGCATTTAGTGTCGTTATGATGCCGGCCTTGGCAATCGATACTGTTTGTTGTTCCTGTTAAACGCAAATCATAAGTAACTTTAGAATAAAAGGGCAAGCGACATGCTCACCATCACTTCATGCAAAACGCTGCGGGTCGAATCAGACATCTTATCGAATTCATCGATGCAGCAGACACCACCGTCACTCAGAACTAGAGCTCCACTAAAAGATATTCAGTACAAGATAACACAGGCGTAAATAGAAAAACAAACCTCTCGAGGACAAGCTGCTTAGAATCCGGATCGCGAGTGACATACGCAGTAAGACCGACCGCAGATGAACCCTTGCCTGACGTATAGACCCCGCGTGGTGCAATTTTGTGCACGTACTGAAAGCAATGTTAGCATACGACATTTCCTGAATAGATGCAGAGAACACCATACTTGGAGAATCTGAGATTTACTTGTACCAGGATCACCGACGAGCAAGACGTTGATGTCTCCGCGATACCTAGGACCGCCTCCCCCGCCTCCTCGAGCGATATTCTTGTTCGTGCCGCCGAACAGCTGAAGCAAAATTCCCTTTTTCACGTCGTCCATCTCCCAAATCGAAGGTGCTAAAGAGCGCGCAAGGAGCTCGTAAATATCCGGTCTCTGGCTGAGCTCAACCAGCTTCGCCTCCATCTCTTCTTTGCGAGTCTTCTGCCCTGCTGCTGCAGGATTCGCTCGCGTATATGCGTCGTCTTCGTCTTCGTCCTCGCCTCCACCTACGCCAGCAGCGCCAATACCTGGCAGACGGTCGCCGCCCCCACCTCGAGTTGATTTATCATAGCCAAGTCGCCCTCCGCCGCCTCGGCGGATATGTACAACATCAACGAACGTCTTGAACAAGCTCTTAATGGTGCGCTGACGGGGGTTTACGCGCACAGGTACGCTGCGGAAGATACCAGTGACGACTAGACGGTCGCCTGGTTTCGTAACGTCGACGAGCTCGTCGTACACGCAAAGCGAGACTGTCTGCGGCGTTTGGCCATCCGGAACTGCATCTGGCGTTTCTTGCAAACGCAGCACCTGTCTGTCGGCAAACTCACAACGATTGTGCACTAGCGACATTGTGCCAACGGATGCACAGACATCACGCGGGCAGCGGCCGGGCTCATCAATTCGTCCGCGGTCAATCTCAACCTGCACGGTGTGCGAGCAGGTGAGGCACCGGAAGAAGGCAACTTTCATATCGGGAATGATTGGTGTCGCACGAATAACCAAGCCCTTGACACACACAAGTTTATCGGTATCTACAACAAATTCATAAGTAAATGCGCGATGAATAGAAGTGTGGACTTACCACTAGGATTGAGTTCCCTCATGTTTCCGGACTGTTCTCCAAATGGCCTGACTTTATAGACCTTACTCATAATGTCCGCCATCTCCTCTTCTCCCTCTTTCCCCTGCATCCCTTCGACATGCGCCGCAGCATCCTCGTCCGCAAGCTCAATCATCACATCTTTCAGCACTTGATCCATAGCAGGGATCACCTCCTGCGGGTACTTTATCAACTGGCTGTGGAGCTTCTTGCTTGACGGATACGCCAAAATATTAATCATGTCGACGTTCAAGTTTGTTTGACCTGTCTGGCGCATGCGGCGTAGATATGTCTCGCACAACAAGCTCTCCGCCTCTTCGGGTGATGAGAATGGCCGCGTCGGTACGCCCCGTGCTCGATCGTGAGCGACGCGGTACTTCGGTTTGAACCCGCGCAAGAAGTCGCGGAAAATACGCATCGTTTGTGCAAGATTGACATTGGTACCCCAAATCGCGCGGATTTCGTCTGGCTCTGAAGACGGAGCCACTGCAGAAAGTTGTTGGGCCGTTGACTGCCCGGCGGAAGATGGAGGCATCGATAGATGAGTTGCGTCGCTGTTGAGGTTGTCCGTGGGCTGAACTACGCGTCTCACACTAGGCGAGGGTGTTACGCGCACGGAAGAGTGGATGTCTCCTCTGCGGTTCTTTGGCGTTCCAGCAGTTCCGGCTGCTGGAGTTGACAATGCACTCCTAATAAAAATTTAAAGTCAAGAAAGCTGCACTAAACACGCAACTCACGAAGGAAAATGCAATGGGTCCGAGCCCTGCAGACCGGTCGATGATAGCGCCGTGCCCGCCCCTGTACGTGGCTTTGCGGGCGAGGACGAGCTCGGATAGTCGAGAATCGGGGAGCTCGCTGTGTGAGCGCCACCGGTAGGCGCACGTCGTGGCGTACTGAGGCCGAGGGCGCGTCTCGCTGCGACACTGCGCATGGGTGTCGCGGTTGGCGTGTCAAGAAAAAGCGGGTTGTCGTCACTGGCGGGCGGTGGCTGATGCGCGTCACTCGCAGGTGCATCCTGCATCTCGGCATCGTCGAGCTCAGAGCTAGGGAATTCCATAGGAGGTGAAGACATGGCGTTGGCGACGGATGTGGTTCACGATGAAGAGGAAGTCAATTGAGAGACGCGTCAATGGATTTTGACACATGAGAATACACTTCTATACTGGGCTTACTAGTGTTTAGGGCCGGTCGTTTCGTGTCATGTAAATCAAAACAGGAATCATACTCTCACTCAGCGTCGCCGCCAAGGGGGCAAAGGGTGGCCGAGCTCAAAAAATATGTGAGGAAGTGGACTTGGAAAGAAATAATATGGAGTTGTCATCAAAAAAAAATGCTGTTTGAAATTGACCAAAAAAAAGGGCATGCAATAGCTCGGACATGATTTGGGAAATCATGATAGTTTCTTAATCATTACATCACATCATAACTTTCGGAAAAGTTGGGTATAAAGATACCAGATGATACTGATAGATTCCGCACCATAGACCATGGCTGAAATGACTTCTGAGCACAATTTATTTTATTTTGATTATGAATCTGGTTCTGGCATACAAATCAGACTGAAGATTTATTCATTTAATCATAAAAAGAGGTGAATCAATCCTTGACACTAGTACTGCTGTCTTCTAGATGCATAAGATTGATGATAAGTATTCTGAGGTTCAGGTTGGAGTTTAAACATAAGCACGTTGAGACGCGACTGGGTCACGTGCGCAATGCTTTTGGATGGCGTGTCGCTATCACAATCGTTGAATCTTGAATTCGCTCATTCTGTTCCTCCATGTCCATTCAGCTATCTGCTGCTCTAGCTAAACTCGCCTCTTTCAGAGTGCAAAACTCTCGACAATCCCAAGAGATTGTCGACGTTGGAACGCCCCTGCTATTAAGCAAAAAGGTTGCACATTCTGACGCAGATTCGTCTGCATGGCTAGAACAGCTCGCACTGGCTGCGATAGATATCGGAAATCTGAGCGTTGCTGATGTGTGTAGTCATCCGATTTCGCCTCATTCATTTCAGTGACTCACTTGACTCGCGGTACAGGAATGCATAGAAAGATTGACAGAGAAGTTCCCTGGGTCGTCGCGCGTGGATGTGCTCGTCGGGATACGGAAGGAAGCTTCGCTGCCAGCAGATGCTGTGCTAGAGTATTATGACAGTCTGCTCGAGGCGGATGAGGCGAATGCTGTACGTACTATCCTATTGTGTACTTGGAAAAGAATCTTAGGTTTGACTGGTTGTAGGCAGCCTGGAAGCGAAAGGTGGTTATACTTCGCCGAGCGGGAGACGTGACGAAGGCAGTCGACCAGCTCTCGAAATACCTCGATACGTACTATACAGATGTCGAGGGGTGGCTGGAGCTCGCAGACATCTACTCGTCATGTAACCAGTGCGCATTCATTGCTTTGGCCCTCAAGTGTGCGTTGAAAAAACCTCGGCTTTAGGTATGACTCTGCATTGCGGTCTGTGCAGCATGCGCTGCTCTTAGCACCGCAAAATCCATTTTACGTGCTGCAAGCTGCAGAGATGGCGTACACGGCAGGTGATGTGCCGCTCGCAGCGAAATTCTTCCTCATGGTTGTCGATATGACAGAGGACCCTGATCTTGACGCTGCAGCGCGAGTCGAAGCAGTTCCTGAGGGAATTTCTGTGCGCGCTTGGTTCGGGCTCAAACAGGTACAAAGGTTTCAACATGCCTTCATCGCCTTATAATCCTAAAGTTTCTATTCTATTTGTTATTTGTGCTACCCATCAGTGTACAAGGCGCCTCATCAAAGATCCCAGAACAGCGAGCACGTCACCCTCACAAACGCCAATACCGCAACACGTGCCTCTGCTTGACGAGCTAGCGACGGAGCGACTGCTGACGTCGTACTCGACGTATTCTGGAGGACCGCGTAATGGGCCTGTCCGCGGGCGCGAGGAGCTTGTCAAATGGTTGGAGGCCAAATAGTTTCTGTGTTCCGTGTAAGTATCGTGCTTATTCTTGAATTTTCCTTTCCGAAGATGAATGCTCTAGAACTCTTGCTTGTGTTGTCTCGTCTCTTTTTCATCTGACCAGCCTTGGAAATCTAGGCTCAATGTTGTACTTTGTCAGGCGAACGTCCGGGGGATTACTCAATGTCACTCACGAAAAATGGCGCAGCTGTAATATCTACTGCGTATCTCATTTCATGGGCTGTTCAAGTTCCAGGACACGCTAGGAATGGATGTAACATCTTGACACAGATATGACCCGTTCCATTTCAAATTCTGTTATGCCAAACTAGAACTATGTAAGTGAAACGTAGTCGCTGTAATCCAGTCGTTTAGATTTCAACGTGTCTTCGAAAATAAAGTAGAACTTGAGTTTCGCGTCAAATAGTGCATTGAGTTGATCTGCTCATGTCATATACTCTAACTCCCATCATCCCCATCGTGGGAAAGTTGCTCTGAGACCTTGCCCCGTCGACGACGAGCGATCCCTCCATGCATTCTCGCCATACTTCTCTGCGCTTTAACCGTGTCCTCGACCACATCGCATCCGCAGTCTTGGATCTCAGATCGTCCCTGGCGTCACCATTGTGCCGCCCCACTACTTTTTATCACCCCCCGCCCTGTCGCCGACGCCATAGCCATCGCCGGGCGAAGACATCCCCAATTTCGAGTCCTGCCGTGCCTCCTGCCACTGGCGGACAGTCATACACTCCAGTTTCATCGACTTCGTCCATCGAAATCATCACGTCACTGTCGGACACCCCGTTCGACCCTTATCTCGAACACGAACTCCAGCGTCTACGTGACCTGGCTTACGCACGCAACCATGGCCTGCCTGAATTGCCCAGGCGTCCCCTCCCTAGGGATCCCAATCTTGTATGCGGACAACTTAACCCATCCGCACTCCCCTATATCCCGCGCACCCCTTCTTCCACATATCGTCCACCCCCTCAAAACTCACTTGAAGACTCAGTAGACTACTGGCTCTCCTTTCCATCATATGCTAGTCAACTTGATAGGAACACTAGCTTTACATTTTAGTTTTTCTGCCTTTTGTACTTTTGTTTTCCGGCGGTCAGCCTGCCGCTTTTTGAGAGAATGGGCGTAGGGTAGACATTATGCAGCTCACGTCATGTGATCATCTCTGTCATCTCGGAGAGGCGGATGCTTGACGTTCAGCCTGTGTCTCGCCTTCCACGACCATTTGGAGGTCTTGATCCTTTTTAACCTCCAGTTCGAATACACTTGCATCATGGAGCAAGATTATGAGGAACCGAAGCAGCCGAGTATTATTGATAAAGCGGGAAGGCAGATGCGAAAGCACCCTCTCATCCCGGCCGGTATGTCCATAGTTGTTTTCATATGCATCTACGACTAATAAGCTTGCGTACGACGTGCAATAGGGATGCTCGCAACAGTAGGCGCATTAACAATCGCCCTCAAAAGAATGCAAGAGCGTGACGCGGTCGGATACCAGCGTTGGCTACGGGCACGCGTGCTTGCGCAGGGTCTCACCATCGTCGCAATCGTTGTCGCGGGCGTGCAGGAGATGGGCGTTGGTGTGCTTACTGGGAACGCGAGGCCCGCAACACCTCCACCGACGTCGCCGTGGGAGTCGCGAGAGTTTGAGAAGCGGCTGAAGGAGGCGGAGGAGGTGCACCGGTCTGAGACTGGCGATGTACCGCCAAACGCACGGGCGGAGGCGGGTGCTGTTCCTGCGACGAGCTCTATCGTGCAAGCGGCAAATGCTGCAACCCCAGCTCCGCAGTCTGGCACTCCGAGTTGGGCATCCTGGCTAGGCTTGGGAAGGAAGTAATAAATGCGAGAGTGAGGCCGTCTGTTCCACAATCATAAGTTATACTTGCTGAACTATATGCATGTTACTTAGGGATCCTTCATTCAACAACATACCGACCAATAAGTCTGCACTCCCTTTAAGCAACTCGTACATTAGACATCTTTAAAAAAAATCACTACGGTTGTGCCAACTTTATTTCTCAATATCCACTGCCCCCTTCGCTGCATCACTCCAGGTCTTTTTCTGTCCACGTCGTACTCAACTGATATTTCTCCGCTTTCCGTATCGAAACGACAAATGTATACTATATTGTTTTACCTCAATTCGATGATTTACCCGCTCCAGTCACCGCCTTCACTCAAATAGCAGAAAGCAAGCGTTGGCCTGTTTTGCCTATTTCTCCATTTGGAAGCCAATGCCATATAATGGACCGTCAGTGATTCGCGTTTGACAATGAACCACAACATCGCTTTCTCGGCGACAACTGAAACCACCTCTTTTAGTAAACAAAGGACTACCAGATTTCCTCAGGACCCTAACACACGCCAGATCGCGTTTGATCACTACGGCTGCCCACTTTATTGACTCTAGATTTGTGTGCAAGTTCGCCGTTCTTAGTTCTCTTGAGCTTGCATGATAGTCGATGCTATCAAACGACGTTCTATCTTTCTGAAAAGCTCATCTACAAGAGGTATTCTCCGCAATCTGCGGAGCCGAAACATTGGAAAAATGACCTTGTCCGGTTTTCTCGCGGATTCAAAGCAGCGCTATTTGAGCGCAGTACAGGAAGGCAAGGGACGTGAATGGATTGTCGTGATGGGCAATGAAGCAGGAGGTTCATAACCATCTCTAAAACTTCATCATTCTCATCATTAATATTATCATCAGATCTCGACTCCGTCGCTTCATCAATCGCATACTCCTGGTTCGCCTCGACCGTGCAGAAAACTTCCTGCGTGGCCCTTCTTCAGACGCCCCGGGACGATCTCAAACTACGTCCAGAAAACATCCATGCCTTTACGCTTGCATCACTCACACGCAACCGAGAAGAACTTCTCTGTATTGATGATATTCCTCCTTCTACACCTTTTCCATCAAATCGGTTCGCACTCGTCGACCACAACCGTCTTCTATCCCAGTTCTCAGACAAGAATGAAGATGTCAGAGTCGTCGCTATGCTTGACCATCATGATGACGAAGGCTTATACATAGACACGGCCGAGCCAAGGACTATTGTCGTCCCGACAGGAAGCGCGTCATCAATCATCGCTCGACACATCGAGCAGTACACATCACAGATCATACCCGAAATCGCGATATTGCTTCTATGCGCTATCCTTGTTGACACGTCCGGTCTAAAGCCCGACGGGAAGGCGGAAGAACTCGACCGCGCGGCGGCCGCCTATTTGCTTCCGCGCTCGGAGCTCGGCGCGGCTTCGAGTTCTCTTTCCGATGAAAACGATGCGACAGTCACTGCGCTCGCACGTTCGCTTATGAAAAAGAAGTCTGATGTCGTGCAGCTATCGACAACGGACCTTTTGCGGCGGGACTATAAGCAGTATGTGTGGGCAGCGAAGCCGAGGACCGTGCACGCCGGCCTGAGCACCGTTCCCGTCGACCTGCGTGTATGGCTAGCGCGCGGTGCAGTGGAAGATTTTTGGCGCGAGGTGGACACGTTCATGGACGTGCGCAAGCTGGACATCCTCGGTATTCTCACTACCTTCAGCAAGTCGAAGCATTCGAAGAAGAACAATCATGGTGGAAACGAAAAGGGTGGGAGTGAAACGAAGGGCAAGCATAAGCGCCAGGCGCTAATTGTCGCGCGCGACGTACCTGGTGACGAACTAGAAAAGCGGGTATGTGTGGGCCTTGAGAGCGCTTCTGAACTAGCGCTTGAACGTCGTTCGCTTTTCAAATTTGCGACGAAGCATCGGAAGGGAGAACATCATTCGGCTGTTCCAAAGGACGGCGGCGTCGGAGATAGGAGGGTACGTGCATATAAACAGGGAAATGCAAAGGCGACAAGGAAGGTCATCGCACCCTTGATGAAGAGGATTATTGAAGGTGAGCCTCAGGTAACTTGAGAATGATGCTCTATGGCCTGTGGGCGAGGTCTAAGAGGACGCTTTTTCATCATTTGAGAAATTAGTTACATCGTACCAATCGTTTGGAATATCTTTCATGCACTTGTACTTCGGAGCCCGAGCCGTAAGGTTGTTCGAAATTAAGCATAGTAAGCCATGGCGGAGTTCAAATTTTTCGCAGCGCGAGAAACCGCGTCGCGTAAGGATGTGCTCCCTTGATCATCAACCATCATCTGCTCTGCTGCAGGATTGATATGGCATCTTGTGGTGATAAAACGATCCAGAACTATGTTGCGCGATGCATGCTACTTGAGATCTTGGGTTTCACCTCCGAGAGACGCTGTGCTTTACCTAAGCGAATCAACCCCGAATCTGTGGTCTCTATCTTACACTGACAAACAAACGCCGACGCTGGCCGCCTTTCGTTCACAACTATCTACTTCTACTCCTACACGCCTCTTCCCGCCCAACGGTACGCGATTCCGCTACTCTAACCTCTTTCCCATGGTCTACATATGCCTCTGATGGTCTTGTCTTTACTTTGCCCTTCGCTGCCGTTGTGTGCCCTCCGCCATGGGAAAATGTCGGGAATATAACTGGCTCATTGAGCTACTGTCGCTTCAGACTTATTCCACGGTGATCGTGTGAGTCACTTATCAATGATATTAGTATTCCTGTACCTGCCCTAATTTTACCTTTCGGATGATCTGCTGCGTGTTCTAACTCCTGTCGATCCCCATTTTGAAGTCCGAATTCCGCGTTTCGGCCTTTACGCCGCCCCTTGTTCAGTCGAATTTGCACGCTAAGCGCTGGGTGGGAGCTACTTCGACATCAAGCCTCATACATGGATGCTTTGTCTCCAGGACATCCAAACTGGTTGGTACTCGAGCGACCCGAACAACTCAATGCAGCCTCGCAGTCCTCAATCTTTCGGTATAGCCTTGTGCATCTTTGATTACTGGGTGCTTAGACCCTGTGCCTAGATTTCCTGGGAGTGCGATGCGTCGGCCTTCTTTAGCGGTTCCGCGATCGTATTCTGGAAATGGAACCGCTCTCGGAACGTACTGTATTTTTTCACTGTCCACTTCAATCTTTCAGTGTTCTTCAGTCAGAAGGGCGCTTTGACCGTAGTGACCGACTCTCACGTCTTGTGCTTCAATTTTCTGGATTTTTTCACCCGTCCGCAGACGCATTGTTTTGACATATACACGGACCAAACATCTTTTCTGCGTATAAAAGAACTGTGCTACTCCAGGACTTTCAACAAGCAACAGCAGTTGTCTCCTCCTTTCCAAGCTATTACCACTGTCATCTGTGCAATGTCTTTCAAAGGGTTATTCGCTATTTCATTGCTCGCTGCGACTCTCTCCGTCTCTTACGCTGCCCTTACTCGTCGCGTTGCTTGCCCAGACGGCAAGAACACCGCAACGAATGCGGCTTGCTGCTCGTGGTTCGCTGTTCGAGACGACCTCCAGAGCAATCTGTTCGAGAATGAGTGCGGCGAGGAAGTTCGTGAAGCACTCCGCCTCACCTTCCACGATGGTATCGCCTTCTCACCGACCCTTGGCGGCGGTGGAGCGGACGGTTCAATTATTACTTTTTCCGACACCGAGCTGTCGTACGCCGCGAATGGCGGCAGCGGTGGTGTCGAGGATTTCGTCAATACCCTCACACCATTTGTATCTAAGTGGAATGTCACTCCCGGTGACATGATCTACTTCGCGGGCTCACTCGGTACGAGCAACTGTCCTGGCGCCCCTGCTTTGCAGTTCTTCACTGGTCGCCCCAACCCCGTTGCTGCCGCTCCGGACGGTCTCGTCTCTCTTCCTACTGGTCAGTATTCTCTGTTGTTAGAAACTCAAGCAACTAACATCATGTTTGATCTTGCGATCAGACTCTAACGATACCATCATCGCGCGCTTCGCTGATGCCGGCTTCAGCTCCGATGAACTCGTTGCCCTCCTCGCCTCTCATTCACTCGCCGCCGCCGACGCTCTCACCTCAGGTCCGATCGGCGATGCGTTCGACAGCACGCCGCAGGTTTTCGACAGTCAGTTCTTCGTCGAAACACGGCTCACGCCGAGCTCCAGTGGTGGGGCCGTAAACGGCACTATTCGTCTGCCGTCCGACGGTGAGCTCGCGGTCGACGACCGCACATCCTGCACATGGCAGAGCTTCATCGAAGACCAGGACAGCATGCGGTCAGCGTTTGCTGCGGCATGGGTTAAGTTGTCTCTCGTCCAGCAGCCGTCCAATCTCACTGACTGTTCGGAAGTCATCCCTAGTTAGTGCTAAACAATTTCTTTTGTCTGCTGAGATCCGAATTGCTCCTTTTCAGGCCCTCCTGCAGCTCCCTCCGGTAGTGGAGATGCCCCTTACTTCCCCGGTACACTCACTCTCAGTGATGTCAGCACTGCGTGCACGGCGACTCCCTTCCCGACGCTCTCGCAGAACCCTGCTGTCACTTCGATCGCCCCGGTGTAAGTGACATTCCATTAATTCATTCAGCATTCCCTGATTGCTATTCATACTTGCAGCAACGGGGACTAAACTTAATCGAGGAAGACCATTGTATTCTTTTCTGGTACTATTTCCTAGTCGTTCAGTTCGTCGTCCACTCCTTTCGGTCATTGGCTATCTGGTTTCTCTGTTTATTTCGTGATGGAAGTTCTAAGTTATTGGCTATGACTGTCACATATTGCCATTGTATAGTTCTGCCGTTGTTGAGCGCTAAATGTGCGCGTTGTAACATAATAAAATCCGATTTCGAGTTAATTGTGATGATGCCGATGATTGAGAGATGATTGCGGGGAGGCCAAGCTATTGAATCATGGTTAAAGTGGAAATAGTGTATCTAAACTTACAGAAATATGACTACGGACCTCCTATACTACGGTCATTAAAACAAAAGTTTCTGTTGAATCAGTCTGTCCTTCTCCAATTTAATAACTGAGTATGAGACAACGTACGTAGAAGACTGAAGGCCAGAACGAAATTCGTCGAGAAGCATGGAGGACACTGATTAGAAGGCGAGCTCTGTATTTGTAGAAGGTTTGTGGGAGGTGCCTCAGATCGATTTCGAGTCCGACGGAGAGACGCGTGGGAACGCGTATCGATCACGTGTGTCTTCCCAGCGTGTCATCTTGCCCGTGCCACTCACATGAATTCGCTGTCGGTCCTCCACGCTAGACTTTCACGGTCACATTCTTCAACAATTGTCATGGCATGCCCTCACATCAACTACACAACTTGATTTGTTTCGTTTCCCGACTCTCGGGCTAGTTCAAGATATCAACGATCTGACTTCAACCTGGGCTGCCCTATGTGCTTTCACGTCTTCTCTTTCTGTCTCCGCGTTCTCCGCACTGGGGCTTATTTAGGCATGGGCACAGAAAGGATCCTCTTGTTCGCGTTCTTGCCAGTGGATTTGGATGTCTGTTGGTCTCTGCAAAATGCTCAGCTTCGCGTCGGTCATCATACCGGGCCTCATGATGCGGAACGGTCTGAGACTGAAACATACATCATGAGAAAATCCTTCTCTGATTTACCGTACGCGTTCTAACACCCGCCGATCCCGTTTCTGAAGAGTCGTGATTCCGTACTTCGGCCCCGTACACCGTCGTCGCCCTTGTTCGATTAGATGCGAACACTAGGCCTGGAAGCGACCTATTTATATAATATATCAAATTTCATTCGTGATGCTTTGTCTCCAGGGAGTTGAAATTGAATTGTCCTTACTTGAGGATCCAAGCAGCGCGGGTCATCTGCCTCGGACTGTGATCCATCAGGACAATCTCAAGGCTGTGTGCCTGACTTTCATGGGAGCGCTGGGTATCAGCTTTTTCTACTGACGCGCCGGTGCGCTGCAATTTGAAACGCTATATCCGAACTCAGGACTCGCTCCTGTCTTGACTATTCCAATGCCCTACGCGCAAACGGCCTCTCCGGCCGTACTGACAGACTCTCACGACTTGTGCCTCACTGTCTACGGGCGGGATGTTTCGACATAAACCGAGACAAACACTTTCTGTGTATATAAAAGGCCAGTGCATCTTCGCTAGTTCGGACAAAGCAACAGACCTCAATTCCCTCTTTAATAACCTACTATCACTCTCATTTGCACTATGTCTTTCAAGAAGCTCTTTGCTGTGTCCTCGCTCGCTGCGACTCTCTCCGTTTCCTACGCTGCCCTTACTCGTCGTGTCGCCTGTCCAGACGGCAAGAATACCGCGACGAACGCGGCTTGCTGCTCGTGGTTCGCTGTTCGAGACGACCTCCAGAACAATCTGTTCGAGAATGAGTGCGGCGAGGAAGTTCGTGAAGCACTCCGTCTCACCTTCCACGATGGTATCGCCTTCTCACCGACCCTTGGTGGTGGTGGAGCGGACGGTTCAATCATTACTTTCGCCTCCACCGAGCTGTCGTACGCCGCGAATGGCGGCAGCGGAGGTGTCGAGGATTTCGTCAATACCCTCACACCATTTGTATCTAAGTGGAATGTCACTCCCGGTGACATGATCTACTTCGCGGGCTCACTCGGTACGAGCAACTGCCCTGGGTCCCCTGCTCTGCAATTCCTTACTGGCCGCCCCAACCCCGTTGCTGCCGCTCCGGACGGTCTCGTCTCTCTTCCTACTGGTCAGTATTCTCTGTTGTTAGAAACTCAACAAGCAATTAACATCATGTTTGATCTTGTGATCAGACTCTAATGATACCATCATCGCGCGCTTCGCTGATGCCGGCTTCAGCTCCGATGAACTCGTCGCCCTCCTCGCCTCACACTCAATCGCCGCCGCCGATTCCCTCACCTCAGGCCCAATCGGCGATGCGTTCGACAGCACGCCGCAGGTTTTCGACAGTCAATTCTTCGTCGAAACACGGCTCACGCCGAGCTCCAGTGGTGGGGCCGTAGATGGCACTGTTCGTCTGCCGTCCGATGGTGCGCTCGCGGTCGACGACCGCACGTCCTGCACATGGCAGAGCTTCATCGAAGACCAAGCCAGCATGCGGTCTGCATTCGCTGCGGCATGGGTTAAGTTGTCTCTCGTCCAGCAGCCATCCGACCTCATTGACTGTTCGGAAGTCATCCCTAGTTAGTGATACACCATGTCTTTTTGCTTTCTGAGATCTGATGTACTTCTGTTCAGGTCCCCCTGCAGCTCCCTCCGGTAGCGGCGCTGCCCCTTACTTCCCCGGTACACTCACACTTAGTGACGTCAGTACGGCGTGCACGGCGACTCCCTTCCCGACGCTGTCTCAGAACCCTGCTGTTACTTCGATCGCCCCGGTGTAAGTGACATTCCATTAATTCATTCAGCATTCCCTGATTGCTATTCATAATTGCAGCAACGGGGACTAAACTCAATCGAGGAAGACCATTGTATTCTTTTCTGGTACTATTTCCTAGTTGTTCAGTTCGACGTCCACTCCTTTTGGTCTTTAGGTATCTAGTTGCTTTGTTTCGTTCGCGATGGACGCTTTAAATTTTTGGATATGAGTGTCACATATTGCCAATGTATAGCCCTGGCGCTGTTATGAATCAATAATTCGTTTTGCCATGTGATGGTTGGATAAGTGATCAGATCTGGGCTGAGTTGTGACGGGGCCTATAATTGACTGGTGATCAGCGTGGGGCCTTGCATAGCAAAAAAATCAGCGCCAGAAAAGAGATGCGATTAAACTGAGATTAACCTACGGAGATATGAGTTCCGTTGCCTTTTGGAGACTTCTGAATAATATCTACATAGAGGCTTCAATCGCATTATTTTGGGCGTCCTACGAGAATCAAACCTCTTGGTATTGGAGGCACACTAAGTACACGAAATGAAATGAAGAACTTTCCATGAGAAATCTCACTCAATACTTGTTGTACGTCCTGGCTGTGACTCAGTGTGAGCGTAATTTCTTCTATTTAAGACCGGCTGGGGATTGTGGGTCCATTTATTTCAAGTCCGCCGGAACGCGAAGGAAGCTCGTACGCGCATTGATCACGTGCTCTACCCCAACGTGTCATCTCGCGCCGTCGCCTTGCTCTTCGACTCGCGCTCGTATATTTTAATATCCTCTTCTCCAGGTCTTCGCCGTTGCGCTCCTTGGTCCTCCATATTGTGTCTCTGTTTTCTCTTAGATCCAGTCTCTTCCGGGTGTACGATGTTCTCGGAGGAGCTCAAGACGATTCGCCGACTTGGACTGCGTTATGTGCGTGTTTGCGTCTGCTCTATGCCTGTCCTCTTGCACGCGTTGAGCTTGTTCGAGGAGTAATAGAGAGCATTATAAATGGTGCTCTTTCTGGTATTGACACTGACAGACTCGGCGTATTGCAGGTCTTCCTCCAAGTGCTCAATTTCGCGTCGGTTATCGCATCGGGCCTCATGATCTGGAAGGGCCTGGGACTCATCTGCAACACCGAATCACCCATCGTGGTCGTCCTCAGGTGCGTCTCCATCATCTCATCGCCTCTCATTCATCGCTGTCTGCGTATAGGAGGACCGGAACTGAGATCGACTGTGTGAACTAACGAAGTGTGTTTCCTCTCCAGCGGCTCGATGGAGCCCGCGTTCTACCGTGGTGACCTCCTCTTTCTCACGAACCCGTCAGGCCAGCGCTACAAGACAGGAGACATCACTGTATATCGTATACCGAACGGCGATATCCCCATCGTGCACCGTGTAATCGAGACGCGCGACGTTGTGTCGAACGAGTACGTGATATCCTCGTTTTCTCCATTCTCAATTGTCCTCTCTTTCTCCATCCGCCATACTACCATCATATCCCATTCACACTCAAGAGTGTGTCCTCCTGATGCAGTGATATCTTTTTGACATTGACCATTTCCAATATCCGTGTACGCGAGATCTGGACGCATGCTGACCCTTGACTTTCACAGCTATATCGCTGCATCGCCGCTCGCGCAGAGGCAACTACTCCTGACCAAAGGGGACAACAACGCGCAAGACGACATCGGGCTGTATCAGGGTCTGCAATGGCTAGAGAAGCGACACATCATCGGGAAAGTGGGCGGGTGCGTATTTGAATCTCCGTTTTGCCGCTTTATTCGCATACTTATTGCATTTCTGACCCAGATTCCTACCGTACATTGGATACGTCACGATTGTCATGGTGAGCTCCTATCATATGCTTTCAAAGAGAATGGACGTTGACCTTTGTCCTGCAGAACGACTACCCCCAGCTGAAGTACGCTCTTTTGGGTGGACTTGGACTGCTCGCGTTGATGCAACGCGAATGACCGGATTGTCCTATACTTTTGCTGTCTGTTTCTCCTACCTTTACTTGCTGTGTCTTTTTCGTGAATTATTCTATCCTTTTTTCTTTTCTTGCCCGTTTCGTCTGCATTAATACACCGGAATATCAACTGCATGCGCTGTGTCTTCGAATTGCAGACGAAACACCCGGCAACAAAGCTCTGAAGAAGCGCCTTTTAGCAGGGAGGGATGCTTGTAGTAGAACGAAGCATACTAGTACTGGTGTCGCGAAGTCACAACACTGGCAATGTCGTCTCGTGCATCCAACATAATTTCATGAAAGAGAGTTAGTCACTCTCGCAAGTACATGGCTGTTAGCGCGTTTGATACAGACTGTCGAAACACAGCAACACGATGTGTAGCATTTCTTTCAGTTCTGGTGAGACAAACCGATTCTTCCACGAAAGCTGAGGTTTGTGAACTTTGACTGAGGTTAATCATCTATGCAACGGCGTACTTTCGCAATATCATCTTATGGCTGCTTTAATGTCCTACTTCGACCTAATCACCTCAACCCTGTTGAATATGTTATCATCGGAGAAAACTTATGAGATATACAAGGCAAAGCGTTTACAGGAGTGATAGATCGGTACAGAGCGACAAATGTTATCAAGATGCTTTAAAACATTCACGCCAGCGTTTCCCATGAGCAGAATCCGTGAAATCCACTTTAGTTGAAAACGCACAACTGAAAACGGCATAATTTTGGGGACGCAAAAGTGTGGGACGGAGATCAGGAGGAATCCATAAAAGTAATTCACGCTCTCCACCACGTACCCATCCGTCTTCAGCCAATGTCCAGTTACGTATATCCTTTTTATTAGGGAAGGTGGCAGAAGAGTCGCCAAGTGTCTGCCCTTCGAAAGGACCAGAAACAACCTGCCCGTTCTCCACGTCCCAGACTCTGATTGTCCGATCATTGGAGCCCGAGACAATGCGTGTCCCATCAGGTGAGAAGGCGACGGATTCGACACTGCGCGTGTGGCCTTCAAAATGACCAGAAACAACCTGCCCGTTCTCCGCGTCCCAGACTCTGATTGTGCCATCATCGGAGCCCGAGGCAATGCGTGTCCGTGAGAAGGCGACGGAATTGACACTGCCCGTGTGGCTTTTCAACTGATTCAACAGCGGTGACTGTCGTTCGAGCCCTCTTCCTTCCACCTGCACGATTGAACGTGTACGCTTCAAGTAATGAGCTGCCACCTCCGATGCCTTCGGCATGAGAGGAAGCGCAGAGAGATAGATATGCGGCGTGGCTTGTAAAACAGGTAAATAAAATCGAGCAATTAGTACGCGCGCATCCTTTAAGAGCGCCGAAACTCTGGCATCGTGCGTCTATATAAAGATCAGCTTCATCATCAGTCTGCATTAGATGCATGTACATACCGAGGTCCATGCCATAGCGTCGAGAAGTGCTGGACTAGCACGGCTGACCTTCTTTAACAGGCTCAGCACTTCGAACCAGTACAGTAGACGGTTATATAACAAGGACGACAACTCGTTCAGCAACACAGGCGAATACGACACCTCACAAAGATGTTGAGCCCAGAAAAGACATGCGTATTCCAGATACGAGGGTATTTTCTCCTTGATACGACCCTGAAGTCCCACGATGTGATCGTTAGGTATATACGACGACTCTATGTTGCAAATATTGAATTGGAGTCTGTTTTTCATGAGACCAAAGCATCGCGTAATGACAATCAACTTCTGGGTGGAGATGTCAATGAACCACGGATCGCCGGAACGTTCGGATGACAGCAGATAGTCGGCAAAGGAGGCGTGGAAGAGGTGGATAGGCTCTCCCGGTGTGTATACAAGTACACTTTGGAGCCTTGAGAGAATGAGATGCGATGGTTCGTCTGGAGGAAAGTCTAAAATCCCATCAATCGCGACATCGGAGAGCGGGATTTTGCTATGAAGAATGAGGCCGAGGACTTGTGAAAGGCGGGACTTGGATGTCTCATCATCGAACGAAATTTTTGAATTTCTAAGCACAGAGTCATACAACGGATCGAGGCCCTTGAGCATCCGTGAATTTGAAACCAGATCCGTGAGTCTTCGTGCAGGGTTGTCGGAATCGACTAGCTTAACAGCTGTCGATGCCCATATGAAGATTCCTCCTGCAGCTTCAGAAAGAAGTTCCATACTCGGCGTCCATGTCCAACCTGCTGGCATTTCCAACCCACTGGTCGTCATTATGTTGCGCATCTCGTGGTCAATATAACGAAGCACATCATCTCGGCTGGCCGCAGAGCTGTAGTCTAGATCGATTATGCGAGCGGAGGACTGCGATACTAAGACTCGATTGATGTCCATCTCCCGTCGACTCGTGATGAGGAATCGAAAATTCTTGGGAAGCTTTGGCAATTCTCGTTGGAAAAGCTGCATTAAGCTGCCTCGAGTGTTGACAGTGCCGCATTCATCTAACGCGTCGAGGACAACAATGACTGGCCCTTGCATAGCGGCTGCGGCAGCACTGAGCGGCTTGATTATAAGCTCCTCGAATTGGTTTGCAGCTGGAGCCATGCCGAGGTCGTTGTCCCGTCCAATAGCTGCGGCGACATGCGTCGTGATAGAGTTGTCGAGTGAAGCAAGCTTGTAAGCAATGGTTCGAACAACGGATTCGGGCTTGCTTTTTCCACGTTCAAAAAACAGGAACGCGCCAAGACGAGACGTATCCCGGAAACATTTTGCTATGGTCGAGGCAATCGTGCTTTTGCCGGAACCCGCAACGCCACAAAGCCAGACGATGTTCTGGTCCGTGTCCGACAGAAGATATTCCATGATTTGATTTAGATATTCATTACGCGTCCCAGAAAGGCATAAAGGACGACTGAACGCGTTCATCTTGTCGGGATCGAGTCGACTCTGTAAAACTGATATGAAGAATTTGAGTGCAGTCCGATGGCCGAATTAAACCGATACGCACATATGGCGTCGACTTTATCTGACATCCGTGCCGAAATGAGAGTGGTATAGATGATATTTCCCGAGTCAAGTGATGTCTTCAGGGCAGCCAAAGACTGCGCGAGCTCGTCTATCTTTTGCCTGTTCAAGTCAAGCATTCGTCCTGGCACAAAATATCAATTTCTCCAGAACCTGCGTTTTGACAGTTGGACTCACCAAGGAACCAGTGACGAGTGTATCCTTGAACAAAGTGGCAACATTCTGTGGTTTGCTTCAGTAGCCCAATGATAGTCTCTTCATGTCTCCGAGTTTTGTCAGGAAGAGACTGGGTATCACGAACGAACTCGAAGGCTTCTTCCATGGCATGCACGAGATCGATAATTTTCTTGTCAGCTCTGAATTGATTTGAGACGCCCTGCGCAGAATGTTCATAAAAGACATGTAATCGCTCACCGAACGTACCTTGTACAGAGCTGATGCCACTTGCCATGCCACATTCAGGTATGGGTGAACCTAGCGTCAATGGTTGATTAAGGGTATACACGATCGAAAGCTAGAGGCTTACCTTGGATACATCATCGATAAACTCAACAAATACGTCTAACTTGGAAAGAAGGTTTCCGATAGATTGGTACAAGTCATTCTCCCCGCTCAACTCTTTTGCCATATCAACAGCTGCAACGGGAGTGGACTCGGCGGCTTCCGCTGAGCGCACAATCCCACGTTGCTGGACACTGCGTCCGGCAGCCTCGACATCGATACCGACACTTTCGACCATATTGATGACTTCAAGGCGTAATCGTATAATACCTGCTATGGCTGATGCTGTGGACACTTTCCCAGGAGGTATCTGGAGGCTAAGCTGGCTACAGGCCGTTTAAGCTAATCAACGACTCAGGCAAGACGAAAACAGGGATCGTAGTAACCTTCGTCATTACCGCACTTCTGCAAAAGGTCGGCGAGTACGATGTCAATGCAGCCAACACAGGGATCTGGACCAAATGTTGACTCGTGTCTGACCCGGATGTTGAGGATTACGGATGAATCTGACAACGAGCTGCACGTAGTATTGAGTGTCTGTGAAGCCAAATCGGTGCGTACGCTTACAGCGCAAGTGGGTCATCCCAGGTGGGCGATATGCTCTTTTTGACTGTCTGCGTTCGCTTGGTAACGTCGCCGAACTTCACTTGAACATACAAGTCCGGCGCTTTGCTGAGGATTTTGGACTTCCAAACTACGTCTTGAAGACTGATAACTGCAGCGGACGTCAACACAGAAACGAAAATTGAACTGAGCAAGAGAGATACGAACCATGCAGAGCGTAGTGAGTGATCATGGTGGTAAGTGGTCAAGATCGATTGGCTACCTGCGACACGCCCTAAAGCCATCGATGCCCTTCTTGCAGTGATCCCCAGGTCTGGAAACAGCACAAAGTTCATGATGGTTGAGGTATAAAAAGAGCATTGATCCACGAGTTTGCCGCGCTGTGCGATTTGTTTGGCACCTGACCCTAAGCTGTATTTAAAACATGTACTGTCTGTGACTGACGCCAGCATAAAAAAGCGAATGAGGATAGTTAACTTGGGTATAGCAGTTCTGGGGAAGAGCCAATTGTTCTGAAGGACGGCGATATCGCTTATACGTTGCGGACAACTTGCAGCGCTGGAGCGGCTTACGTAGACGCGTCACCACACGTGCTCAACAAGAACCGTGTTTTGGATGAGAAGCTTTACTTCATGAATTTTATTCTCTCCAACCCATTTCTTGTTGAACCTAGGTCTGTTCAGATTAATGGAATAAAATCTTACATTGCCGTATGTACTGAACATATCAAGTCCGGGCGACTCATCCGTGATGGGATCAGCATCAAGTCCAAGTTTCTGTCCGGACTTCGCAAGATCAATATTCATGCAACACAAAAAGGTGGGACGTAGTAAGGCAGTGTGTAGGTTGAGGATAACAGACAATCTGAGGAAGCCGTCCACCAGGCTAGTGAAACAGTTGCATAGCAGGCCCGAAGTTTAATACAAGCATGAGGAGATATTAGTCGCCTTCAACTACAATCTCCTTCTCCCCCTCCCGTAGCCCTTATCCGCGAAACTGTTCGGTCCTCCATGACCCTCGCAGATTAGATACGCAGGACGATCCACCACTTATGTCATCTATACATCTCATGCCAGCCTTCCCTGTGATTCCGAATAACCGATGTATCCCATCCGAAGTCGGAGGGCAACTGGTACCCAAGGCATGACTACCCAAGGCATGACTCGAAACACCTAGCTATCGCTACGAATGCGTGCGGGCTTCTGGTTCTCGACGACGAGTCGCCAGCCGCCGTATAGGCGGTTGACGATTGCGCTGCGCTGAAGAACCGCGTGCTCCTGCACAGCGGCGGTGTACAGCGCACCTACACGATTTGGGTCTTGTTCACGCTGTTCAAAAATAAAAAGTCGAAGGTAGGTGATTCAGACATAAAGTATAAAAGTTCAATCAGTATGGCTTTCTGACATATGGGTAAGTTGAAAGGATGGAGAACGCACCTGTATCTCGCGGAACGTATTCTTCGCGCGCCGGAGGAAATACTCGCGGAAGTTATACGAGCTGAAGGAGCGCGCTGTGCGCAGCGTCGAGCCGTACAGACGCAGAATGGCTTCACAGGTCGGTGGTGCCATGGTTGTTCTAGCGTAAGAAGTAAAGAGTGCTAAAGACACGGGATGACGAAGCATGATTATGAGTCACGTGCACATCACTCGGCTGCCCGTATTTTTCCGTGTGTTCAAATTCAATTCATATTTCTTAGGAGTCTAAAACAAACATACTCGAGGGTGTCTATTTCATCCATGATTCGTAAACTCAACGTAGTATATGCGAGCATTAATATGGTATCCAAAGCTTCAATCTATCGTAATCCTGCTCAGTTTCGTCAAGAAGGCATCCAGGAAAACAAAAGCATATAAGTAAAATCCAATGATATCAAGCCAATGAGCCAAGGATACGAGCTACATCGTAACATTCGCGAGAGTAAGCCAAATAGAGAAGATGACGAGGAATATCGTAATCATGATGCCAATTACATGAAAGCCTGTCTCCAAAAACGAGAATGAGAAACGAAATAGCGTGGGCTCGCCTCGGTATGCGGCCGTTGCTGGTAAAGGCAATGAGACCTGGGAGGTGCCGAATCGCACGGGCAAAAGGCTGTCGGTCTCGGCTGGCGCGAGGTGTGCACTGTCTGGCGAGTGACGAGCTGAATGATTATGAATGTCAAAGATGTCAATGATCCAGATAACATATGACTAACTTGGCATATGGACATACCTGGCGTGCATAAGGGATGTGAATCGAGGTCAACCTCGGCGACTTCCTCGCCATAGATGTGGTCATTGTCATGGTGCGAGTTCGAGGGCACGTATATCCGATGCGCATAGCGCGTCTGGCGGGGTGACATGGGCGTCAGTGGAGGGGTGCTCTGGTCCGACGCCCTGTCTTCCAAGTCCAACACGGAGTCAGCTTTATCCTCGTCTTCACCGTGTATGCGCGCCAAGTCGTGCGCTGGCAGGTTCTCGTCCGACTTGCGGTCCAGGTTCAACCGGGCTGCGGATGTAAGCCTTATCTCCCCTTCACAGGCACATTCACATTCGGAAGGAGAAGAGGAAGACGAAGCAGCCGTGGATGCAGACGCGGAGCTGTCGAAGCGTTCATGACTAGGACTCGTGCCCACGAAGGATCGAGTGCGGACTGTTCGCGGGAGAGAACGCAGCGCACAGAGCTCGATCGCCTCTGCGGACATGTCTGGATCTGAGTCCGAGCATGTCAAGCTCGATGTCGTCATTATAGAGTCTGCAGTGGCATGTTGGCGTGTAGAGTCCACGAATGATATCGATGGTATGTTTTTGCTGGAGAATGTCGCTGCTGCCAAGAAAGTCGAATGGGAGTTCAAGATAGAGGTTTTCGCGTCGCCGAGCAAATCCGGGCCGAAGCGTGTCAGCTTCTCACGGTCGTCATCGTAGGCATGCGCGACTTTAGCGTCGGCGTAGCGCAGTGGGAGGGGCATGACCGTGCGCTCACTGAGGGGAACGCCATTTGGAAGAGATATTTATCGTACGACGCAGGCGGCGCGTCCAACGGACTGGTGCGCTTCATAACGGCTGCCGTAGGCGGTCCACTTGTCTGGAGCGGATAAGATTCTTGGTTCGGCTTGTCTCAATCATTCTACCAATTCAGTGGCCACCATGAACGTTCGTGCTCGCTGAGCGGTCTTTGCGCTCCTTCATTGACTGCTTAACTAGCTCGACGCCAACCAAATTGGACCATTCCTTCAGAATGCGTCCCTTTTGCTAGCTTGCAACGGGGAAAATAGCTGACTTACATGCTTTACTATATCTAGCCACTGTGCCAAGGTTCCAAAGCTTGCCTCGACTTAGAACAGATCGGAGCGATGGCCCTCCCCTTTTTATCTTTAAAAGACGCTAGCAAAGTAGGGGTTATGATCGACGGACGGGGGCTTTCTCGAGTCTCAAAGGAGTTGCCGGCCTACCCCGGTTTTATTCTGGTCCAACACGCCATTCTTTGCACTTTTCTCTTTCTTTGACTCCGCGATAAGAATGGCTGGGCGTTGCAGCAGCACTGCGATGCAAAGGTCGAAAAAAAAAGACCGAAGATGACAGGACTACTCGTTCTTCGTAGGCACACTGTTTTGGTGAGTCTATTCGAGTTCAAGTCTGTGATAAACAGACTCGGACGTTGAATCAGAATTTGTTGTTACGTAGTATGCATGCTTATGCCTCACAATCTCGAATTATTCAAAACAAATATCAATTCCCTGTGATCCACTGGACAACATCATATATACGTGCGACATTACAAAATTCAGTACCATTTCGCTCTATCGCTAACAACCGTTCTATCTTCCAGAAATAAAATGCAAGGTGTAGAACTTAGATACTTGCAGAGCTGCTAGCGCCAGCAGAAGAGCTTGAGCCAGCATCGAACGAGGTAGACGACGGAATTAAGCCGCTTGGATAGCCGGAGTCGCTAGCAGAACCAGTAGCAGAGCCTGCACCTTCACTTCCGCACGATTCAGAACCATGGCCGTAGTCAGATACAGATCCAAAGCCTCCAGATGAACCGGGTTGGCTGGCAGAGTCTGTGGGGTAGCCGTTGCCACCGCTCTCCATCCCTCCGGAGGTGAAAGGCATACCTGAGCTTGAGTCCGTGCTGTACCCGTGGCCTTGTCCATGTCCGTGTCCATGTCCGTGTCCGTGTCCTTCGCCACAGCCAGGACCATGGTCACCATGGCCACCATGGCCAGAGCCTTCGCCAGAACCGGGGCCAGATGTCCCAGCTGACATGGACGAGGAGCCTGACGGGATTTCTGCCGAGCCAGTGCTTGAGGCCATTTCAGACGAAGACGGTGCGTCCTGCGGGTTCTGTATTCGTCGCGATCAATAAACATTCTCATACCATATGATGGAGAGCAGAAAGACGGATAGGATTAGTACTCACCGGGAGGGCCGACACCGCAAGGAAGGACATCGAGAGTAGGACGAATTGCGAGAGACGCATTTTGATGTTCTAGCTTGAGGTTGAGGCTGAGTTACGGTGCACGAGTACTGCGCGAGTAAATCGAAAGAGTGTGTGATGAGGAGACCAACAAGACGTGCTCAAGCCCTCGGTTCTTTATACGCCCAAGGCAAGCAGTTTTGCGGCATCCACTAGTAAGACCCCTTTAGCATGGCTATTTTTTTCAATACACTATGCCGGACCCCGGGTTACGGCGATGACGACGAGGGTTGGTCTTTTTTTGTGAAGTGCGTGCAATGCAGTCAGTGTCCGACTTTAGAATGAAGGACAAAGTGTATTTTTTTGTATTTAGAACTTAGGACATATGAGCGACAACACTAGTACTATGCGCTTTCGGGCCCCGATATCGCTTTGTCGAAAGGCGTTGTCTAAAATTGCCGTAGTGACAACAAACCGGTGAAATACAATAGCTGAAGAACATGATTAGTAAAACACCTGGTGTTGTCGGTTCTATAGTGTAGCGGTTATCACACAGGATTCTGACTTTGAATTCCTGTAACCCCGGTTCGATTCCGGGTAGGACCTTACATTCACAGTGCACGTTTTTTAGTATCCTCTTGATCTTTTCAATAAAAATATTGAGAACTCTTCACTTCTCTTTGCTTTCTGTCAAATCCGGTCGTCAAATACAATATTAATGAGCGATACGGAAATTGTAAGATAATTCCGTTTTTGCTTGTTTGTACTGACACGGACGATCGACGCACCTCAAGTTCAACGAACTCCGTGTCACGGCTTTCTTTGAACCTCCGCACCGCGACCAGCACACCTAGCGATACGCGCTCTACTTCCATGTCCTTCCCATTCTATAACCGCTCATCATCAAAGCAGAGTCGCTCGAAAGACACAACAGAGCCGGAGAACAGGCACGCATCTGCATCCTTTGCCACCGGCGCATTCAACCAGGGTGACTCCTCGCGCGCGGCAAACCCCGGCCACACGCGCAGTTCGAGCAGGATGCGCATCATCCCGTTCCTTGGGAAGAGGCGGAAGTCACTGGCGGCGCTGCGCTCGAATGCGATTGCGGAGGGTGACGGTCCATTGGAAGATGATGGTGATCGACGAGGCCATTACAAGACGGTCTCCCAGTTGGCTAACGAGTGCGTGCTTGCAATCGGCTGGTTGAAATTGAATCAGCTGCTGATGTATCATGTAGGACGGCCGCTCGTCTGGCAAGGTCCTCTCTTGGAGCTGGTATGCCACTCCTGAACTACTGCAGCAAGTTGAACATTGGCTAACGTACGTTCGCGTATTTAGCTGGCTCGCTCTCCACTGGCAACCTGGAACTTCCCACCCTCGATGTCTCTCCTTTGAGACTCGGATTGAATTCAGCGTACACGACGCCAACGAAAAGTCGGCCGTTGGACGCGCGGCACACCATGTTCCCTTCTGGGAGCACCCAGAATTTAACGCCGGATAAGCTGACAGTTCCACAAAACAAACGTTCTTCCGAAAAGCCAGCAAAGGCCTCCTTTCTCTCTCGCGTTACCTCTCGTCCTTCATTGGCTTCTCGTTACTCGTCAGCTGATCTCAAATCTACTTCAAAAGGGCGTGGAATGTTCAAGACCTCGGAAAAGCATCTCGTTCCTTCTTTGACTCCTCAGCGAGCAGAAATAATACATCCTGTTTATTTATCGAAGGAACAAAGTCTGGGCGATGACAAAGACTTCTTCACGTCCCCTCGCGTCGCGCCAACACCTCCGAGTTTATGCTTTGCTTCTCCCGACAGTTCATTGCTTGAGTCTCCACCTGGTCCGTCTCAATCGACAGCCACTCTGCCTAGTCAAATACAAAGCCATCTTCTTGCCGGAACAGGCTCAGCTCAGTCTCCCATACATGATAATATTAGAAATGCAAACACGATGCAAACTGCAACGAAGCACGCCTCAAGTCCTACATCTCTTTCTCCGGACATGGTGCTCAGATCTCCAAGACGACATTCAGTCAGTGCACGTAACCAAACGTCTTCTCCTGAATCGTTGAAGGGCGCTACTACTGCTGAAAATGCGGCGGGGTCGCCTGTTGCCAGACCAAGATGTTCTCACGTTCGGATTGGCAAAGAAAAAGTGACAATATCTGTCGCCAACGTACTGGAGGCTGAGCTTGGGGTCGACGTCGGCGACAGCGAGGACTCTTCTTATTACGACGACAGCTATGAGGATGGTCGCCGCCTTAGGAACCAAGTAGCTCGCCAAGGTCAAAAGCACCCCGCCAGAAAAGCATCTGTCAATGACTCCTCGGACCTGCCACCTCTAGCGTCCCCTTCTCATGAATTTGGCCTCGCATTCAAATTTCCGAGGAACAAGCAAGAGACTGAAGGTCGATTTACATTGGAAGCTCAAAGTCCCCTTTCGGTTTTGATGTCAGCTTCGTCCGGCGAAAAAGACTACTCGCCTGTTGGTGCGTCTGCTGACCGACTCCAGTCTGCTGCTATCGACAAAGCGTCAGAAGAGTTTGCAGATAATGTCTCTCGAATGGCAACCTCAAACGGCCTGAATATCGTCAACCATGTGCAAACGAGATCTCTACAACACTCGAAGCCGTCTTGCCAACATGGCCTGGGCACTGAGTCTCGCGAAGTCGATCGTCTTGACCGCATCTCGGAGAGGTCTGTTGCTATCTATCAAGAGTCGCCTCGCGACGTCGAGGACAAGGAAAAGAATGGGGTTGGGGTGTCTAGTGCGGAAAGCAGTCCCTCTCAGCTTCAGCGTGCTCTGGATATACAATGTGCACGCTTCGACAGGCTAGCGGGACATCTGCTACAAATCATCCAGCGGCATCAGAACGAGAAGGTACAGCTCGAGAATCAGATCGCGGTCTTACAGAAGGAGGCGCGCCGTAATGAGAGGGAGATCAAGGCGCTTCGGAAGCTGATTGCGCACAGTAACAATAGATCCTCGCAAGGAGAGCGGGGCTCGCGCAGGCTTGTGCGCGTCGCATCCATGCAAAGCTTCCTATCGAACATCTCGATCAAAGACGAGGAGGTGGACATGTCTGTTGCAGTGGAAATGCTTGCTCGGGCTGGCCAGCGCGGTTCTCTGCTCTCGCCTGATATCTCTAGGGACGGACGAGCGAGCGTTGACCTCAGTCCGGGCCCGACACCGACGAAGGCGGCAAAGAAGATGGACCTTCGCCGCTCGAAGACAATGCCTGACCTGTATAAATCAGCAACGGCGATTCCAACTCCCATGTCATCTCCGCCCCAGCAAGAGACATCGCCAGATATCAGCGGATTCGGCCTCGGCCTCGATTTCCCCCTCCCCGAGCCGCTGAAGCTCCCGAGCATCGCGAGCACAATTATGACCTCCGCCCAGGGAAGCAACGTGTCCATCCCTGCGCTCACGACGGCACCCACTGCCGCATCCGGCTGGTCACTCGCAACGAAGTGCAGTGCTGACAGTTTCACGGCACTCATCGCTGCTCCATCGGACCCCAAGTTTGTTGGCATAGGGCAAGGCATAGGGCGCGGTGCGGCACGGAGTGCACGTGAGAAGAGGATGGCGGGCGAGTGGCAGCCCGGGGGTCTGCAGGGGTTGTACCGGCCTGTCCAGCAGCTTTCGCAGCTGTCCGCGCCTCCGAGCTGCGAGGTGCCGGCGCTGCCCGCGTCGGCCTCGTATGCGAATAACCTGAACAAGGTGCTGTTGGCGTCACCGATCGACCGGGTTATGAAGGCGGAGAGTCCGGACCTAGATGCCATTTTTCAAAAGCTTGTTGCGAGCTCGAGTGGGCTGTTGAGCTGAGTTAGATGTGCCTCTGGTTCTGTTTTCCTTCATTTTTTGTTTCTTTTGTTTTGGATGCCTCATGAAAGTTTTGGTTCGTTCCGCACCTTTCCTTTGTCATTCCTCATTCCTTTCAGGGTATTGTCTTTTTGTATGAAAGGTTGCTTGTCTTTTCTATATCCTCGGAAATTGTGCTTTTAGCTCATAGTGTAATGCATAGTCAGATTTTTAGATGAGACGTTCCGCCTCATCGGCGTAATACTAGGACATGGACAGAAGTATAGATGATTAGCAGCTTGTCAATGTACGGATTATTCGGTGTTATGCAAGGAAATATAGAAGATATTCGTTAGCGTACGCGATTTAGAAAAAGAGTGAGTGCAGGGTATAAAAGATAGATGTCAGACGTAGGTGCCTGGTGCTACACGGATCGGGACAACAACTAAAGGGTGTGACAGTTCAGATGATTAGACAGGTGTTCTTGATCTAAAGTAGGAATGAGTGAAGAAGTTCGTGAGCAAAATGAAAAAAAAATGAGAAGGTCCGTTGCGCCGGGGAAGGGCATTGAGAGGTCATCAGTTTCCGGAGATATCTTCAGCGCAGAGGCTGAATACGCTTGGTTGGCGCCATAGGTGGCGCCTTTTCTTTAACTTCATTTTGTAGGTGAGGGAGGTCTGGGAGGGGTGTCCAGGATGGGAATAGGCGCTCGGCTGCGACTCCGGCTCTGCCGACTGCGCAAAGAACTGTTGGCGCTACGCCTTCCAGCATCGGCATCGGAGGCAGAGGTGGGGTCCCCGAAGCGCGCGCGCCTCGCCTCAGAAGCGACTGACCACGCGAGCTCGGCGAGCCGCACTACGCCCGGGTCACGCGCGCCGAGCGCGAGTGCATCCACCCACAGCCCGAAATTCTGCTGCGCGAGCGCGAGCAGGCGTAGATCCGGGTCGTCCTGCGTCACTGGATCCGCAAGGGCACATATGGGCTCGGTGTCCGCCTGCGGCGAGAGAACGGATGCGGAGGACGGGAAGGACAAGACGCTTGAGCTGGTAGAGGGGAGCGAGGACGCGGAAGTTGAGGAGAGGCGCCTTATGGTGTCTGGACGTGGGCTGAAGGAAGGAGAGAGCAGGGGTGAATGTGATAAGCGAGGACTCCGCGAGCTCGACGAGATCCGAGCCACTGGTAATGACTCGAAAAATGGAGAATAGCCTGTGATGTCCTCGAGACACCTCCTTTCCCAGTCTCCCGGCGTTGGATATAGCCAGAGCAGAAGGTGCTGCGCTAGGATAGCGGGAGGCGCAGGAAGTTCGGCCAGCACCTCGCGCGGAAGAAGAGCGGGCATCACGCTGTTCTGAGGAAGAATTCTCAGGCTAGTAAGCAAGAGCAGAGGGAGAGCCCTGGCCGAGGGGACGCGCACGACGTGCACGGGTAGAGAAAGGACGGAGCGAGGTCGTGTGCGTGAGAAGGAGTTCCTGCTAGTCATCTGAGAAGAGGTAGACGCGACCGAATCCGTCCGGGAGTGCCGGCGCATGGCGTCGATGGCGGGAAAAGACGGCGATGGCGAGGGAAGAGGGACAGGGTCCGAAGACAGCGTAGAGGTGAAATAGAGCGCCCACAACTCTGCGTTCACGGGGATCATAAGGGGCGTAGCCGGAAGCGAAGGACGGTCCGAGGACGTGCCTGCTGTATGTGGCGAAAGATTTGGATTGTGCTCGGTTTGTTCGGATGTGCTGTCCTGGTCGTAGACGGCGAGTACATGAGTTGGGAGAAGGGCATTAGGTTTTTCAACAGCGTCGCGGAGAACCGGAACATCGAATTTGAATGGAGGTGGGACGCCTTCCTCGAGCGAGACGCGCTTCACGTTGTGATATTGACAAATTAAGCTTAAAGGAAATGGAAGACGGTCAGCTGTCGATCATTAAACGGGATGACGACAAGGCACAGAATGAGTTAATCAGTCGGATGTACGCTAAGGCATAGTGAACATAGGGGATAATGGATTGCAAGTGCGGGTAGAAAGCTCGGGAAAAGGTGAGGCAGCTATACGAATAGTATTGAAAGAGAAGGACGACAGAATACATTTCTCACCTGAGCGGATGAGACTCCAACAGCTGGAACGGTTCATGGATGTTATCTTTGACGAGATGCGAGAGTCGCGGGAGCTCTTTCTTCGTTTCTTGGACAGTGGGAAGAGCAGGGAGCGGCCTTAGAGGCCTCTTTGTGCGCACAGAGGCGTTCGGAGAGCGTGAAGGAGTGTTCATTTTCTTTAGTATTAGTGCGATCGTATCCTCGTTTGAATCATGTATTATATAGGATGTGCTGGACAAAAGAGCGGTGTCGTAGCCCGGGCGCAAAAGAAGGAGACCCTGCAAGGAATGATGGACGCGGCTGAAGTGATTAGGTCGTTGAGTTAGCATGAAACGAGCTCAAAAATATATAACTACCTCGCCCCTTACTTGACACGCAGAGTTCTCGCCCGACTAAACGATTACAGACGCTCACCGACGTTGAGCTCGGTGCGCCATCGTGGCAGCCAGCAAGCCGTAGCGTACGCGGTTTTGACGCGTGCACGTGTTGATTGAAGCGTGTTGTCCCAGAATGGGTTACGCGCCGATCATCTAAGTTGACTGATCATGAAGGTTGGCCGGGACTCGAAACCTTCAACGCAGCCACGACTGCGCCGTAGCTCTTGTCTTCGTGCCACATCCATCATCTGGTCTCTTTCGAAGGAGTACAGTTTTCTTCCGCTTCTCAGCTCTTGTATTTGCTAGGCTAGTGTTCAAACGAAGGGAGCTGGCCATGCTATCACCGTGCCATGGACACCGGCAGAAGTTCGCTCGTCATCCATAACTTTGTGCCAGCAACTGCGGGAAACAGGAAGAGTGCATCGCTATCTAAAGACGAGCTTCTCTCCAAGGGTCGTGATCTTGTTGCTGCAGTTGAGTCTTGCGATGGGTGGCGTACTGTTAGTTCGCCATCAGATCTATGTGAGCACAGTCACTTCCTGCTTGATATCATGAACTGAAGCATTGTCCAAGCTGCACATATAGGTCGTACCCTTGTATTGAAGAAGACACCCCCGACCCCTTCATCTTTCCGGCGTGATCTGGGAAGGAAGCGATCCGTCAAGCCTACCAAAGAATGGGGCGATATTTCAGACCGAAGAGATATGCTCGACGTTATGAGGCTCAAGGACTTCGAGGGTACCGATTTCTCATATCTGCTGGATCGTAAGAAGCCCGTGAAGGAGCTTCCTCCGCGCATTGACCAGGTCGGTAGAGAGAAGGGGAGGGGGAGGGGAAAGCGTACTAGCGAAGTGATGAGGGAAGAACAAGGCGATGACTCCGAGCAGAGACAGAAGAAGCGTCCGCGGGTTGGAGATGTGACAATGGCATTACATGATCTAATACCTCAGCCTCATCACCATTCTTACTTGCCTGTCACCGTCAATCAACGTTCAAGTTTAGACATCACAAAACGTTTCGCTCCGTATTCCAAGGCGCCCTTCCTTTCCATTGCATCGTTCTCGCCGAGAGAAGCGGGGACTTATTTCAAAGATCCATATGCGCGTAGTGCATGGGTTATTCCTGTCAAGGGCAAACTTCCGTGGAAAGAAGCCACGCCTGCACGCCTATCAGACAACTCACCCGTTTCCGCTCCTCAGCCAAGCTATGCCTCTCCTTCTATCACATGGACACCCTTTGTGATCAACAAATTCTGGTCCGATCTCCTCGAAATTCGCAAGAAGCAGATTTTGGGCGCGATATCGCTCTCGTTTCACGTGGCACCTACGGAGAAGCCGCAGGAGAAGATCACCAAGACGACGCACCTTGAGCGTACGCTCTTGAAGGTTGCTCTGCCAGAGAGCCTCGATCAATGCTCATATGTGAAGGTGTACCACGACGTGCGCTATGCGATGTACGTACGGTCGGTGCTCGATGCTTGGAGAACCGAAGTCGAGGTCTCCGGAATGAATGTGGCATCGAGATCAGCTGCGGCGTCTGGGCGAACCCGGTCTGGCTCGGCTTCTGTGTCTGTGTCGAAGAAAATCAACATCCGACCTCTTCAGGGAGCTAAGCTCGTTTTGTTGGACGAGGTGGGGCAGGTCATCGGGGCATGTTGAACCACAATGCGCGACTAATATGTCAGGGTAGTCAGGCATGACTGCGTTCTCGTCTCTTTGGGATCCATCAGCCATCCGCGCCTCTGGATACTTTGCTTCCGAGTCTATGTCACTTCCTTTCGTAATCTTCGGACGCTACGACCTCGAGTTGCTCAAGAAATGCTTGTACACATAGTCTCATTTATTTTTTAAATTATTTTATTGCTTCATTGATGCACTGTCTCGTTGAGGTGTTTTAATGTTTGGTCTTCAGAAGTAATGTATCAGTAATCCGCAGTGCGCAGCTTGAATGATTACTTCATAATCTCTCTCTTTTTATATAAGAGTGCACTACGCAGTATGTGACTAGATGATCAACTTCAACAACATTGAGTATTTCCAATCTGGATACAGCGAAAGAGGTGAATAGGGTATACTTGTGTACATACATGAAAGTCAAACATTACTGCATACTCAATACCGTACCACCAATAGATAAATCTAGGTATTCTAATTGTTTAACCAGTGAAAATTATCTCAGCTACACCTTGCATATTCAGTTGAAAGTCAGGATTTGTTTGGCAGCAGAACTTCAAGATCTGGCCAGTATAGTCTGAGCTGTAAGCTACAGAAAGGGCACATTCCAGTCCAGTCCCCTTCTGAGCCATGAGTACCACTTCCCCCTCACTCAAGCCATGAAACAGAATCTTCTCCGTGAAGATCTGTCAAATATTTCTGGTAAGGAACACTGAGAGGGTGGAGTATTAATCGGAAGAAAACTGACCTCCAGGCATGTCATCCCAAATGCATAGATATCAGTCTTGACATTGGCTCATCCATCTCCTCCACATTCACTAGGGTGTACAAGCTCAGGGGCCTGCCAGTGCAATGTACCCCAACTTCCATTGGTGACAGTTTGCATTGCTAGCCTGATGAGCCATGCCAGACCAAAGTCAGTGATACGTATGCTCCCACCATTGTCAATAAGAACATTTGCCTGCAGATAAGCCATGCAATGTAAGGAAGTCATGCAGAAAGACAGTTTTCTCATACAACACTGACACATTTGAGGCCACTGTGGACTACCTCAGGCTTGTTGCAATGCATGTACTGAAGACCTGAACAGATCTGCTTCATCTTTCAAAATGCACTTTAAATTCTAATTCATATGTTGGAGTAACTGCATTACTCACCAGTATCTTCTTGTCTGCCAGTGGATTTCACCTGAGATAGGCTAGGATGTCACCATTTGGCAAGAATGGTGAAATGAGACCAGTTGGAGGAAATCCCTCACTACAAAACCCATGAAATGGCAAGATATGAGGATGGTCAAGGCACTTCCAGATGACCACCTCTTTGCATAACTCCTGAAAAGACAGAAATGTAATGTAGAAGTCATGACTCTGCATTTCTGGACATGCTTACACAAAACTTCCTCTCATGCTCTTCAGGATCACCAAAAAATTGAGCCACTTTAATGGCAACACACTGTGTGCCCATCTTCCCCTCGTACACATCACCATAGTTTCCACCACCAAAACAGTGCTCCCCAAGATGTCAGATATTTTTGAGGTAGAGCTTCAAAGGAATGATCTCCTGATTCCTAGCTGCATTATAAAGTAAGTGGTCAAGCTCATTTCATTCATTACTCTTCAACCCCAACACTTTGCTATCCAATAGCTTTGTTATCATCAGTTGCAAAATGAATCAGAAAAATGTTAAATACTGAAGCTCACATCATGCATGACTTCTATTACATCTTTTACATCAGGCTCAGGTTTGCTGGCTGCATCCTTGAACATGTGGATTGCAAGGCGCCAGTTAGTAATTCTAGCATAGTTGAGCAATCTCCTACAAGCAGATGATATAAGCAAGACAAATATAACTGACATGCAGCTGAATTGGCCTACATGGTTCTCAAAAGCATGCTTACTGTTTCAATCACAGAACCAATGAGACCATCATGAGGGGTGAGAAAGGGCACAAAATTGTGTCTCCCACACTGTCAAGTTTCATTGAAAACCTGATCACAGATATTTCTTGATTCCAGAATGTATTCATCCAAAGGTACATTTTCAAGGAGGGGACCTAGAAACTTTGTAACATGTTCATACCCCTCTCCACTTAATGTCATCACTTTTGAAAGAAATTGGCTATGTAATCAGACAGCAAATGAATTCAATTAGATACAGAGTTCCACAGCATGACAGAGAAGGGCAAACCATCACTGCCCTTTTCAGAAGTATTGTCACATGTGATTTCACTGATTTTTGTGCTACAAGCCTCAAAACACAAACATTTTCATATCTCAACCAAAAGTTGACCATTTTGTGTCATCTGAGTTGCTAAATTCATTTTTTTTATCTCATCTTTCATATTTAAACAAGAGTGATAAGAAATAGTCAAAATTTGAGTCCAAAACAGTGAAAATGCTGTTTTTGAACCCATTTCCCTTGTTCATTTTTTCTTGCACTCAGATTTCACTGTACAGTCCTTCAGACCAGCACAGAATTCCAGTATTAGTCTATTATGAATTTACAGACTGATTTTGAGATGTATTGTGAGGTAAATGTGCTGAATTGGTGCATGCCTAAAACACACAAATCCCCTCTGTTTCTGCAAGCCCCCCAGCCCCCAGGAAAAAATTCTTCTCAGCTAAGTTCATGCATGTAAATTCATTCAAAGTGTATTGGAAGAGATTTGAGCAGCATCTATGGATACAGGCTTGCTTCATGAACCAGGGATATGTTTACAAGAATAGTGCATACAGTCAGAATCTGGTACTCAATTCAGCTCACTGGTTGATGCTAGAGCCCTGGATGCTGCTCAAATCTCTTCCAACACACTTTGAATGAATTTACATGCATGAACTTAGCTGAGAAGAATTTTTTCCTGGGGGCTGGGGGGCTTGCAGAAACAGAGGGGATTTGTGTGTTTTAGGCATGCACCAATTCAGCACATTTACCTCACAATACATCTCAAAATCAGTCTGTAAATTCATAATAGACTAATACTGGAATTCTGTGCTGGTCTGAAGGACTGTACAGTGAAATCTGAGTGCAAGAAAAAATGAACAAGGGAAATGGGTTCAAAAACAGCATTTTCACTGTTTTGGACTCAAATTTTGACTATTTCTTATCACTCTAGTTGAAATATGAAAGATGAGATAAAAAAAATGAATTTAGCAACTTAGATGACACAAAATGGTCAACTTTTGGTTGAGATATGAAAATGTTTGTGTTTTGAGGCTCTCATGGCATGAAAATCAGTGAAATCACATGTGACAATACTTCTGCAAAGGGCAGTAAGTTGCACTCATCAGGAGCTACCATGTCCATGAAGCACTTTGCCATATATATCCAGCTACAGAGCATTACATTGTTGCCTCCACAACTTGAAATGTCATGATTTGCCTGAGCATCAAGCAAACAACTGTGATATTTGTTCTTGTCAAAGTCTGAGAATGCATCCTTTATGTCCTTGAGTAAGCTTTCTTAGATGTCCATGAAGCAGAGGTAACAAAAGTCTGACTCAGTGTTGATGCAGGGGATGATCAAGGCTCGGAGTGGTGTTGATGGATGTGACATAACTAATATTATGAAATGAAAGCAACCATAGCAGTGATCACATTTCAAACTCTGATTAAAAGCCTCTTATTGCACATTTAGATAAGTGAGCTCAATTCACAATGCTTGACAAGGCCTATTCATAGTTAAACTTGAAGGTCAACTGTTATTATTATTATTTACGTTTGCTTCCTAAGACTCTCTTTTGACCAGAACATTGTTTGTGGAAGCACATGTTGCAGAACCTGCATCAGGAAAACAGCAAAAACCCATAGTGGGCTATAGTAGCATATAGTTTCATAGCAATATATAGCACACAATAGCCATGTATAGTTGCATAGCACATAGTGATAGAGTGCTATATAGTTCATATAGTTGTATGAATTTCTGTATAGTTCATATTATCTCATAGTCAAATAAAGCTGTATAGTGTATATTTGTATATTATACATAGTTATATATAGCTATATAGTGTATATTTGTATAGTATCCATAGTTATATATAGCTGTATAGCATATATTTGTATAGTATCCATAGTTATATATAGTGTTGACAGCGCTCTATAGTAGGCATCTACAAGGGTGTTGAGAAGAGGGTCTTAACGTAGATAAAGCTGATGTGAGAACGCAACTGAGCAATGTCTAAAATGTATAATCTGCACCCACCAGTAGTACGAATGAAGGAGACCATGTAAACAGCTAAAAATATGATGGATAAAGTCAAGCTTGATAGGTAGACTTTACTATCTTGACGAATTTTATACAAACTCCCAAGAAAAGCACTTCTAATCTAATAGACAAGCTGGTATGTAGTTTTATCAGAGAATGAATTCACATAGAACTCTTTTGCCAACTCTACAGCTGAATCACAGGTCCATTCCTCAGGGCATTTCCGTCCAAACCGAGGAATAAGCTCCACAGGCATCCATAAATCACGAAGAGGGACAACAATACCTCTTCTTGACTTGTCTTCTCTAAGACTTCTTTGGACACGTAACATCTCAATTCCATCCTCCGTGAGATACACCCTTGAGCCTGCTGCAGATCCTACTGGCTGTCCCATTGCCCCATGTCCAGGGTTAAATGTTTGCAGATATACAAGAGGTTCGTCTGTCCCTTTCGAGCTCCAGCCACCATAGTATATAGGCTGGAATATGAGCCGCAGTTGTCCAACAAAATGCTCCCCTATAAGTCACTCTAAGTTAGAACCTGCAAGAATAGCGCCATATTTCATGAAACATACCAACTATGCCTTCTATAGAAGTTCTCCGCAGAGTATCCTTGGAAAGTACAAAGTTATAGCACCCCTGTTTTATAAGGCCTGGGATATTCCGACGTTCTCCAGCATGAGCTAAGGGGGGTGCTTGAGCTTGAGCTACAACTGTTCATGATGTTATGTTAGAACCTGAACTGATGTCCATGCCATTTCCTTCTTACTTTTTCATGTACTTTAATTAGCCATATGTTAGAACCTGAACTTTCACCTTTTCCTTTATTTTCCCTTTTACCATTTCCTTTATTATATTCGTCCTTTTCATTATATTTACCCATCTTACACAATCATTCCCACACTACCTTCATTCGTTCCATTCCCACTCGTTATGTAATGTTAGGTAATATAGTCTCACGGTCGTCGCTATATAAGGTCTCAGGAATCGCATGAACTCCTTGTTCTGCTTTTCCTCTTACCTCCGCGACGACCTAGGTGAGACTCGTCCCCCTTGTATTAGTTTAGACTTGTATTAATCCTCTTACCTCCGCGACGACCTAGTCTGAGTAAACCCGCTGCCCGAACTTCGCGTTCGAGATACAGCCGTCCCAGACAACATCCGGTCACCGTCAGGTGCCCACGTTGAGGTTGCCTAGTCTGAGTTCCACCCAGACTTCCGCCTAACATAAAAGCAGAACCCCACCCAGGCTCATCCCCAGCGTAACGTCGTCGCTGTCGACTCGCCTTCACTCGGTCTAGAGGAGCGCTCCCCTCGACGGACTTGACGTGTAAACCCCCTAAACGACAACCCTCAACCCTGCCCGGACGTTTTCGGACGTTCGTGTATTACATAAACTTACACCGACCTTTCCCGACCCTGGCTCTCCGCCTCTCCCTCTGGTGGAGGAACCATCTGACCTGGACGTGGGTAACACACCGTGTGCAGTCGTCGACGTCGTTGTCGATTGTGATCTCGGCCGCCTCCTTCCGTTTGGTCATCAAACTCGCCGACGAACCTGTCCTTCGTCAGCGTAACGATCACCCGGACAACCAACCGATCCCTGTCCCTCCGCCAATGTCAACATAGATCTCGACGAGGAACACAACGTCGTGCTCTCCGCCTCGTTCCTGGTATAACGAGGAACGCCGTTCTTGGTTCACGGTACCCAATAACAGGCACTGAATCACGTTATCTGGTGGCGTCCAGAGAAAGGACTCTGGTATTCGACGCTTGAAGGAGGAAGAAGATTAAAGTGGGCTCCTGCATCGATAGACCAGACACCCCATTTGCCATCGCTTCGACGTCGACCGTTCACCTCCACCGATCCCAGGTCCTTAACGAAACCAACGAGACCCCTCACCGCCGACTCCTCCAGAACCGACACCGTCAGAACCAACGATGTCGACGGAACTTCAGCGTTCAACAGTTGGAGCAAATCGCGGCCATCGTAGCGGGCGCCTTCGCTCACCAAGCCGCAAACACCCCAGCGGGCCCTAGCACCGCTGCGGTACAAAACATCGACGTCGCCCGACCACGTGAATTCACTGGTGGCGACGACTACCTCGACTTCAGACGTGAAGTCCTCCTTTTTGTATCCGCGAACCCGAACCGATACCCTACGTCGGAGAGTAAGATTTATGTAGCTCTCTCCTACCTGAAGGGTGGTAATGCGGCGACGTGGGCGCAGAACTACGTCGAGGAGTCAACAACGTCGGGAATCGTCACCTTCACCGACAGCTGGGAGAGATTCCAGGAACGACTCGACGCCTCGTTCGACGACCCGAATCGCAAGGAGGCGGTGCTGAAGGAATTCCGAGAAAGGTTCAGAAGGACCTCAACCGCAGACAAGTTCTTCCAAAGTTCGACGTCATCATTAAGCGTGCGGAACTGAAGGACGACGGCATCATCTGCGATCGTCTCAAACGCGCAATGAACATTGAGGTAGTGCGTGGAGTCCTGAGATCAACGCCGGTCCCGAACGAAAGTACGAGGATTGGAAGAACAAGGCTATCGAAATCGATCGCGGCGAACAACAGATTCGCGCGATCCAACGAGGCCGTCCGTTTTTACCTCAGCCTCGCCCACCGCAACAACAAGGACCCCCGGCTCGCCGTCAGGTAGCGACCCCTCACGTCGACAAACGCGACGCGACCGGCGTCACTTTCGGAGGCGCTGGTCAACCGATGGACGTCTCGATGAACGAGGCGCAACGACGACGCGCGTGCTGGATCTGCGGTGGGCTGGGCCACTTTAAAGGACAAGTGCCCGCAGGGAAAGCCGATCATCCAGCGCATGCTGGAGCTAATGGCACCAGGCGAACGTCGCATCCTCGCGGACGAGCTCGGCGCGATGAAGGAGTCGGCCTTCGAGGAAGTCGTAGACACTCGGAGGTCGACAGTGGAGGACTATGTGGAGGAAGAAGACAATGACAAGAGGTCGTCGACTCGCAGGGTTTTGCGAGTGGTCAGGCGTAGCCATCGGGGCGACTGACCGAGAAGAACAAGGGACTTTGAATCCGTATTCATTAAAATATAACCAACCGGCTGTACAATACGTAGATGCAAACGACGTCGATGGTTTTCCTGAGTACGAAGTCCCCACCGGTGTGAAAGAAAGGAAGAATATGAGCAGTTGTTCATGAGAGGAACTGGCGGACGCCAGCTGGACCTTCTCCTGAACGTCGGACACAGCGTGGAAGGTGAAGTGAGGGAGGTGGACGCACACGCACTCGTGGATTCGGGGTGTACGGGATCGTGCATTGACGTAAGGTTCGTCGAACGATACGGACTGGAAACGAAGCGTTATATCCGACCCCTTGCGGTACTCAACGCCGACGGCACACACAACGAAGCCGGATTGATCGAGGAGTACGTCGACGTCGAACTTACGATTGGTCACCATAAAGAACGGGTCGTCCTGGCGGTAACCTCACTGGCATCGTCCAACATCTTTCTAGGGTATGACTGGCTTCGTCGACACAACCCGGAAGTCGACTGGAAGACGGGAACACTCGAACTTTACGCGTTGCCCGAGTGAATGTGTGGTGGAGAGGGATGTGGAGGAAGGCATGCGGAAGGTGTGGAGAGCGGTGGAAGAGACGAGGGGGTGAGAGAGGTGCGAATGGACAAGACGTCCTGGCCCGCATACCTCAACGACTACGCCGACGTTTTCAGCGAAAGAGGTTTCGAGAAGCTGCCGGAACATCGCCCATGGGACCATGTCATCGACTTGAAGCCCGACTTCAAACCGAGCGACTGTAAGATCTACCCGCTCACGCCAACTGAGCAGCAGTCACTCAAGGACTTCCTTGATGAAAATCTGAAGTCGGGTCGCATTCGACGGTCGATATCGCCGATGGCGTCGCCCTTCTTCTTCATAAAGAAGGCCGACAAATCGCTACGCCCGATCCAGGATTACCGTAAGCTCAATGACGGTACGATCAAGAACAAGTATCCCCTCCCTCTCATTGACGAACTCGTCGACAAGGTCAAGAAAGCGAAGTACATCACTAAGCTTGACCTTCGCTGGGGGTACTACAACGTCCGGATCCGCGAAGGCGACGAGTGGAAGGCGGCATTTCGCACGAACATGGGCCTCTTCGAGCCAACGGTCATGTTCTTCGGTCTTTGCAATGCGCCGGTGACGTTCCAAGCGTTCGTCAACCACATCTTCAAGGAACTGATCTACGCGAACTTGATCATCGTATACCTCGACGACATACTGATCCTCTCAGAAACCATTGAGGAGCACATCGACACGTCGAGGCGCGTACTTCAGATCCTCCGGGAAAACGGCCTGTACTTGAAACCGGAGAAGTGCGAATTCGATGCCAAGGTCGTTAAGTATCTCGGTCACATCATCGGCAACGGCGAAATCAAGGCGGATCCGGCAAAGACGGAGGCGATTGCGAACTGGCCAGTCCCACGAAACCTCAAGGAGCTGCAACAGTTCCTCGGCATGGGTAATTGGCTACGACGGTTCATCAAGGACTACAGCAAGGTGGTCCATCCGCTGACGTCGCTGACGGGCAAGAAGGACTGGGTATGGGAGACCGAACAGCAGGAGGCGTTCGAGGAGCTGAGACGACGTCTCTGCTCACCTCCGGTCCTGGTCATCGCTAACGACGAGGGCCCTTTCCGCGTTGAGGCGGACTCGTCGAACTTCGCACTCGGAGGCGTGCTATTGCAGAAACAGGAGGGCAAGTGGAGGGTAGTCGCCTATAGGTCAGAAGCGCTCTTACCAGCCGAACGAAACTACGAGATCTATGACAAGGAGATGCTCGCAATCGTCTCGGCACTCAAGGAATGGCGTCAATACCTCCTGGGCGCTCGCCACAAGATCGAGATCTGGTCCGACCATGCCAACCTCACCTACTTCAGGTCGGCACAGAAGCTGAGCTATCGACAAGCTCGCTGGCGGACCGAACTCGAGGAATTTGACTTCCACCTCGAGCACAAGTCGGGGAAGACGATGGGCAAGGCGGACTTACTGTCGCGCAAGGCAGGCTATGATGAGGGAAAGGACGACAACGACGACGTCGTGTTCATCAAGGACAAATGGCTGAATCGTGGAGTGGTGAGGACGTCGCGTGAGGAAGTGTTGGAACGAGTGGGTGACGCGCAGAGGGCGCAGAACGAGTCGGAGAGGCCGACGGAATGGCGAAGGCCGACGGGTTGTGGCGGATGAAAGGCAAGGTGTACGTGCCGTCGACGATGAAGGAAGCGGTTTTACGGGAATGCCACGACTCGACCCTGGCAGGACATCCCGGATCGTCAAAGATGGTCGAACTGGTACGTCGAGACTTCTGGTGGGCGTCGATGTTCTCCGACGTCCGAGCATACGTCCGAGGATGCGACCGTTGCCAGCAGACGAAGGCTCTAAGAACGTCGAGATCAAGGCCACTTCACCCGAACACGATCCCGGAAGGCCCATGGGAAATTGTCACGGTCGACCTCATCGGAGAACTCCCGGACTCCAAGGGACACAACGCAATCTGCATTTTCGTCGACAGGTTCTCAAAACAGATGCACGCGATCCCGACGACGACAAGGTTGTCGGCAGAAGGCATGGCTCAACTGTACCGCGACCATGTCTTCCGCCTCCACGGCTTGCCGAAGAAGATCATCCATGACCGAGGCACGCAGTTCGACACATCGATGATGAAGGAGCTGTACAGACTCCTACACATCGAAGGCAACCTGTCAACGGCGTATCACCCACAGACAGATGGTCAGACAGAACGCGTTAACCAAGAGCTTGAACAATATCTTAGGCTCTTCGTAAACCATCGACAATCGGACTGGAAGGACTGGCTCCCCCTCGCGGAGTTCGCGTATAATAACCGTGAGCATTCGGCGACGAAGATGTCTCCTTTCTACGCGAACACAGGACATCACCCCTTAAGCTTTGACACGACGCGAACCTCGTCTGCCAACATGTCGGCGGAAGAATTCACGAAGCACATAAAGGAGACTCATCGGGTCGCGAAGGACAACTTGGTCAAAGCGGCGGACGACATGAAACGCTATCACGACCGGACAGCAGGATTTCGGTTGAGTACAAGGCTGGGGACAAGGTTTTCCTTGACGGGCGAAACATCAGCACAGACTCGCCGACAAAGAAACTCGCTGACAAATGGTATGGCCCCTTCGAAATCGTCGACAAGGTAGGAGCAAGCGCGTACAAGCTCAAGCTCCCAAAGCGATGGAAAAAGGTCCACCCGGTCTTCAACGAAGCACTGCTAAAGCCCGCCGTCGAACCGTCCTTCGAGAACCAAAGACAACCAGCACCGCCGCCACCTGACATCATCGACAACGAGGAGGAGTACGAGATTGAAGAGGTTCTAGACTCGCGTCTACACCGAGGGAAACTACAGTACCTTGTCAAGTGGGTAGGCTACAATGAACCTACTTGGCAGCCTGAGACGGACTTCAGCGAGAACGCGAAGGAGGCGATCGCTGAGTTCTACCTCAAACATCCTGGTGCACCTCGAAAACTCGACATCCCTTGTCAACGACTCCGTCCGCTCTTCGTCGACACCGAGCCTGACGACCGCGATCATGGTTGGTCGGGACGCCCAACCTTGAAGGGGGGGTAATGTTAGAACCTGAACTGTCACCTTTTCCTTTATTTTCCCTTTTACCATTTCCTTTATTATATTCGTCCTTTTCATTATATTTACCCATCTTACACAATCATTCCCACACTACCTTCATTCGTTCCATTCCCACTCGTTATGTAATGTTAGGTAATATAGTCTCACGGTCGTCGCTATATAAGGTCTCAGGAATCGCATGAACTCCTTGTTCTGCTTTTCCTCTTACCTCCGCGACGACCTAGGTGAGACTCGTCCCCCTTGTATTAGTTTAGACTTGTATTAATCCTCTTACCTCCGCGACGACCTAGTCTGAGTAAACCCGCTGCCCGAACTTCGCGTTCGAGATACAGCCCGTCCCAGACAACGTCCGCGTCACCGTCAGGTGCCGCACGTTGAGGTTGCCTAGTCTGAGTTCCACCCAGACTTCCACCTAACACATGAGTGGAAGGGGTGTTCGGCCATCCTGAGGATCCTTGAGCTGCACGCGGATGCTCCACCATATGTTCAATGAATTAAATGGAAGCATGAAATCTCCTTTGTAGCTGCCAGGCGCTTTTGCCTTCAGATACTCCTTTAGGGAAGAAACTAGCCCCGTGATTCCATAGCGTATTTCGGCGGTATCAAATGGTACTTTTGAATCATGATACTTTGAATTAAGGAGCCATACAGATGACTCATTGCGGATGGCTCGTTTCGAAGAGGATATGTCTTTCACAGGTGGAGGCAGGAATGCGGCTGCTAAATGCGCTGAAGCCTTCTTTCGGGATGTTTCTTCATATTCTCTGGTGGAAAGCGGCCCAACCCATTCGGATTCCTTTTTCTGAAAGGTATCCCACTGGATAAGCTGCTCGAAGACATGAACTCGAAGAAGGTTGTCCAATTTCCTACACATTTGTGCTTCGAAACCCTTGTGGTTAGTGAGCTTGTACGGCTGCTTGCAATCTGTGATGTGTGCTCTTTCAGTCTGCTCTGTGGTAAATTGCATGGCTGACCCGAGGTTTCGTATACAACGTGTGACGTGGTTTGCAAGCTCTAGCTTCTGTATGTTGAACTTCCCCTGCCTCCCTGGCCCATCGCGGACCCCAGAACGTGAAATTCCGCCTTTGTACCTATGAAATGCATCCAGATAGCCTTCGATGTCCTCCAATGTCCCAGAGGATTGGCTGTCATACTGAACTGTGTAGAAGAAATCCAGCAGGGCACGGAAAGCACAAATAATCTCCTGAGTGACGCTGGGATGGCCTTTAATGAGTGCTACAATAGAGCGCTCTAAGTCTTTAGTCTCCTTCTGCGTATGCTGCTTGAATTTTGTAACGCCTTCTGTGAAGTGCCTGAATCCCACGCGTCGCTGAAGGGAACAGAGCCGCCTGTCGTATTCTTCATCTCCTAACAACTTCTGCGCCCAGACCACGGCATGGTCAGCAAAAAATTTATGCCATTGATGAAGAGCATCAGGTGCAAGGAATGTGGAAGGGTCTGCGAACTTCCAATCTCTCCAAAACGGGCGGTCAACTCCATTGAGACCCATGAGCTTTGCTTTAAAGAGATATTTTGTTAGGTTCGTAGGGCTGCATGTTTTATTTATTTGTGCAATCGCCTTCAGTGTTTTTGAACCTCTTCGTATGCTATGAAGGATTCCATCGCCAAGCTGGTGGTGGGTTGCTATCGAGCTTGGGGAGGAATTGGATGATACTCCTGCTATAGTCTGCTGCTCGGGGAGGTCTGCAAGGTGTGCAGATAGTATGGTTCGGACCAGGCGTATGTCTCCTGCGGGGTCGGCCATCAACTTCGGCTCATGAGAACACTTCTTGAGGTTGGAAAAAACAACGTCCATGCTTTTGTGATACAGACGGCGTGTTAGAAGACCTTGGAATGAAGTCTGTTCAAACTTTGCAATAGGGATTTGAGCACACTTGATCCAGCAGCGGCTGCGAGCCTTCGTGCGAATGCCTTTATCTATGTTTCCACAACTCATGTAGACGGCATGGCACTCTTTATCTCCTTGGTTATTCATCAGGTGAGTCTTATCAGACCCTAAAATGACCAGCCCGAGCGTCTCTCCAGGGGAAACCTTTGACTGACTTCTTGTCAATAGAGGGCAATGCATGAGAGGCCAATCTCACCTGTACATCCCACACCATGTCGCCTGTCATCATCTCACTATAAATTCTGTCCTTCTTGCTTTCGTCCTCCCATATATGCTTTGGAACTGTTTGTGTGTGTCCTAGAAAGAGAGGGTTCCCAAAAAGAAACTCAAAGCACTCTAGCCCATCACGGTAGCGAATTACTAGTGGTTTCTTTGTGGAACCTCCGCTGACAGCTACAGGAACCTCCTTCCACCTCGGAGGACTTGGAAGCTGCTCAACCTTCTCCCGCAGATTATCACTACTGCTGAAAGAGAGTGGTCTAGCTTGAACCTGTTGAACGTAAAATTTAGCCGAAATAAAGGAGGACCTTGTAAAACAGACACCTACGTATTTGAGCCTGAAAAACTGGTCCACCTTGGACATTGGTGCCCCTAGCTCTGTAAGCCATTTTCCAACCTCGAAGTCCATGTAGCATGAGAATGGGTAGTAAGAGTTGGCCTTCCTCTGTTCATAAAATCTATCTTCCTTCCACATTTTTGAAAACGCATTATCGCCCTTTCGATGAATAAAACCTGCTCCTGGGTATGTTTCAATGTGAACCTTTGAAATACTGGGCTGTGGTCGTCTAGACGGTTCCTCTGTTCTATCATCATGCAGGATTCCCTGGTCGGAGCTGTAGCCTTCAGCACCTGCAGCAAAGTACTCTTCTGCCTCGTCCTCATACCAATCGCTGGAGGGGAAGAGCTCCTCAACGGTATCAGAAGAAGAGGTTGATGTGCCCATTTCACTATTTCCAGAGTATTTAGAGCCGTATTTCTCCTCGTATTGAGCCTGGCAGGCTGAGTTTGCCATATGCCTCTTCAAGTTTGGCAGAGATGAAAAGACCCTTGAGCATTCTGTACAGCGCTGAGATGGATAAAGCCCTGAGCGGGAAATAAATCTGGGGTATCCTCTTCTCTTCAGTGGCCTTCGTGGAAGCATTTCTGAAATGTGAGCCTCAGATGGAGGTCGGAAGGCAACTTACATTTCCAAGACATGGTACACGTCATCAGCGGGTTCGGGAAAAAGGTAAGCCAATTTGTTACATAAACACGTGTTCGGCCACAGAAAGAATTAGCCAAACAGAGCTGCTCAAGCGCAGTTAGCTTTAAATTATATGTAATTAAGTAGATCTCTATCTATAGTCGAATTAATACTGACTAAAAACGACTCTAAAAAAACAAAGCACCTCTGGAAATACATATTCACTTAAATTTTTGCTTGCACAGGGGTGAGAAAGGCCGTGGAAAATTATGACTCCATATGTCTGCTCGCACATGCGCGCATGTGCGAGCAAAGACGTGGGAAAGCTTTTCCTAATTACTAACATACTCCTTCCCGCCTTTGCTCGCACATGCGCGCGCATGTGCGAGCAAGGGCCTGGGAACGTATGCCTTAAAATGTTTCCCATTTATTGGAGAAGAATCTGCTCTCTTTCTCTCTGGCCTGAGGCCTGCAATTCGATGAAGTTCTGTATAGATAGCATTGATTTTTACTTGTACATGGGCCATATCCTAAAAGCTTCGCGGCCGGGTGCGTCGACTTTCTTGACTGGCAGCTTCGCTTCGACAGTTCGACCCATGTCTTCGAGGTCTTGATCTCATCACTCGCACGAGAAGACCTGTGGTGTATTCAAATGGAAAGCCAAAGGTTTTATGGCGTGGAGAATGCTCGTAGTGAATAATCTAGGGTACATATGAGTTAAGAAAAAATTAGACGCAAGTTCTGCGCAAACTGCTGTGCAAGCTTCCTAGCAGTCTTCCATTTCAACTCCTCCATTGCGTCCCGATGGTAAAAAGTATATAGGTCGCACCATGTCTTGCTAAGCTCTGAGTACTTTATGTCGGAGTATTCGTACTGATTGTGGTGAAGATGACTGCATATCGAAATGCAAAACTCGCGTGTGATGCGGCTCTCAAGCTCGGCGCGTAAAAGGCGGTGTCTGTATCGAATAGAAATCATGTACTTCATAGCGATGGATCGATTTATGGGGTTAAAACGCCTGGAGGGAGGTTAGAGAAGTTTGTTTTGATATATAAGCGGAAACGCACATTGAATACTTCATCAGCGTATCCACTGCTTCTCTGCAGGCCTTCTTCTTCTCCTCTTCGCCACAATCCGACTCCAAAACTGCCGTCGCCCTCTCTACTGCTGCTGCCGATCCTCGCCCATGCCTGACGGCGTAGCTGTCAGCTAAGCGCTCGAGGCCTGCTCCCAGTTTGTCGTACAAGTTCCCAAGAGTGCGGCCAGGACCAGGGAGGTTTGGGGCTTGCGCATCGATCTCCTCGTCAATGAAATCAGGGCCCGTCTTAGCAGCATTAACCAGCAGTTCAGCAGCGAAGGGATCCATTGTGGGCACGCAGGGGTCTGTGTATTTCTGGCCGGAGTTTTAGATCAGGTTATGGAGCGTTCAAACAATTCAGAGTGCATACGTTTTAGAGCTCGGTTGTCGAAAGTTTGAAGGATGTGAGAGAGATTAGTGCTGCGTATTGGGATTTTTTGAGTTGAAGTTGAAGCCAAGGGCGCCCGCAGCGTAGTTGTACTTAACGGGATCTAAGGAGCTGTGCGTGAAGCATCAACGGTATCCTTTTCTGTGGACGATGTAAGGTGTTAAGCCCAGCCTCAAAAATCTTCAATATAGAATTAGTTATATGCTCAGCTAAACTTTGTATTTCTTCTTGGATAATTTACTTAGTTCTGAAAAAGATTTTATTTCAATGTCTTTCAGAAAGTTTGTAGGAAAATTCTTAAAACCGAATGCCTTCGGACTTGACTTTAGACGAAAGTACGGTACAAGTACCCGCGTATATGCGCTAGGCGCCGTAGTATATGGCGCTTTCTTGCTTCAAGTTAGTTGTTTTATACTCCTCATCTAGATGCGGAGGGTTAAAAAGCGGCGGTCTTTTGTACCTTCCATTTCTGTGTAGGGTCCTATAGCTCTCAAAGGCATTTCCACCCACTGGAATTCCGGTACATTCTTGGCATAAAAAAGGAGAGCCGCCCCCAGCTTTATGAGTTTCCTGTGTCGAAGAATAGTGAGCATCAAGTGATAATGGTTGCCCGTTCCGTGGATCTTGGCATATATGCGTCAGTAATATCCGCGGAGCCGGCTTGAAGGGTCGTGAGCATCTGAAAGGCCATAATATAGGGCTAGTAGGGCTCTTATGAGCACATATTTCTTCCCTCAGCGAGCCAAGGCCCAGGCCTTTGAGCTGTAGTGAAATGAATGAGTCTGCCTTGTCACAAAAAGTTTTACTGGTGCTCAAACGCTTTATATGCAACGAAAGAGCGTTATAGAATTGGATGCGTCTGTTTCTTTTGCATCGGGAATGGCAAGGTAAGATACATGAACGGATCAAAGGTAATCGAGACCTGAAAAGATATACAAATAAATCATGATTGTATAATTTACAGAGGCTCCAGTGCTACCTTTCTACACTCGGAACATATGAGAGTACTCCTGTATTGGCCCTGGAATAAATCCACGATAACGTTGCCGTTGCGCTTCATGCAACCTTCCCAACTCTCCTTCGCTAACATGACCAGTTCCTTGCCGCCTCCGCCTTGCCAGTCAGGCTTCTCTACATAAGGCTTCTTCAACACGCGACACTCTTCATGAGCGCGTTCCTTTCGTCATCCTCGGGAGATGTTGGCAGTTGAACTTCCGCTTTAACATCACGTTCGGTGGTAAACGGTTTTTGGCTGGCGAGCAGCTTCCACTCTCTGAAACGTCTTGCCGCAGATAGAACGATTGGTATGACGTTTGTAGAAAAGCAAGCAGGCGTTCTCGTTCTGTGATGTGATTCATAAGACGCCGATCTTTTCGATTAGGTTGGAAAATCAATACTCATCACAGCACCAGTTTCCTGCGACGGTGAAACGTGGGTATCGTCAAAATGATACCACTTACCCGTTTCGTGGCTCTTGGAATATACACGGAAATGACCTCCACCGAGCCCAACTAAGTGCTCGTCAACAGTGTAAAGATCGTAAAGCAAGGGTTCCTCGACATCGGACAAGCCCAGTGCCTCAACGCCGTGCCTTTCGCGAGCAAGGAATTTAGCCACCTCCCGTTCACCACTGAGCGCATCGAGGTCGAGGCCTTCCAGGGGAAGTCTACGAACGCATCGAGTTTGTCACGCAGGATTCGACTATTACTGAAGCGTTTGAGATGGGCCACAAGAATGTCCGGAACTGTCCAGAAATCGAACTTCTCCGTAGCTTGCTGGTGCTTCTTGCACTGTGGGAAGTACCAAAGGCCATCCTCGCCAGCTCCTCTTCCCTTGTGAACTCTTCCAAACAGTCGTTGAGTGAAATACACTTTTTACTCCGAGCAATTGACGCCTCCTGCATTTCTTTGAACTCCGGATGAATGAACTCTCTCCATTGAGAATCCGCCCAAAGTGCGCGTTCATATTGTGGCTCGTCTCCAAAGAAATATGAGCGAAAGTCGTCGTCCCATTCGCAGTATAATGCGTTGTCTGTGAAGAGTAGAGCAGGACTTACGCCACCTCCGCTTGCCTTTCCCCGAGCTTCCCAGCGCTCCCACCTGCCCGAGCTCCACGAGTTGCCTGTTCCCAGCTTCTCGTGTCCGGACTGAATGTGAATTTCGAACAGATCGGCTTTTGGTCCCAAGAGTTTTGGAAACTTGTCGCCAGAGATTACTTCAATCGAATCGTCCTCAAGTACAAGTGATTTTTCATCGACAATGTTCCCTTCTTCCGGCACTTCCTCCTCGACCGTGATGACATCGCCATTCTCCTTGAACTCGGTGAGAGACCTCGTGGGGCCCGGCTCCAGAATCTTGACTTCTTCCATTGCAGCAGCCTCCCATTGATGTAGATCTCTTGCGTGCTTTGTCCAGCGCTCTAAGCGCTGTACGACAGCAGCATATATTGTTTTGCGGTCACGGACTTGTTCGTTATCCAGAACGACGATGAAGGGGTGCGCAAACCCGCTTGATGGGAGCTGGAAGCTGCTATGCGATGAAGGAATTTCTTTGCAAAGATGTACTGGCAAGATGACGTGGTTTTTGGTCGGGTCCGAGCTTGGACTCCAATTCCGTGGCTGTTGAGAGTGACATGGTAACTCGAAACAAATGATACGATCCGCGTCCGACATATCGCCAACGGGAACAGTGCCGTCTAGGTATTTATAAAACCGATTACTGAACGTTTCTAAAGTCAGAAGCTATGAACGCATTAGTAAATACTTCGCTGGCTGAAGAAAGATACCAACGTTGTCCGGTTCAGCCTTCATCCAGTGACCGAGCAACTGCCGCACCTCTCTGAAGGTAGCGTTACGATTAACCTCGACTGGTGCCTTCACATGTGGCTTGCTAGCATGCCAAGGTATATATAGAATTGAATGCGTCCATTTCTTTTGTATCGGAAATGGCAGGGTAAGATACATGAACGGATCAAAGGTAATCAAAACCTGAAAAGATATACAAATAAATCAGCATTGTATAATTTACAGAGGCTCCAGTGCTACCTTTCTACACTCGGAGCATATGAGAGTACTCCTGTATTGGCCCTGGAATAAATCCACGATAACGCTGTCGTTGCGCTTCATGTAACCTTCCCAACACTCCTTCGCTAACATGACCAGTTCCTTGTCGCCTCCGCCTTGCCAGTCAGGCTTCTCTACATGGGGCTTCTTCAACACGCGATTGAGGCCTTCGTGAAGACCATCAAGAAGGAATGCAACAAGCACTTGTGAGTCATGTTGCTGATACCCAGAAAATTGCGGCGCGAAGCGCTGAGGCTGCATCTTGAACTCTCGAGGCGCATAAGATGCCGAACTCTGAGGCAGCCAGACACGGTTTAGGAGAACGCCGAAAGCCTCCGCTATGGCGCCTTGCATTCCCAAAGGAGTTTCAGGGTTAAGCTCGCTATGGAAAACACCAGCTAACTCTCGCGTCAGAAATTTTCAGAGAATGATGGCAGAATCGATGACTCACTGAGAAAGTACTCAACCAATTCTTTTATATGAGCGAGGCATTGAAGCGCCGAGTTCATAAAGCAGGTGTTTCTTATGTTAGAGAAGCCAATGGTACCAGGAGCTATCCCTTTTCTGTCAACCTTCTCTTTCCGTATGATGACGAAATCGAAATCGAGGGAGATGTGTTGAGAGCAGTGCGTTGTAACGATGGCTGCCCTGCCTTCTTGGCGGAGCTGGATCCCATCTTTGAGAAGAAGCCTGACCCGGAACAGAAAATTGGAGCGTCACAATCGGTTGAATCCAATGCCGCAGACCCTGTTGATTGCACAGTCGTCTCGCCAATTAACCAAGCCCCATTTTCAAACTCTTCCACGACAAGTCCATTATCCGACTGGATAAGTGACTCTTCCAATGTTTTGAAATCCATTCCCTCGTCCGATGGCAGTAGACGTCCGCCATTTGTCAAGAGCTTAGAAGATAAAATAGACGTTCCAGAGGCATCCACACTGTCAATAACACATGTTCGACAGCGGGTTTGGGGAGAAAGGTCGAGTTTAATATATTAACGTCAATAATACTCACTAGAATAAGCATGAGACAATTCTATTAGCTGGTTAATGCAAATTCGAGCCGTGACTCAGTGCGATAACATGGCAAGAGTAAAGATATAGTAAAGGTATGCCGAGGGCAACGTGCCAACATCACGTGACCTGGTGCTTTAGAACGACGCAGAAACGCTTGCGACTTCAACTTCTGCCACCGTTTCCTGAGCTCTCACACTCTCCCTTTTTCGCTCAAAATGGACTTAGACGACCCAAACCCTTCGTTTGAAGAATTCATGCGCAAGTACAGCATGGCTCCCGACGGCAAGGAGAAGCAGGACGCCATTGTCCTGTGCACTCCGGTCGGCGGCTCAGCGTCATACTACAACGAACCAAAGACGTGGCAGGCGGTCCTTTCTCAAGCGGTTAAAGCACGGTCAGACGGTCGGAAAGACAGAAACACACTCGTGAGGAATATCTATAAGCTCACTCACGACTTCAACGAGAAACTCGAAAAAAGCCTGAACTCAGAGCACTACTCAGAGCGCCTCCTCGCATATGCTTGTTTTCAGAAGCAAATCACTTCAGGGATGTCCGTCGATTGGCTACATGGGTTATTGCAGTGCATGATCCTTGATAGAGTCATATTTGCCGTTGCCGACAAACCCGAGGAGGACCTGCGTCCTCTTCAGAAACCTCTTATCCGGGAAAACACTCTCCAGTCGTCTCTATCAAAATTTCATAACCTGTACACAGAATGGAGGACGACGATGGACGAGTTTTGCGACATGTGGGACGAGGCATATGCTTCCGCATGGCAAAACACGGCAGAGAGCGGCGCATTCCGGCTGGAAAATACGGTAGCGAGGGACAGGCGGCTTGAGATCCAGACTGCAGGCCAACCATTGGGACATGGGATCGCGCAGCCGGAGAGCGGAGGTGCAGGGCCGAGAAATGCGCAGACAGGAGGCGGAGTTGCCCAAGGCGATGCGCAAGCAGGAGGAGGCGGGGCCGATCAGATCGGCAGTACAGACCTAGAAAGTGGGCAGTCAGAAGGCGGCGGGGCCGTTCAAGGCAGTGCGCAGCCAGGGGGAAGCGGTGCCGATCAGGTCGGCAGTACAGATCTAGGAAGTGGGCAGTCAGAAGACGGCGGGGCCGTTCAAGGCAGTGCGCAGCCAGGACGAAGCGGGACTGATCAAGGCGGGAGTACAGGTTTGGGAAGTGGGCAGTCCGAAGACGGTGGTGCTGTTCAAGGCGATGTGCAATCAGGAGGAGGCGGAGTTGATCAAGGTGAAGGTGCTGTGCAAATTAATGGCGAGATTCAACTGTCGAGAGGAAGGCCAGCCGGAACGGCCGGCAGCGAGACGGGTATACTGCGTTCGTTGATACTGCGGGCGAGGCAGAGCTACTCCAAAGCTAAAGCCAATCTCGTCTTCAATAACTTTTGCTACGCAGCCATAGGGTTGCGTGCTCTTATGCTGGTGTGTGACTTCATTTTCTTTCCAAAGCTTTGGGTTGGAGCAGTCTCTGACGCTTGTATCTGCGAAGCAGAGAGGAGAGGGAGGGCTTTCAACAGGAGAAGACAGCGCCCTGTCGACGGAACCGAAGAGGCTCTCTGCTATACTAAGGTAAACTCACTACCTTGGAACGCTGACCGTCCATCGCTCATCTCGTCACTTAGTGAGGAGTGTGGCGAGCTTCCCGAGTTCTTGCAAAACGTCGAAGACTTCGTCATACTACGTCCGTTGTACGTTACGGCAGCGATCTCTCCATTCTGCCTTCTCAGCGCAGCGCAGTTGTCTTCTCATGCACACGTTCGCATTCCGCTATATGGGATCGCGCAAGTATGTCTCATGCGATTCCGAGCGTTGCGCTTCCAACTGACTTGCACCGGCAGGCAATCACTCACGCAGGTCTTAAGCCGGATGCCAAGCGCCTAGACCAGGAGCACATGTTATTAAATCTGGTTGTTGATATGGCCCTGCAAGGCAGCGGCATCTTTGAGGAGAGAATTGGCAGGGCCGTCGCAAACTGGCGCTCCGTATGCTCTTTCGAGAAGCTAGAACGCGAGACTTCTGCCAATCACACTCACATCGAAGCGGTTCCTCCACCTCAACGACGGCTTCGAAGTGCTGTAACTAAAGGTCTAGCGGATCAGGAAGTATGCCGACCTGAAGAGGCTGCTGCGATGAGCACGAGCGGCAGCAACAGTGAGGACCTGGACGTGGTTGAGAGCCGAATCAATTGGGGTAAAGCTCTTACAGAAATAGAGGACCTAAATCCTCCAGTGCTACGGGTCATGCGCCACATATCGCGGGCAGTCTCTGAGGTCCCAAAGAGACGAAACGGAGCTCGTATCGACACGCTTTCATCGCAGCCGACCTGGTTTCAGGATGCGCTGCGCGAGCCACCAAAGTCTACTTCACCCAAGAAGCCAGCGAAGGATAAGTCTACAACGCCCGACAGCATTCCAGACGTGATTGAAGGGAAGAGGGACCGCAAACAGACGAAGCGAAGAACTCCTGAGGAGGCTGCCGAGTGGGCGAAGAAGAGGAAACGCGCTACTCGACCTAAGAAGAAGGGTGCTACGGAGTCCGACGAAAGTGAACCTGATGTAGAAGAAGGCGAATCCGATGGAGAAGATCAGCCTCCTCAGAAGAAGACGAAATCTTCAGCGGGAAAAGACGGCACTGCGAGCAGAAATGCTTCTCAAGAAGAGGAGAGGCAACCCGAAGGCACTCAAGTTGGCCGCGATTTGCCAGGCCTACCTGCCACTCCGCGAATGAGCCCCCTCCATTCATCTCTTGACGAGGATGCAGCGGCTGGCGAAGGCGACGACCGGGTGCCTGATACGGAAGAGTTCGGGGGCGCTGGCGCCGCCAAACGCAAGAGAAAACGCAAGGTTAAAAATCCGACTAGTCCACGAACTGCAAAACGCAAGAGGCTGGTTGGGGACGATGTGCCAAACTCTTCCGCTGTCGCTTACGACTTGCCAAGCGCATGGACCAGAAAGACTTCTGCAGTACGTAGGTCGGATTTAGCGCTGTAAATATTGCCTGACGTTTCCTTCTCCTAAAGCCAGTCTCAACCGCTAACTTCGAGGATATTCGAGCGCCAATCTTCGCTTCTGAAAAGCCGATCGAGGATACACTAGGGTCAGAGCTCACCCCGAATAGCCAGGGTTTCATTTGGGAGTGCTTTTCGGAAGAAATCCCGATATGGCTTAGCCAGGTAAGGTTAATGTCTCTCAGAGCTATGTGACGGAGGTATTTATGATGACATGTGCGCTTGCCTCTGCAGAAAGATCTTACGGAGAGGATGTCTGCAATACAGTTCGGTCATCCGTCAGATGAGGAGTACGAGGGATACGTAACTACGAGCGTCTTTGCCAGGGATAACTGGGAGTCGATGTCCGATGACGACCGTCGAAAGGAGCTCGCGGAAAAAAATGTCCTTGTTAGGGGGCCCCCAAAGCGACCTCCAGGAGGCATTGCTGGCAATTCTGTGGATGAACTGCACCGAGTTATTGACATCTATGCTCCCCGGCAGGCGCGCGGTAAGTGGCATCAGACTCTTTCTCACTGACTTTCACACTGACTGCCTTTAAAGACCTCACAGCGTTGCCTCCAGAGGATGATGACGACCCAGATGGGGTCCCTGTTGCTCCATCTAACATGGTGAGCTCGACCATAGCCGAACTTTGCGCGAAGGTCCGAGAGTACCACGAACAGTCTGAGGATGTTGCAAAGAAAGTTGAAGCCAACAATGCCATCACGTTGGAATACGTTGCTGCCATGGATGCCTACCTCGCCGCGAAGGAGGCTAACAAGAAATGAAAGAAAAAGCCCAAGGGTAAAAAGAAGGCGCCGCCCACACCCACGGAGCCCAACCCCCCGTTCTCACTGAGCCCGAGCCCGTGCAAAGGTCGCATTGCTTGAACTTTTTGGACATACCTGTGGCAATGACCACATTGAAATGTGCGCTGCCTTTAATTCACCTCCATTTTTCCGCTCTGACCTGTCGCAAATAGTCCGTTTGACGATGGGACTAAGTTCAGCGTGCGAGACTCCTTTCAAGGAAAAGATGGAGTATATACGTTTAAAACTCAACTGCGACCCACATCGCTCGCCAAATGCTGGATTCTTGCGAGCCTCATCTCTGCCTGGTCAGATTGGCACATCGACGCCGCTGGGCTCTTCACATTCATACATATGCTATGGGGGTCGAAGGGATGGCTCATTCCGATTGACCCAGATCTGTTCCTAGCGCGTGGAGCGAGGACCGAGATAAGCCGATGAAGGCAGAGATGGTTTGGATCTGCAAAGGAGACACTTTGTGAGCATCGCCTTGCGTCTGCCGACTTCTGCTGCACTCTAATTGCTTCTTCAGCTTCATGAGGCCCGGTACCAACCACCTCGTCATCACGTTTGACGATAGCTTTGTGTTTGGAGGCCATTTCTACATGAATGAAACGCTAAAAAGCACTCTCAAGGCCATGGTATACGAGCATTACCTTGGAAAAAGCATTACAAATGCAGAACACTGCGTTGCTCCAGTGCTCCTTATGAAAGCGATATGCGCTGCACGCGAGTTTACTACTGTCCCAACGGAAAAAGGTAAGCCGTCTTACATTTGCAGGCGCTTGCATCTAAGCTTGAGTTTTCAGGCTTCGCGGTCTTCGGGATCGAACCCATAGACTTAGTATACCTCATTCTTATTGTGGTGCACATTAACCAGTTAGCGCCCGAGCTGCCCAAGGACGCGTGCGAGAGTCGCTGGCAGTCCAGCCCCGAGTTCAAATCAGACTACGCCTTTGCGAGAGAGGCAGCTCTCACAGTAGTGTCTGAGATGCAAAGCCGCTTTTCCTTTATTAACCCTTTGCTCCATCAGGCGGAGGACTTCCTTCGCGACCTGTGCGAAGAGATCGAGATGCGTTTGAAGCAGTCGGGCGAAGCATTTGACAGTGTAAATGTGGAGTGTCTATGCGGCAAACACCCACCTGCAGCATAGTGGCTCAGGTGAGACTCTACTGCCCCACCTTCATGCTTTATCTGGCACGTAAGGCATATACAGGATGCAGGCCCTGAGCGAGAAGAGGCGTTCGCCTCAGTCTCCTTCGGCGCCCTTGGCCGTGCTTACTTCCGACCAAGGTGGCCTTCGTACTCTGTGTTTCAGGACGACTGAGCCGTATCTATCCCTACCGCAAATTCTTATGCCTACAAGCTGCACTATGTATCTGAATAATTCCATGTAGTTTTCAATGCCTTCAATGCGCCTGGATGAGAAACTTAGCCTTCAGAAAGAGCTGCAGTGAGTATCACGTGAGCGATAAAGATGTGTTCCCACGGGTCTGTTCGTGCATGCGCGCACATGTGCGAACATCACGTGGTGGCTGTGAGTTGTTGTTCCTCGTTTTTGCTCGCTGCAAGCCTCTCTCCTGCGTTAAACAACTGCTACAGGTGAGCTATTCCCAAAGCTTCCTGCTCTCTTCTTTGGCTTCTCGGTTCTCCTCCCCTCTCTGCCTCTTCCCTGGCTGCCACCTCACATCAGCCTGCCGCCTGCGTTGCTTAACCTGGGCGTTTAGCTTGGGGTGACGCGGCTGCCTTGGCTCGTCTGGCTGCATCCTGCCTGCGTTGCTCAACCCAAGCGCTTAGCTTGGGGTGACGCTGCAGGATAAATGCATGGCTCTGGATGAGAGGCGGCTTCCAGCCCACCAGCCTCAGCTAGGAGACAAAAGGGCTTACCTGCCTGCCAGCATTGCGTAACTCGTGTGTTTAGCATGGGGTGATGCGACAGGTGGCTTCAACCCTTTTTCTATCCAAGACCACCCCTATTTCTTTCTCCTTTGGCCTACCAGCGCCTCTGCCTGCATCACGCAACTCGTATGTTTAGTATGGGGTGACGCGGCAGAAGCCTTGGCTTATTGCCTTTGGAAGACTTTAAGGGAATGGTGGGAGAGGCAGAAGAGTTCAGGGAGCACCTGGGTGGCTAATGGGAAACCCCTTGCATTCTACAGACCTCTTGCTTCCACCCCGCCCTTACAGCCCTTTTAACTTATATTTAAGCTTATGTTAATGTTTATCAAATTAAACTAGGCCTTTGAAGTGCAGAGGGAGTGGGTACAGAGATGTTGAGACGGTTTACCTTCGGATATGGGAAGCAGGTGAGCAAGCCTGTGCTCTTTTTCTTCCCATTGAGCTTAAACACACCTTCTCAGCTTTCTCCTTCCCATGAGCGCCCCGCCTCTTCCCCGTTCAGCTTCAGAAAGGCAGGCCTGTCCATTATTGGAGAGGATGGTCTGGAGCGCAAGACTTCACCAAGCAGAAGCAAGGGAGGTGCAAGCGAGAGAGGTGCTGCTTCTGGGCCATCTGTCGAAGAGAGCACAGCTGCGACTGAACTCCCTGCTGCTTCGGATAGACTGGGGAAGCGCGAGTTACCTTTGGGCCTAGAGAGTCTGCAGGCCATTGAATTCGAGCCTCCAAGGAAGAAGAGGAGCCGCAAAAGTAAGGCATGCAGGGAGAAACACCTGCAGGAGCACAAGAGCCATCTTGAAAGTGTACGTCTTTCTTATGCTTCCATTCAGGCGACCCTTAGAGCTTGGCTGAAGCATGGTTCTCTTTGGAAGCTGCCTGTTGGAGCAGGATCTCAAGGCGTGCATAAGAGACCTACTGCAAAGCTCAAGGCTCCTGGACCGCCTGCCGGCCATATCAGGGAAGCTATCTTTAGTGAAGCAAGTCAGACTTCAGTGGGGGCAAGTGCACGCTCTCTTCCACATTCAAACCCCGGGTGGATAGGGGTTATTAAAGACAAACCTTCGAATACTGCTGGAGAGCCGGTTAAGGGAGAAGGCCAGGGCAAGACGCCTCGTGTCCAGCTCCACCCCTTGTGCAACTCGACAGTTAGACAAAAGGTAGAGAAAGAGAACTGGACCTATGTCAAAAACGTCGAAAGGTCTGTCTAACACCTCCTTCCTTCATTCACTACATATGTGATACATTCCGCCTCTCAGGAAAGCGCAGTTTTTTAAGGACAGTGAGGGGTTGATATTTGGAGTGAAGTGCTACACACCTGAAGACTGGCCTTGCATGATTGACGGGGTGGAATGAGCCTTAGATGACTTCTCAGAAGCCGTTAACCTCAACCGCAGTGACCTCCATGACCACAAACGAGGCGATTTTGCGCAGTTGAATTTTGGGGATGCTGCATTTGGAGGCGGCCGCACTGTAAGCACCTTGAAGACCTCCCTTTTTTTTTCTGACCCATACAGCAGAAGCCTAACTCTGTAAGAGTCGAAGATGCCTACAAAGCAGCTTTGAAGTGCTTTGTCAAGAATCCTTGGGTCCAAAAGTACACAAACTACATGGCATGTAAGCCTTTATTTTTTTCTTTCATGCTAACCATTGCTCACGCATTTATTTAGCTTGCTTTGGAACATGGTTTCCGAACATCGCAGAGCTTTACAAGCAAGAGAAGGACGCAACAAAGAGGCAGCAGCAGCTCACAGAGCAACTCTTCCCTCACCTCCAATTCTCTGGCGCGACTCTCAACCTAGGCCCAAGGACAGTCTGCAAGTGGCATCGTGCACATGCTCAGAACCTGGTTTGGGGGATATGCTGCATAGGTGTGTTTGGGAGTTTTGACCATCAGACCTCTGGCCACCTTCTTCTACATGAAGCCAAGACTGCGAGTTGAGCTTAGGCGAAGGTGACCTTATATTCTTCCCCTCTGGGTGCATCACAGCATGCAAATGCGCCAATTTCAGAGCATGAAACACGCGTTCGGTAGCCTTTTATACTGCAGGGGGTAATTTTCGGTTTATTTCTCAAGGACACCAGACAGTGGCTGGAAAAACGTCTGGGGGTAAGAAGGAAGAGGATAGGCTGGGTAGAATTCGCTGGGATCAGGGCTGGAAGCTCTATAGCACATATGAAGAGCTTATGGAGGGCTGTAGCTCATAGGCACACCTATGTATAGAGTTTCTGCGCCATCTTCAGGAATTCTGACTCCTTGTATCTTTTTAAAAGACTCTGTGTGATCTTTAAGGCTGATCTGTAGGTGCCATCATGGATGCGCTCACATTCTATTGAGTTCAGTGAGCAAGGCGCGTCCTCTGAAGCTTGCAGAAGCTCTTCAAGCCATGGAAGTCAAATATACAGTGCAATCAAGGACTTGGCGAGGGCTCTTTGGTGAGTAAACACTAGCACTTCTCTCTCTCATTTTTCTACTGAGAAAGGTGGGCCTGTAGCACAGAAGCTTCCAAACGTTGAAAGGGGTTTACAAGGCTGTTACGTCTCAGCGCCTGTGGGGCCTCAAGGCCCCTGGTGAATTTTAACAGCCACTGCCCCTCCAAGAGGTGAGTATAACTCACCACAAGCTTCTAACTACAGCCCTTGGCCCTTTCCATGAAGTATCTAGCTCAGCGCCCTCTGTCTCTCAAGGCTATGGCCCGCATAAAATATTTGCCTAAATTAGAAGGCCCGGCTAAGCTATGCTTATGCAAGGTCACGGGCTTCAAGTTGAATTTGCCAGCTCAGTGCCTCTCACTCTTTCATGCAGCATGCCTGTAGACCCACCCCAGACTTTCTACTTTGTCACACCTTACCTCGACATGGTAAAAGATGCAACCCACCTCGAGCCATTCAACACCAGCCTCTATGGCAGGGAATTATTTATTGGGATAAGGGAGATCCATCTCGAATTTCGGCTTCAGTTTCACCGGGTTCCAACTATAGAGGCCCTACTCTTATTCACCTCTCTGCACACTCCCCACCTATTTGACCTCATGCCAGAGATGGTTGAGGTTTTTCAACTAAAACTCGCTGTAAGTTGTCAAGTTTTCTCAGCCAGCTCATTTTTACTCACTTCATACTAGCTTGTCCTGATGGACTTACCAGTGGCACTCCCCGCAGGAGAACTCGCTTGGGTATGGTCTTAGACAACCCAAACAGGTACGTGCTAATTTACCTAGTAGGCCTAGCTAACTGCTGCCCATTACTGTGTCTTTAGACCCTGAAACAGGGCAAATTGCTTTGAAATAGATGCAAACTTCCTGTATAGAACTCTCTCTAGCTAGTTACTCCTTTGCTTTGGACCATGCCATATCTTAATTCAACTATGCACTCTGTTCTCTGACTGCAGCTCCCAAGCTACCTCTGAGTCATTTTGAAGCGAAGAGCTTGTATTCACGCTGCCAAGCAAGTTTGGTGTGAAAAAAAAAGCTGACCTAAATAACCACCGAACAGCTAGGATACAAGCGAGCCTCTATGACAATGCAGTTCAAGCCGCTTTTTCAACTTGCACCACCACCCCACCTTCTCTAGAGTGTACCATCTCAGTGGACACAGAGGCCTGCCCTGCATAGCATGGCTTGAGGCAGCAACAGTAAGCTTGGCCTATTTCTCAGCTGGATCGCTTTTGAGGCCACTGATAAATTTTCTACACCTGCCAGCTAGCAGAAAAAGTATGAGTAAGCTGGCCCATGCCTTCTCCCTCCAATCTTACTGAGGCCTACCCAGGTAGCTCTGGCTCCAAGTCAGGTAATTCAAGCTCCAAACGAAACAGGCCTAAAAGCACCAAGGTATGAGATAGGCTGTCTCTTACAGTTGAAAGCGCCTCTTTACTTACTACCAGAGACAGAGCCAGAGCATAAATGCCCAAGTACAGTCGAAAGTGAGTCTATAAACTGCCTTCTAAGCTGCCTTACTTTTTAACACCTTGCAGGGGAAAGGCATCTCTATGCCCTCAAATAAGCCGCCTGGGGAGGACTCTGGCACAGAATCTAAGGAGAGCCACCCACTTCCTCTGAAGAAGAAAGGGAAGCTTTCAACAGCGCTTTCTAGGAGTAGCTCAGACCTGTCTGAGATACATACAGAGGCCTCTTCAGACCTTGAGGTGAGGGTTTTTCTCTCAAGACACTGCTCTAATGCGATGTTCCACTACAGAGCCCTATGGATCTGGTTGAGAGCCGGCAGAGGTCCACAAAGACGTGTGCTCCAAAGCCCTCTGACCTCACCAGGCATGCTATGGAGCTAGAGGGCCATGTCAGAGATGTCCCTGGCAAAAACTTCGACGAGCAGGGTGAGGAAGATAGAGAGGAGGAGGAGAGTGGTAGCCAGGACAGAGATGAAGAGGATGGAGAGAGAAAGGGTGAGGAATCAGAGCAGGGAGGGGAGATGCAGCAAAAGAGAGTGAGGAAGGTTTGCAAACACAAGCGCTTGACAGTGTATGACAAAGGTGCGGCTTCCACTCTCTCAGATGTAATTCCTAACAGCACATTTCTAGATCCTACAAGAGCCAAGGGGGATAATAGGTTATCCTTCTACAAGGGTCTTCAGCTGGACATGCTCACTAAAGCTGCAGGAATCATCAAGCTTTACACCTTGGTGCGGAATCCATTTTCTGAACCTGAAGAAGTGGCAGGAGATTTGTAACTTTTTCTTCAAGTCTGCATTGAATCACAACAGTGTTACAGAGGGTTAGAAAGCTATGGTTTGTCATATACGCTGCTCTGACCTCTCTCTTATTCCCTGCAGATAAAAAATTTGCCTTTACAAATGGCATGAAAGCTATGGCAAGTGCTCCAGCATCTTCATGCATCTTCCATTCTAAGTACCATTTGCGCAGCTGAAGGCAGAAGTCTGGACCATTAGAGGCCGATATAAACATCTTGCAAGAGATGTGGTGACAGAGTTCTACGACTTCTCTGTAAATGCCAGGGAGCTTAGTGAAGAGGTGCACCATGCTGAAAGGGATGCTAACAAAGAGAAAGGAGGGCACCCAGGCAATGAGGTCGAGGATGGTGACAACAGAGGAGCTGATCAAGAAGCAGAGAAGATAGCAAATGCAAAGCAGGCAGTGAAGGCTAAGAAGGTGAAGGTGTTGATAGGAATCTGCGGTGAGGAGGAGTCCTCAAACTACATGTTTGCGCATGGGGATGTAAGTTTATTTAGACCAATGAAGTTTGCGTCAACTACTTACTCTCTTGTTTTTAAAGGAAAACAACATCAATGACCTTTCATATACACACCCTGCAATCTCAGAGCTACTGATTTGAGCACTCTTCGAAGGCTCCCAAAGAAACCCTCCCCTTGCCGACTTCATGCCTCGCTTACTCAACCCAATACCTAAGGAAGCTGTTGCACTTGCTACAGTACTAATAAGTGACCATGCTGAGCGCTCTTCCTGCCAGACTAACAGCTTATCTCTCAGATATTCAACTGCCTATTGGAGCACAGTGATGGCAGCCCCAAGCTGAACACAATTCCTTTTGCCGAAGAGCAGTTTAAGCTCCGTTTTGACTTGACGGTTGAGAACATCGCAGACTTTATTGAGCATCCAGAGTACCAGGGTAAATTTGCGGCAATCCAGTCTACAATTGGTGAACAGGGCAGGTCAGTAGTTTGCACCTTACCTTCACATCTCACTGACTTTGTGCTTTAGGCTTAGACTGACTGGAAAGAAGAGAGTGACTGGAAAGGGAGAGAGGGTCGCTCTTAGATTCAACCCAGGCTGAGCTAACCCTCATCACACTAGCGCACTTATACCTTCAGGGTTGCGGTAGCTTTGCCAATAGGCAGTGTAGATTTGAATCTAATGTAGTATCATTGAGCCCTCTGAATGTCTGCAGCTATGCCTCCAGCTGAATGGGTATTAAGAGCCCTAAATGAGCTACTGAACTGCAGGTATATATGAGCAATGCTGCCATCACCTGCTGCTAATGCCAGCTTTGAGAAACTATGGACTGCTGTGCAGCTAATTACACTATAGAACTACAGCCTTTTAAAAGCTATTCCCAATTATATAACGCTACTGGACACTATACTACTGTAGACTATGAATCTATTCCCAGCTGTAGAGTGCTACTAGACACTATATAACTATGGGCTATGTAGCTATTCCCAGATATAGAATGCTACTAAACACTACACTACTATAGACTATGAAGCTATTCCCAGCTATATAACACTACTGAACACTATACTGCTATGGAATATGAAGCTATATCCTACTATACATTACTATATAGATATGAAAATATGCACTATAGGGAGCTATACAGAGCTCTGAACTATATGTTACTTTACAGAGCTGCATAGGGGGGGGGGGGTAATCATAGAGTACTATGGAGCTTTACACAACTATGGTCACTATATAGCAGTGTATAGCAGTGTATAACAGTGTATAGCAGTGTAAAGAGCTGTAAAGATACTTCCACTTTCCTGATGTGGACATCATCAATCAATCTGCATCCTCAAAACTTATATCGCTACTAGTAGTAGTAGGCCTACCCAGTTGGATCACCAGTTGTATCATAGATTTCCTTGCCAGTCAAGTCTTTGACACTATAGTTGCCGATGTCTGGGTTGGTTTGGGTCAGGCCCATTTTTTGCTGACCCCCAACCCTTGACCCTCTTGACTTCGGGCAGATGGTGTGACCCTTGACCCGAACCTCAGTGAACTGCTCTTGACCCGGACCGCAGTTTGGTTCAAGGGTCGACCTGTTGAACCTTGCTAAAAATATAATAAAAGCATAAATAATTCTCAGGCATATTTTGAGCATGTTTAACAAGCCAATATACCCAAAAGAGCTTTCAGGTGCAACCAGTCTCACATGTAAAAGAGATGATGAGTTTGCTATAGACATACAGTAAACTTGGCCACTTTACTCTAGTACAGTACTGAAGTCCAGCAAGTGCCTGAAATGGGACTCATACTCATACATTTGTATCAGGAAATGTTTTAAGGGAAAAGAAATCAAAATGTTAAATTTGAGACACAAAATACTGACTATGAGTGTATTTTTGGCTCACAAGCTACACAACTTTCCTGCAGCGGTTCAGCGGTTTGGGTCAAGGGTTGACCCAGTTCAGCTCGGTTCAGTTAATTTATTTTTCCACTGAACCCCGACCCAAACCACTGCTGAACCAGCTTGAACCAAACCAGTTCTTGACCCGACCCAGGTCCGGGTCGGGGGTCGACCTGTGGTGTCTTGCTGGTACTGCAAGTAAGATCAAATAGTGAATCTTGTTGATTGCAGTTCCACTGGGGTTGAATGGACTAGTCATTAAGTCAAAACTTTTCCCAGTTGTTCATTTTACTAGGGATTTTGATTTCTTGTACTGATAGATTGTAACCTGTAAAAGTTAGCAGTTTAAGATATCCTAATTCACTTTACCAATTTCCTTTCTTGAAGATCTTGAGTAATCCACCAAGGATTTCCAGCTTTTACTTTTGACTTTCACTGAGTCTCTTTTACTGAATACTTGAGTTTCCTTAACTCAAGCAACTACTTGCTGATTTTCACACTTAGATTTTGAGTTTGGCTAATTAGGTTGGACCTGGTTACTAGCTAGCTATAGAGGGTTAGTTTGCTGTCAGTTAGCTGAGAATTACCTTATTAGAATACTCCAGTGAGTATCTCTCTTGAGTGACAATTCACTTGGCTGTCTGTCTTATTGGGGAATTTCCATCTCCCTCTCTTCTGCTAGCAGCTCTGAGGCCCTTCCTTTATACTATTTTCTGTGTTCTATAAATAGGTCTAGAGGTCTGGACATACTTGTTCCAGAACCTTCTCAACCTTTACATATCATTCCAGACCACCACCAAAATGTTCTGGTACATTCCAACATATTCTAGCTCCCATAACTAGATCTTTTCATATGTTTCTGGCCTACTTTAAGCCAGGATTCTACTGTGTTCTAGACTGAACCAATCAAATCTATGCACAGCCTTTCTTTGTTTCTAGATCCTTCCAAATTTCCATTAGAGAGTGATCTAGACCTGAGTTCTCTAAGTTCTGGATTCATTATGAATGTGATCTAGGCCTTTCCATTATTTTGCATTTGTTATTCCTTGTTATTCCCTTCCATAATATTACATAAACTTCTGTGGGAATGCTGACATATCCATGCAACAATATGCATGGTAACAGAGTCATTTATTTCTTTCAGCTATTCATCTTCTGAACCTTCATATTTTCTTTTGGTTTAATTTGATCGGGGACCTTGCCATGTATCTAGATTTATATTGCCTGTTTGGTACCTTCATTCTAGTGCCTTGCAGTAGTTAATACCCCGGTCAGCAATGAATTGTTTTGAATTAATTAAATTTTCTGAGATCTGGGGTAATTCTGCCATGTGAATTCTAAGCGACTAGAATTAAATATTTGAATGATGGCCATCTGATCCATGTGTTGTGAGACTAGTCTTGAATAGTCAAACAGTTTTGGCATACGACAGCGGGTCAGCGGTTCATGAACCGGACAATGGCAACTATATTTGACACATCACACAAGGTTAAGAAACCATTGCAATAATCACTCTTGTCAAAGTTTGAACAGGCCTCTTGTATGTCAGGAAATAGACTATGCAGTATATCCATAAAGATAGACATGACATGGGCAGGCTGGCACGATGGTAGTCTGAGAGCTGCAAAACCAATTGATGCGGTATGTTAGTGTGAATAGCCTCAATCTGGTTCAAGCATATTCTCTTTAAGTAATCATTGAGCATGAGAAATACATATACCACAAATAATAGCGCGCCTACATTTTTGGATTGCAGGTGGAAGTCGGAAGAATTCTGGGAGAGACGTACAACTTGACTTTTACTTTTCTAAAGGTTGGTCACGTGGATGACATAAACGCGTAGAATTTGTGCACTGCAGTTTGTGGAATGAATCAAATTTTTGGACCTGCCTTCTTGCTCTTTGAGTCTGAAAGACTATGGACGATCGAATAAGAATCAACGGAATCTCACTGACTTCTCTCCTCTCCGAGTCTCCGTGGCCTACCATTGACGCATCCTCCAAACCTGTACTTCAGCCTGTTATTGTCTCCCTCGATATCCAACATGACACTCAAGCTGCCGGGCAATCGGATGATCTGACATACTCCATCAATTACTCTGCTGTCAGCAAGCTCGTGCAGAAGGCTTGCATACCAGGCACCGATCCGGAAGACGTGAATGCTCCGACCGCGTACGGCCTCACCGAGCGCATCATGGAGCTCTGTCTGGCAGGGATCAGCCAACCGATGTCCCGATTTGACGTCGAGCTCGAGCTTCCTAAAGCTGTTCTCCGAGCGAAGAGTGCGAGCTTGAACGTTGCGCGGAGAAAGGATGGTGCGCTCGCTGACAGGCACAGGTTCTGCATCAATGAACTCCCAGTGCATACCATCGTCGGAATACATCCGCACGAACGCGAGGACAAACAGCCGGTCGTGATCAGTCTTGAACTTGTTCATGCAGCAGACCTTGACAAGGGCTTCAAGTTCAATTTCGCGGAGCTCGAGCGCCGAATATCTGGCGTGAGCTGTCTGCTTTTCTATTGTCACTTACATTCAACTCAAGCCTGTTAAAGTTCGTCGAGGCTTCGGCATATCTGACTGTTGAAGCATTAACTTCGGAAGTTGCCCGAGAATGCCTTGAATGGTTAGAAGACCCAACATCGTTCACGGTTACTGTCAGTCTCGCTAAGCCTGCTGCCCTGCGCATGGCAGACGCACCAGAAATTCGGATTACACGCTCGCTGTCGGACTTCCCCTCGTTGAACATTGAGCCGCGTAGGCAAGCTTTCTTTCCGTCGTCTCAAGCATATTAGCTGACATCAAACAAATGATACTGCAGAGAATGCTCGACGGGGAAAACGCTTGCCACACTCGCCCTAGGCGCCAACCTCGGCGACCGATTCCAAAACATCGAACTCGCACTGCGCCTTCTAGATGGCTTCCAAACGCTCTGGACCTCAGACCCACCTTTGGGCCAGCTCGAAGTCATTGACACGAGCTTCCTGTACGAGACGGCGCCGATGTATGTCGTATCTCAACCGGTCTTCATAAATTGTGCCTGCCTGGTACGTACGAACGAAAGAGCTTGGGTTTATCATACAAACGAAGCATTTTTTCGTGCGCAGATAGAGACGACGCTAAGTCCGCAGGACCTGCTGCGAGTCTGTAAGCAGATCGAAAAGACCGTTGGCAGAGTGCCCAGTGTACGCTTCGGCCCACGAGCCGTCGATCTGGACATCGTAACCTTCGGCGACCAGGTCATTGATACTCGCGCCTTTGACGAACGCGCCTCGGTGGATAACTTAGAAGGTCAGCTTGTCGTCCCGCACCCGCGCATGGCGGAGAGGGAGTTCGTACTTCGTCCGCTAAGAGAGTGAGTAGAAGAAGACTCAAATTCTGAAACTTTCTACTCATGACTCTCCCTAGTATAATCCCAGAATGGGTACATCCGCAACTCCATCTATCTATTCGCTCCCTCTTAGCTAAGCTCCTGCTCGCAAAACTATCGGACGAGCCGCCGATGCATAAAGTGATGCCTTTTCCCGTCTCTTTCAAGCTCCGACCGCTTGCAGAACTCAAAGCTCCGGCGACCCAGACCTATTGGGTCCTCCGGGACCCACCTGCTACCTCTTCCTTGAATGTAACACCGACGCGGCGGACATACATGATGGCGACGCTCAACGTCACGCCCGACTCCTTCTCCGACGGTGCGGAGCACGACGCGCTCGATACCGCACTCGACTACGTGCGCAGAGCCGTCACCGCTGGTGCGGACATCATCGACATAGGCGGGTACTCGACGCGTCCTGGAGCGGCCTACGTCTCACCAGCGGAAGAGATAGCACGTGTTGTCCCCGCAATTCAAACAATCCGTCATGACGCAGACACGAGACTCCGGGATATCCCTATCAGTATCGACACGTTCCGCGCGGGTGTTGCGCGTGCCGCAATCGAGGCGGGAGCGAACTGCATCAACGACGTTTACGCATTCTCCGGGCCCGAGTACCCTCCCTCGACCGGCTTAGAAACATACTTCGCCGAGATGCAAGCGGTGGCACGCAAGGCTGGCGTCCCGGTGGTCATGATGCACTCGCGGGGAGACGCAGGCTCGAACAAAGACTATACACACTACGCCGCCGCCGGCCAGGGCCGGACGGTGCTGGAAGGTGTGCGTGCGGAGCTTGGGACGAAAGTAACCCGGGCGACGAGGGGCCGAGGCGCACTGCGCCGCTGGCAGGTGATGGTCGACCCAGGCGTCGGGTTCAGCAAATCCGTGGAAGGCAACCTCGAGATCCTGCGCAACGCGTCGTTGCTCACCGCCGACACCGCTCTGCCTCCCTTGACATCTTCGTTCAGCACTGCCTCAGCGAGCTCTCCATATGCGACGCCAAGATGGAACCCACTCGCCGGCTATCCCCTGCTTGTCGGCACATCGCGCAAATCGTTCCTGGGGACGGTCGTCTCGCAGCCGCTTCCACCAGTGAACAAAGTCGCGACTTCAGAGCGTGATGAGTCCAGTGCAGTGGAGGAGCAAGAACAGGGTCCTGCAATTCGACCAGCGAAGCAGCGCGACTTCGCAACGGCGGCAGCTGTTGCGTGCGCGGTGCAGCAGGGCGCGGCTGCAATACGGGTACACGCTGTCCAGGAAATGGTAGACGTCGTAAAGGTCGCCGCAGCGCTCTGGCCTTGAGCTTCTCTTTATTGTTTAGGTAGAATCATCGATGGCAAGGAAATAAGACATAGAATTTGGGGGGAAAGAAGTGTCAGCCATATATGTAGATGGACTTCGATTCAGCCAGCTCACAACAACAAAGCTTATTTTGAAAGGACAAGACAAGGCAGAGACAAGGGAAAGAAGTGGAACTGGACTGTCGCAGGTCGGATATCTGCCGTCACTCCATATGCGTACTTGCAAAAGCCCCATTTAATTTAAGATTACAAGAGATAGATTACACGGCAAGAAACAACCGGAGAATACAAGTCAGAATCATAGCGCAGTCCCACGCTCGAAACTTGCACGAATCTCGGACGTGTATTTGTCGTAATACCTCCCGATCTGTGAGTGACAAAAAGACGCAATGAGAAACAGCCAAGACCAAACAACAACAAAATGCGGGGATGCGGGAATGCGAACGAACCTTCTTGTTGAAAACGCGGTTGCGCTCGTTGATGTACGTGATATCGCCCTCGTCCTCGTTGAGTCGCTTCCGTGAGAACTTGTTGCGTTTGTCTTGCCTACAAATGCAAGGAAGGTCAGTACATACATCCGCGTCTCCTTAACATTCGGAATATATAAAGAGAACCGGAACGCACTCCATGTTGAGCTTCCCGATGACTCGGTCGATCGCATCCTCGCTGGGTTTGTTGTCAGCGTACAGCAACGAGTTGGCATCGCGGTACAGCGCTTCGGAGGCACGTTGTTGTTCATATGATGCGACCTTGAAGTCGGGAGAAGCACGTCAGCCGTGGTTCACTATTGAGTCTTATATAGCAACGAAGGAAGGAAGGAGGAGGCAAGTGGGAGAAGGATAGGAATGGGAACGCACAGCTCCGCCTTGAGGGTCAAACGTTGTCAGGGCATTTGACGACGCAGAACCCGAACCCGATGGCAGTGCATCAGATGCGAGCCCCAGAGCCATTGCCTTCTGCTTGTTGTACGACGTGAGATCTGGTCTGAGGTGCACGAGATCTTTCTTGTATCGTTTTCGCGCTTGTTGCTCCTCATCTGCTCGGCGCGTAAGAATAAGACACCAACAAAAACACACGGGTATGCGGCCACATTACGCACCGTGAAACTCAAAATCCGCATTGCGCTCCTTCCGCCGCTTCTTCTTCTCCCAGTCGTCGTTCTCCTCGATTGTATACTCCCAATTCTTCCGCCGATCGAGGTCTTCACCACGCTCCTCCGCCTCCGTCTTGAGGCGCAGCGTCTCCGCGAGTTTGAGCTGCTTCTCACGGCGTGCGGCCTCACGCACGGACGTCTTAAGCTTCGTCGATTCGCTCACCAGCTCGGTCCGGTTTTGACGCGCAGAGTCCCGCTGTCATGGCGCGATAGATAGATGCTTGTGAGGATAGGACCAAGTATTGGCTGGGCAAAGATGAGTGAATGTATACGCACCATCCGGCTCCGAAGCTGGTCAAGTTTCTTTTTCCGCTCCTCCAGACTTATCGCAGATTCGGATCCCCTTTCTCCATCGGCCTCTAGCTCGCCACCTTCTATAGTGCCCGTCAATTTCTCCACAAATTCTGCTGCACCCTCCGCGACGTCTTTGGCAGAGTCAGCCAAATGCTCCGCCGTTGCCTGCATGTCTGTCCGTCAAATTCAATGGACCCCCTTTTTTGCGGTATGGTGCGAAATGGCAAAGTGACCGTAGAATGGAAGGAGGAAGAGGAGGGAGTGCGTTAAAACAGTTGACCATTGACAGCGTCTTTTGCTCCAGGTATAGCACGTGAGGATGTTGAGCACGTGATGGTTGGTCAAAAAGAGAACGTCAGTCTCGGAAGATTTTCTAACCTTTTCTAAGTTCAAGTTGCATCCTCCAGTGCCTCTTCGTATGCTCTTAGGATTTAAAAATTCTCCAGGAACGTAATATCTACCCAATGAACGTGAGGGACGCTCTGGTTCTACTCTCGCGCCTGTTTTCTTGACTCTTTCCCGCATCTGTTTGGCACGACACGAGACGGGGTTCTGACGGATGAACGTGAGAGCACGCTGTGACTTGTAGTGGTTCTCGGCACGCTAGGACGAAACTTACCTCAAGACAGCACCATCTGCAAAAAAAGTCTGATTAAATGAATTCTTGGTGGATCACGACTAGCCCATCGCCAGGTTACTTAGACCGCGTTCCGCGGACGAGATCGTCTATGTCTTCGTATTCTGAAACCTACGCATGCAACTTTATCCTCGGTGAGAAGAGAAGCCCGCCTCAGCATATGGCATCCCTTCGGCTGATTCTTAAGTCGCTCTCACCCCTGGTGGCATATATATACCGCTTCCTATCAATTCAGTTCCCAAGCTCATCAAGACCTAAACCTAGTGCGCAATTCGCACATCCGTGCCGATGTACTCCGTCTGTGTGCCTCCCCCTTGTGATCCAGACGTCGAAGAAACTTGCTATTCTTATCCCTCCGTAGCAATCTTTTAAGTAGGCTCGTCAGCGCTGCTGATGACACGAACCTACTCCAAATCCCTTGCACCACACAGCATGGCTACTGCCCTTGAGCTCGCCAGTGACCGCAAGCACGTCGAACTCGACGAGAAGAATGGGACCGAGCACTCTATATCGTCCGCGGGTCAAGGTAACTGTCTTTTCACCTGGCCCATGGGTCGGTACTAAGAGTGTTTTCTCTAGGGGGACGCCCATCTCTTGCGGACTACATGCGCCAGGCGGAGATCAGTCGTGCGAGGGAGGCCGGTCAGACCGCTCCTGTAGATAAGTGCGTCCGCGATAGCATCTCACTATAGAAACCAAACTAGCGGTGCTGATGGAGCTATTCAGCCGTGCCTCACCAGTAAAGCCTGACATTGATGACGAGCTGGTCACGGCGCGCCGTGCGCTGCGCAACGCGAGGTATGCGAACTCTATCTATTGTGCCTTGTAAAAAGTGAAACTGATTGCAGTCGCCCTCAAGCTGGGCAGCTATTTTCTACCTTATCACGACAGACATCTTGGGCCCATTCAATGCCCCTTTTGCGTTCAGTCAGGTCGGATATGTCCCGGGGGCAGTACTCTACGTCGTCAGTAAGTGCTGATATCGCTGTCGCGGAGATGTGCTAAGCGAGATGCAGTGGGTGGGGTCGCATGTTACACCGGATTGATTCTATGGCGGTTGTTCTGCGTGCTCGACTCGGACCAGTACCCGATAAAAACTTACGCTGATATTGCGGAGCGTATCTTTGGAAAATGGTTCAAACACATGTGCTCTGCACTGCAGTCGCTCCAGCTGATCATCAATGTGGGTCAACTAGCTTTCTCGTTCAGATTGAATTTGAATTTCCTTCATTCTTGCACAGGTTGGTACCATATGCCTCGGAAACGCGCAAAGTGTTGAACAGATCGCAAATAACCATCAATTCTGTTTCTCTGTTGCAATTCTCATCTGGGCGCTCGTCGGCATGGTCATCGGCCAGGTTCGTACACTCAAGCAATACGGTTGGTTCGCAAACTCGTACGCATGTTTTCTTCTCTCTCGCGCTCCTTATCTCACTTCTGACTTCTCCGACTCGCATTCAGTGCTGTATGGCTGAACCTCCTAATCATTTTCATCACGATGGGCGTCGTTGCACACTCACCGCCGAACTTCAAGTCCGCTAAGGCTGCTTTCGGCGTCGACCCTGGTCCGGTGATGACATCGGCGTTCGTCAGTCTGCCACTGTTCTCCAAAGTCAATGGGATCATGCAGATGGTGTTTGCATACGGCGGCGCGATGATATTTCCCGAGTTCATGGCGGAGATGCGCCGACCGATGGACTTCTGGAAGGCCATGGTGCGTTTGCATTACAAACGACAAATGACGAAAGACAATTTGTACTCATTCATCCCCCCCCCCCTTCCCCTTCCCCCTCTCCCTTCCTCCTTTCGGTCTCCATTGATAATGTTTCGCAATGCCGCGCCGTATACACACCTGTGAAAACAGTGCTGTGCGCAGCTCCTTATCGCGACTGTGTACATGATGTTCGGCGTTTTCGTATACGCATTCCAGGGCCAATTCACGCTCGCGCTCGCCTATCAAGGTGTCAGCCAGTTCTCATGGCAGACCGTCGGGAACGTTATCGCCCTCATTACTGGAATCATCGCCGGTGGTCTATACGGAAACATTGGAATAAGTGCGTATCAACTTGCTTCGTCCATCGTTTAGTGGGCTTTGCTCATGGGTTTTTTGGGGGGCAGAGGTCGCGTACTACCATATTGTCGAGCAGTGGTTTAATGGACCTCCGTTGATGAGCAAGAAGGGCCGGTTCATCTGGACTTGTACGTTGAGCTATTATTGTCTCAGAATTCACAGATGTATGCTAACCGTATCTTCTAGTCATGGTCATCCTCTACTGGTCTCTAGGTAAGCCCTATCACCTTTCCAACCTAGTCCAACTAACATCCCCTTTCTTAGCCTTCATCGTAGGCTCTGCCATTCCCCAGGTCCAGACAATCTCAGGTCTTGTCGCCGCAGTCTGTATAATGCAATTCACCTACACCTTCCCGCCCCTCTTTCTCGCGGGTTTCCAGATGCAGCTCGACGCAGCCCAGAACGACCCGGGAGACACGTGGAGGCAGCGTTCGCGATGGGTGCGTTCGCTTGGCGGTACAAGGTGGTATTTCAAGCTTTTCAATATCGTGCTGTTCTTGGGATCGCTTGCGATGGCGTGTTTGGGTATGTATGGCTCAGGCAAGTCGATTCAGGCGACGTTTGCGGGAGATGGGGCGGCGACGTCGTTTGGGTGTGGGGCGCCCGTGTGATTGGTGAGGCTTTGGGGATTGTGCACTCGGTGGCCTCGAGTGTGGCGAAAGAGAGAGGGACGAAGCGAGAAATGACCGAAGATGTTTAGTCTCATGAGATGAGGATGACCCCAATTCTGACTTCATACATACGTGCTGTAATGCTGTAATGTTGTAATGCTCTAACGTGCTCTGCTCTGCATGGAACGAATAATACTCTGCACGGCATCTTAATATCAATGCATTTCCGCGATTTCTCAGGACTGCTTAGATCTGTGTGTAGCCTTAGCTGCGCCTATGACCTGAATAGATAACTCAAGGTTCTGCTTTCTGCTTCCTCGGATGATTTGTATTAGAATGTATAGGATGCGCCATCAGCCCATGATCATGGTGCGTTATGTCTTCAAAATGGATGGAGGGGCACCCACACTTTATTTACTCTTATCTTCGCTCGTCTGTTTTCGTCTTCTGCTCTCCACCCTCCGCTCCCTTCTGCTCATCTCCACCCTTTCACCTCTTCATTATGCCGAGCCGCGAATGACTTGAACTCCCTCGCTAACAGCTTGGGCAAAGGCACTTCCGCTGCGTTCCTATTTCCGAGTCCGCAGTGTCAGATAAGACGACCGCTGCGTCCCACGCACCAGCTCCGAACTGACTGGTTTATTTACGAATGGAAGAAAAATAAAAAGGAGAGGCTAACACTGGTTCTTCAGTACACGGCGCCCTCACGCGGGAGGTCAAGTCGCAGGCTCCCGACGTCGAAAAGCAAGGGAAAAAAGAAGCGGCGGTGCGGACGCTAAGTCTTTCCTATAATAAGCGATACATCTTACACACCTATAAAACTGTACGCGACTGAGAAATAAAACATTGATTAACTTTGATGTTATCTGAGTGATAGAGTGACGACGACTCGGATTATGAGGAAATACCTATAGTAAGAGGTTTGCACGTGATGTTGTTCAGTGCCTCGCCGCTCTCTCATTCAAGTTTATTCTTCCTCGCTTCGTTTTCAACATCGCCATATATATAGGCTCAAACTTGTAGCTGAAACACGAAGCAAGGAAATGTTTAGTTGTACTAGGAGGCTTACATTTGGTCTCTTCGCCTCCACATGAGTATTACATAGCAGACTCGAGGTTGGACACAACTTGACGCTTGTCATCACTGCCCTCTGGGACGAAATGCACCACATGATACATCTCGTCGCGAGCATTTCTCAAACTGGAGATGCGTGCTCGGGATATCATTCTTGATACACCAATTCGGTCTTATGGTCTATATACTCTCGCTGATGCTGTTCGTACGAAACCCATCGCTGGATACACCCATATTGACATACTGCAACACTAATCATCGGACTAGTGCTGAGTAGAGGAATTTCCCAGCTGATCCGGCTTGCACAAAATACGAAGGAGCTTGAAAAGCCCCGACATCTTGGACATGCCGCTCATGAAAGAAACCGACTCGTACCGTCAAATCTTTCGAGGTATGTTCTTCTTTTCCTTTCTTCTTCGCTATTACGCACGCTCTCCCCTGACGCACGTACGCTCGCTGCTTCATAGAAGTTCAATCCCCAAGCTCATCCTAACCTTAATCTAATATCAATTCGCACAACTGTGCTGGGGCATTGTGCCCGTGTGCGTCTCCTTGTGATCCCGACATCGAAGTTTCCGGCTATTCGTGTCTGCTTGGCAGCCTTTTAAATTGACCGACCTGCGCTGCTCCAGATCCCTCACATCATACCAGCATAGCTACTGCCCTCGAGCTTGCCAGCGATCACAGGTGTACTGATGTCGAGGAGAAGAATGGTTTTAAGCTTTTCATATCCTCTGCGAGTCAAGGTTAATGTCATTTTCCCCAACTCGTGTGTCAGTACTTGAAGAGAGTATTCTGTAGGGTGCCGCCCTTCTCTTGCGGACTACGTGTGCCAGGCGGAAATAGGTTGTGCGAAAGAGGCAGGTCAGACAGCTCCTTTAGACAATGGGGTCTACAATAGCATCTCATTTCAGATATCAGATCAGTGGTGCTGATGGAGTTGTTCAGCCGTACCTCGCCAGAGAAGCCCGACGTTGAGGACGAGCTGGTCACAGCGCGCCGGTCATCGCGAAATGCAAAGTACGTGAACTCTGCCGGTTATCCTCTGAATCCAGGGTTACCCAGTTCTAATTGATGCTTATCGTATTCCCTATTCGCCTTAGTTGGGCAGCTATTTTTACCTCATCACGACGGACGTCTTGGGTCCATTCAATGCTCACCTTGGGTTCAGTCGGGTCGGATACGTTCCGGGAGCAGTACTCTCGTTGTTGATGTCTTCCCTCGTTATCGCTAAGCGACATTCAGTGAGTGGGGACGCATGCTACGCCGGACTAATTCTGTGGCCGGTTGTTCTGCATTCCCGACTCGGACCAGTCTTCAATAAAAACATACACCTACATCGCGGTTCGGGAGCTGAGCTAAGCATTTATGCTGGGCGCTGCAGTCACTCCAGCTGATCATCATCGTAAGTCGCCTTTTTTAATCGCCTTTTCTATCGGCTTGAATTGATGTTGACTTTATTCTTGTCTTACGCAGGTCGGTTCTGTATGCCTCGGAAATGCACAGTGTCGAACAAATCGCGAATAACCACCAATTCTGTTTCTCCATCACAATTCTCATCTGGGCGCTTGTCGGCATGGTCATCGGCCAGGTTCGTACACTCAAGCAATACAGCTGGTTCGCAAACTCGTATGCATCTTTTCTTCTGTCTCGCGCTTCTTATCTTACTTCTGACTTCTCCGACTCGCATTCAGTGCTGTATGGCTGAACCTCCTAATCATTTTCAACACGATGGGCGTCGTTGCGCACTCACCGCCGAACTTCAAGTCCGCCAGGGCTACCAGTGCTTTCGGCGTTGACCCCAGTCCGGTGATGACATCGGTGTTTGTTAGCCAGCCGCTTTCCTCCAGGGTCAACGGGATCATGCATATGGTCTACGCGTATGGTGGTGCGACGATCTTTCCGCAGTTCATATCGGAGATGCGCCGACCAGTGCTAGTGGACTTCTGGAAGCTGGTTATGGTGCGTTGTATTAGAAAAGAAAGGCACCGACCAAAGGCAATTTGTACTCATTCATTTCGCGGTCCCTCCCTCTCTCTCAATGGATGTTTTTTTTTTGTGATGTCTCCCCATATACACACCTATGAAAAAGTGCTGTGCGCAGCTCCTTATCTTCGGTGTCTTTGTGTACACGTTCCAGGGCCAGTTCACGCTCCCGCTCGCCTTCCAAGATCTCAGCTAGTCCTCATGGCAGACCGTCGGGAACGTCATCGCCCTCATCATCGCCGGTGGTTAATACGACAATATCGACATTAGTGCGTGTTGTCTTTTTTGGCCATTGTATAACATTTTTTACTCACTACAACATTGTCCTTTCAGGGGTTGCATGCTACCTTATGAGCAAGAAGCGCTGCTTCGTTTGGACCTGTACATTAAACAATATGCCTTTTTTCAGTCCCCGTTGTGTACTTTCCGTATCCTGCCTTCCAGCCATGGTCATCCTCTACTAGTCCCTGGCCTTCATCGTCGGCTCCACCATCCCTCAAGTTCAAACGATCTCAGATATCGTGGCTGCAGTCTGCATCATGTATTTCACATATACCTTCCCGTCCCTCTTCCTCGTGGGTTTTCGGATGTAGCTCGATGCGGCGCAGAACGATCCGGGTGATACATTGAGGCAGCGCTCACGGTGCGCTCGCGCGGCAGAGAAAGGTGGTATTATAGGTCGTTTAATATTGTGCTGCTGTTGTGATTGCTCACGATGTCGTGTTTGGGCATGTATGACTCAGGCAGGGCGATTCAGGCGACGTGTGCGGAATGCGGGGCGGCTACGTCGTCTGGGTGTGGAGCGCCCGTGTGATTAGGAAGTCATTTCGAACTGCGCATGGGGTAGTCTCGAACATGATGAAAGAGGAAGTGAAGGAGCACGCAACCGATGACGATCAATCCTACGACATGAAGGCGAGCTTAATTCTGGCTTTCATTGGTACAAGCCCTAGGGCTGGTAATTATCTGATGCCCTGACACGCTCCGTTCTGCTCGGCAAGACCATGATAAGTAAGTTCTAGATGTATAAACCTGTACTTGATGCATTTCCTCCGTTTCCGAGGATTGCTTGACGGTATCGGGCCTGAGTTTTATGCACCTGGCTATAGCTCGGCATACGAATGGCAGACTAAGGTTCCTGGATGCATTGCATTGGCGTTGTACTATTCGCCGACAATACAACTGTTAACACCCTTGTATGGACGGCGTCCGTCCTTTCTCTTCGCCTTTTCCTCATCTTTGGCGGTGCTTAAGTGGGAGTCTGGAAAGCCGAAATAACGATCTGATCGACAAAGAGATCGACGAGCGAACGCAGATCTGAGTTCTAGGCCTTCGGACAAGCATTCTGTATGATGCGGGTGAAGTCGGAATGCATCTCAACTGCACAAGACCACTTATATTCCATAGTTGAACATCCTCGAGTGTATACATAATATATAAATAGTGAATTTGAACTGTCTCACGTCGAACAGAATGTCAGCGGAATTAAGCAGAACGTACAGACATCTTCTGTGGAGTTAGAGGCTGCTGATGTTGCCTAGAAGGAACACGCAAATAAACCGAGATGCGATGCGCAAAAGATCAGAGAGTACTATGTAGTAGAGTGAAGCGATCAGGGCATGAGAGAAAGACTGAGATTCGGACGAGGAACGGACGGATTACGGAGTTGCTTTTTTATAGACGCAACGGAATGGTCCGGACGCCCGTATGTAGCCGGTGTCGCAGCTCAGCTTGACTATGCAGGGTACAAGAAATAACAAATGAGAGCAAAGATAGTGCAAAATAACGCGCAAAAACCAATGAAAGATAGTTTCTCGGTCGAGAGACATTGGCAGGAAAACGAGGAAGACATATGCATGTGCAAAGTCGGTTGCGACGGAGGTCTACACGTGATGTGCAAAGGAAGGAAGCGCGTGATTTCGTCAAAGTGCGGGTGGCTCGAACTCATTCCGGGCCCGCTTCAGGTACCTTGGCACGTACTCTCGTTCGTTCATTCCTTTCGTCTTCCATCCATCCTCAATACGTCGTCCTGCTAATCTTATAACGTCTCGACGTTGTAGCTTGAGCTAGCGCAGCGCGTTTGAGTAGACTCGGAGTCGGACTTGAGCCCGCCATGTCGGGCTTTCGCATAACCGCTGCCCTCTGGGACCGCATACACCACTTCGCGAGCTTCCCTCAGACCGGAGGTACGTTTTGGAGACACCCCGAATATCGCACAGGCTCTGTCTTACTGGTTTCACAGTGTCATTGCAGCAGATGGTGCTGTTCGGACAGAATCCATCGCAGGGCACGCTCTTCAAGGCATCACAGTTCCTCGTCGGTACGCATCGCTCATCACGTGTCCAATTTCCTCGAGCTGGCAAAATACTCAATACTGGATCTATGTTGTTATAGAAGAGCTGCCGATCCGGCTTGCGCACCGTGCAAAAGAGCTTGACGAGCTCCCGCATAACCTCTCAGACATGCCGTCTATTAAAAAGGTCAAGAACTGGTATTGCCAATCTTTTGAGGTACGCGTTCTTCTTCCACTCATTCCCTCACATTTGGCACCTTCACGGATGCATGCTGCTTTCTGGGCGTGTGCTATTGCTTCCTACTCATTCGTAATTTTGCTCCTATCCGGCGTTAAGCCAGACTCTCACCGAGGTCTTTACCACAGGAACTCATCAGCTTCCCGAAATTCCATCTCACGCCAGATGTCAAGAAGGCTTTGTACTCTAGCCACGGACACGCAAAACCATTAAAACTCCCGGAATCGACACCGAATCCGAGCCTCCTTGACACCGCCGCTGGTTTGGATGCATTCTACGGCCACGCCAATGCGAACGGATACGCGAATGGAACCGGAAGCGGACCTACAAAGGAGATCACAGGAACGCCGAAGATACGAATCCCTATTGAACGCCGTTATTACGCCGCCGCAGGCTCGCCGAGCACGCACTGGCCGCCCGAAATGCACGCATACAACGCATCCTTCACTACCCTCCTCGAAAAAATCAAGCGACGGCACGACCCGACAGTGACGACCGTTGCACAGGGTGTACTCGAATGGAAACGCGCACAGCGGCATCCAGCACGGACGCATATCGGTTTAGACGTGCAACAATGGCTCGACCGGTTCTACATGTCGCGCATCGGGATCCGCTTCCTCATCGGGCAGCACATCGCGCTCAACACGCTCGAGCCTCATCCGGACTATGTTGGCATCATCTGCACACGCGCGAATGTGCGTGACATTGTGCACGAGGCGATTGAGAACGCGCGGTTCGTGTGCGAGGAGCACTACGGGATGTTCACTGGTCCGCCCGTGCAGCTCATCTGCGCGCCGGATCTCCATTTCGCGTATGTTCCCGGCCACCTGTCGCACATCTGCTTTGAGCTCCTCAAGAACTCGCTTCGCGCGGTCGTCGAGCGCTTCGGTGTCGCTGACGCGGTTGCGGCGCCTGACAAACTTCCCCCAATCAAGGTAGTCGTGAGTGAAGGCAAGGAAGACATCACGATCAAGATCAGCGATGAGGGCGGTGGAATCCCGCGCAGCGGTGTCGGGCTCGTATGGACGTACATGTACACGACGATGGCGGATCAAGGCATCCAGGAAGACTTCACGGACTCAGACTTCAAGGCGCCCATGGCAGGCTTCGGGTACGGGCTTCCGCTCTCCCGACTGGTAGGTCTTCCTCAACACTCTTATTCCTACCTTTCCTTCCCTCCAAGACCCTTATCCATCTCCAAACCACTTTCAGCTCCAACCTCAACTTTAACTCCAAGCCTGAATGCAAATACACCTTCTTTTGATGAAATCATATATAATAATATGATCGCAATGCTAACACTGGACCTCTACCCCATCATGCAGTACGCGCGCTACTTTGGCGGCGACCTCAAGCTGATTAGCATGGAGGGCTACGGCACCGACGTCTACATCCATCTGAACCGCCTCTCGAGCTCGCGCGAACCGCTTCAATAGGCGAAGCGTTGCGAAACGAACGAGTAACGCAGCTCCCGATACTCTGGGTCGTGCATCACGAGATGCCAAGCGACTTTGAATAGATCCGGAGCCGTCGTCTATCTGTTCGACGAGCATAAGGGAGAATTGTGGTAATGGAGAGAGGTGGAGAAACGAACCCTCGCAGGCAGACACATCGATTTGTACAGATTATAGTACTTCTTTCTACGTATTTCTTACGACGTTCTTGGCATCCACATTGTATACTAGTAATACACATATTTGCATGATTGTCCCGCAAAGACCAACTCTGCTGGTACACTGGACCATCCACTGTACTTTCTTCTGGACTCAATCCGGATGTTAAAGATCAGTATCTGTGTTGCATGAGTAATAGATACTGCTCGCAGACGTGCATATACACACTTTTTTTTTGCAGTGTCATTAATATTGTTTGAAGACATTTATGTCGGAGACTTTAGGTGTCTTGTCACGTGCTTGTGTATACCATTTCTACACCGCATCAACCAGCTCGTCGCCCTCAACCGGCACAGCGCTATCTTCTGAACTACTACCGTCTGTCACTCTATCCCCCATGCATGTCTTGCAAAGTCTATTTGATGACATAAAGGATGCACATCCAGATTTTGATCAGGATGAGTATTGTGGAGGCTTTCTTTATCCTCTTTTCGGCACGCCAAGCTGTGACGAAGAGCACACAGATGCAACTTTCCACACATGGTTCCGGGAAGCAAAAGCGTTTCTGAGCTGTGTGCTGACTGAGACATGCAAGCTTCAGGTACGCATCTTTGGATATTCAACTTCAGTGCTCTACATGTGAACGAGATTGCCTTTGAACTGGACTGCATAGGAAAACCTGCATTTTTTAAAAGACTCGGAGATTGCATCGAAGGGGGTAAATATACTTAGCTTAAACCACTGACAAAATGGCTCATGGTGGTGGATTGAATAAAAAACTAGTTCATGCATACTCTCGTCAAGAGCTTCTCCGTGGAATTATTTTTCCTGGACTCAAAAATCTGCTGCAACCAAGTTCTCAGTGAGATTCGCAACACCAACACTATTACGTTCCGCACGCATCGGACTGTCCTTTTCAGATCTGCTATAAAGGCAACAAGCGCGCTCTTAGATCTCATGTACGTCGACCGATACATCCGTAATACCATGCGTATTTAATTTACTCTCTTCTTTCTCTACAGGAGAGTCCTTGATTATGCTAGAATTGCCGATCGTCATCTTCAAATTCTTAAGTTAAAATGTGCAACTGAAGGAGACGAATCCAGAGTGACAAAAACAGTCGAGTGCGTTCAGCAGGTAAGCATCTGGGTATGAGTTCAACTTCATACAGTTGGCCAACGAAGAATAGGTCTTGGACAGAAGGGGTTCGGTATTCAATGACAAGGAACGGAAGGAACTAAACTGCATGCTTTATAATGCAGCTAGGAAGTACGGGATTGTGCCTTCAAAATTCTACATCAAGAATGTGGAAAGGCTTGGAGAGCACCCTTTTGGTGGTGGAGCCTACGGTGACGTGTATAAGGCACAAATTGATCAAAGACTTGTTGCTGTAAAGGTATCTCGCTTCTTCTGGGATCAAGACGAGAGGGAAAGAATGCATCGGGTAAGCTGACTGAATGCATTTTGATCTTGACTTTAACACATGTTGTTTTCAGGATTTGTGCAAAGAGGCAGTCATCTGGAAATGCCTCAATCATCCGCATATTTTGCCTCTCTACGGACTTTGTAGGGAGGGGTTTCCTTCGATCGGCCTTATTTCACCATTCATGCAAAATGGTGATGTCCTTGCTTATCTCAAGTGGAAGGTACATATGGACAAGAAGGAATTAGTGAGTGTACATTATTCACTCACTAGACTGTATTTAGAGTTTTGGAAAGCAGACTTCAGAAGGCACTTGGGAAAGCATCAGCAGCAATGAGTAGAAGGACCAAGCAGCACACCTTCCCAATTTGTAGGCCACTCTTCTGCCAAAAGCCCGTGACAACCACAGAGCTCAGGATCTCCGGAAAATCATCGGACTTCCAGAGTGCTTTCCAAAGTGCTTTCCAAAGCTCTACATACACACTATCTAATAGTTGAATTGAACTGTTCTGACATTCACAGATGGCACAGATTTGTTCAGGCATTGCATACATGCATTGCCATGAACCTCGAGTAGTTCATGGTGACCTGAAATGTGTTAGTATTTGTCTAATTTCAGCAGAATGGACCTAACGGTGTCCCAATTACTCTCAGGCCAATGTTCTTATAGACGATAATGAGAACGTACGCATTGCTGATTTTGGCCTGTCATGGCTTACCGGGATAGCGACATTAGCTGCCAGCAGTGGAGGATGTGGAACCCTGCATTGGCAGGCCCCTGAGCTTATTCATCCTGGTGAATATGGAGGAGATGGACGGCCAAATGTAAAGACTGATGTCTACACTTTCAGGATGACATGCCTCAAGGTCTGTCCTTTTAAGTAGCTGATATCATCACTTTTCATCAAAATATTACAGCAGATTCTTACAGGAAAGGCTCCCTTTCACCGGATGAGTGACTGGGAGGTAATAAAAATGACTGGAAACAGCATGGGACTGGAGTGCGCACTTACTGCAGCACAAGGCTCTGAGTAACTCATCCAGATTCTAGAATCCTGCTGCTCAACGAGGCCTGACTCTCGGTTGGAAATGCAGGATATAGCTGACAAAGTTTTTTCCAGTCGAATCTTGGAAAATACAGATCAGATTCTTGATGGTAGTCTCAGGCACTTGCATCAACTTTCAATTGTTGTGTGGTTTCCTGTGTCTATTTTCCATTATATGTTGTGTGCTGTCTATATTAGGGTCACTGGCTTTCTTACCAGGGGGTCACAGACATTTCAAAGTTGTACTGATCAGGGCTGTTACAAGAAATTGCTATTTTAGGAAGGATCAGCAGATCAACATGGGACCAACAGGATCAATGACGAACCAATTTGCCTACCAGCCAGGATTCGGCCAGGAGGCACCGGCAACAATCCATGACAAAGCCAGGAAGCGAGCACAAGAAGCATATCGAACAGCATGGCCACGCTGAAGCGATAAGACGCACCTACCTGAGTCAATGGAGCTGTGCAACTTCTGCCGGGAGCTATACCATTACTCATGGGCAGCACATGAGCAAATCTTCCTATGCGTTCTGGAAGCAGTATCAGTACAGAACACAATGCTCATTGCCTCGCAACACAGACCACTCAGCGAACGACAGCAAGAGCTAGTTATACAGGGAAGGATGAGTACGGCATACATGCATGAGCTCAAATGGTGGCTAGCAGATGAACAAATGTACGCAGCACTAGCAGGCCTTACAATATGGATCACACAAAGGGAACACCACCAACAATGTGGCCGATGGGCAATCCTCCTCGACTGGCCAATCACTACCCGCCAGACACAACAGGAAGCGCTGTAGATCCTGACTTAGGGGTGTCTGGGATCAGCAGTCCTTTTGGGGACGTGATTGCGTTGCTCTGGGAGGTTAGGGGTAGACTGCGGTGAGATCACTCGACATACCAGTCCACGTTGGTACACTTCGGTACATGCTGGTATGCGTCAATTTCGAGAACTAAGGTCGGGAACTCCTGATGGGTCTGTACTTGACTGGTACGGAGTTGGTACACGCAGGTAATCAATGCCGGTATGGTGTGGTCACGATGAGTGACAAGGTTTGAGTTACGGAGTAAGAGACAAGAGACGGTTTCGAGAGACGAGATGCTAAGACGAAGACGGAACGACTACAAGTTTTATGAGAACTAAGACGGATCACACTCAAGTTACCCTATCTGAGGGAGACTCTGTGGTAGAACTTACTTGTCCTCTACCTATGACATGGGGTGCATATTTATACTAAGTCCAAAGATCTATCTACAGTTAATAATTTCCATATGGGCACAACGTGCATATCAGTTGAAACATAGAGAAGTCGAAGGGAAAAGTCATAGGTCATAGAGGTGCACATAGAGTGCATAGAAATCAGAAGAACATAGGAAAAACATAAATCATAATGAAGAAAAATGTCCGCATCGCGTCTGACCATACCGGTGCTCCACCAGAACTCAGATTGTCCAATCGGTACATGGCTCCCATCATCGGACAGCAGTCCGGTACACATCTTGGCTGTATGCTCCATGTGACCGCATCCCTAATCGTCCAGATAAGATCTCCAGTACGTTCCGTCATGCATTCGGAGGTCTCAGAATGTGTTGCTGATGCGATCGCGAGGTTCTGATTCGAAACCGGACGGATTGGATTGAGTCTGGTACTGATCGGTACACATCGGAACCAGTTCTTGAGTGCTTCTGGAGTGATCAGCGGTGATGGGATGATCGGCACGGCTCTACAGCGCATCACAAACTCTGGGAACTCAGAGATGAAATCATTGATGACCTCATCACTACATGGTGAAGGGGCTTCGACGGCTACTTAACAGTAGACCGCCGCACCACCCAAACCTATTATGGAGTACAACTCAAAGTGGTAATTGGCATCGATGTAGTGCCCAGTGAAGTTGGCTTAACAATGGGATACACCCGGGTCTATGAAGAACGCCTAATGACAGCAACCAGACTAGTGGATGATAGAAGTGGTGAAGGAAACCCACTACCAGTCCCCGCACCAGGAGGAAGCCAGACAGGCACCACCGAATCTACCGACCAACTGATGGATGACTCATCCCTGGAAAGGGAATAGACAAGACTCTTGGAACCAAGTGGCTATTTATAGCACAGTGACATCACCATGATGCAATACTCCACAACAGTGGGGTAAAGTGTGGGAACTTTGGAGCAAGTGGTGCAAGTGGCTATTTATAGCACGCAACAATGTCATAGTGGAGCAGAAGGTTCTAAGAATTACTGCAGATCATGGGAGAAGTGGAGAAGCCATTCCCCGACTAGTTAGAATTAGGTTAGCTGTGGAGCTAAGGTTCAAAGAACCCAAACTCTATAAAGAGGTGAGCAGGAGCGCCCTTGTCTCCTCAGCAAAATTCTTCTGCCCTTGATATGTCTTCAATACTAGTTCAGCTTGAGCCCACAAGCTCACTGCTATTACTGTTATTCTCCTGCTAAAGACCAAGCGCTCAACAAGCCAATCACCCCTCCATACAACTAGCTCAAGAACGCTTACCTCAAGTCTTCGAGAAGGACGTCTACTAGTTCTGGTATGTCGGACAGATTAGTCACCTGTTCCGACACTGGTCCTAACAAGGGCATTGACAGCCCCAAGCCCTTCAAGTACTCTGGCAATTTAATTCAAAAACCTTGACAATAGTTTCCATCAATTTTATTATTCAATGAACTTTGGGGGTGTGTGCTCTCTCTGTATTTCTTCAGGTTGATGGAGGGCTATGACCCCGACAACTACATTTATCTGGATTGTCTCTAGAGCTCGGGCAAACTTTCTCAATAGGTAAGTGTAACGAGCATCAAAAAGTTCTCTGGCACTGCAGGAAGTCATTTGAAGTCAAGATTTTCAGATTGCTCGCCCATCTGGTCGATGGTCAGAGTTTGTTAATAGAGACAGATGGAGAAGTGCACCTTCGCAGACATACCCTTCATTTTGTACGAGTTATACATATTTACTCTCATGTGTCTTTCATGATGTCCCTAGTAAGCAAAAGGTATAATAGTATTCATCCACATCATCTTAAATAATCGGCTTGACTCCTTGCTTGGTATACTGAACCACTGAGGGATACTTCCTACTTTGTCCTAAGCTCTAGTCGCATTTACACATATGTATAACTTAACATTAGTTTTATATCTTCGGTAGGTGCTGGCTGTGGACTTGCTATCTTGTTTCAGATGCCGGAACTTTTGAGTTGGAGTCACAAATTGGGATTGTTGAGATGTGAGTGATGTCATGTGCATGCGTGATTCACACAGATACCCCACATCGCTGCAGCACTGCCCACAACAATGACTACACCAGCCTCAGAACAACAGTCCGCTGTTACTCCAGTCACCATACACATCTTGGAAAGCCTATTTGATGACATAAAGGACACATATCCAGATTTTGACCAGGACAAATATTGAAGTACTAGTAGCTTCCTTCATCCCTTTTTCGACACGCCAAGTTACGATGACGAGAACACAGACCAAACTCTTGACATCTGGATTCGGGAGGCAAATTTCTTTTTGGATAGTGTGCTGTTGAACACCATCGGATTTTCAGTGTGTCTCTTTTGATATCAAACTACCCAACTCTGTATCTGAACAAGTTCACGTTTGGGTCAAACTGCATAGGCATGCTTGTATTATCATAAGGAATCAGAGACCTTATCTAATGAGGTGAGGAACAAATGCTATAGATCACTGACTCAATCTCTCATGGTAGTGCATGGGCCTAGTTTATACATGTCCTTGTCAAAAAGTTCTCCTTGGAGTCATTTTTCTTGGACTCAAAGATTTACTGTAATCAAGTTCTCAATGAGATTTGTAACTCCGACTTTGCTCCATTTTGAACACCTCGGACTGCTCTATTTAAATCTGCTATAAAGGCAACGAGTGCACTTCTAGAAATCATGTATGCTTCATTTTCTTTCTGTGAGTTTTACTGACTCATCCATTGGTTTAGGAGAATTCTTGATTACACTAGGATTGCAGATCAACATCTTTTACAAGTTGAAAGATGCAATCACGGGGGACGAGCCTAGTGTAAAAGAGGCTGTTGAGACTGTGCAACAAGTAAGTATAAGCCGTTGGGTCTATTGAACAACTAAATAAAGACATATAGGCCTTGGACAGCAATGAGATATTACTAACAGACGAACAATGAAAGGAACTTGACCGCATACTCTATAATGCAGCTAGGAAACAAGGGATTTTGCCTTCAAATTCTATGTCAATAATGTACAACATCTAGGAGAGTATTGTTTCAGTGGTGGAAGCTATGGTGATGTGTATAAGGGGCAGATCGATCAACGACTCATTGCCATGAAGGTATCATGCTTCTCTTGGAATGAAGACGAGGGTGAGAGATTGCATCAGGTAAGCAATATTAGGGCTATACTCAGTTCTGACCTAAACATATGTCATTTTCAGGAATTATGCAAAGAAGCGCTCATCTGGCAACATCTTGACCATACTCATATATTACCTTTTCTTGGACTTTGCAAAGAAGGGTTTCCTTCTATCGGGCTTGTTTTGCCATTCATGAAAAATGGCGATGTCCTTGCCTACCTCAAGCAAAACCCTCAAGCAGACAAGAAGGAATTAGTAGGCATACTTCATCTGTTTACTGACTAAGGGCAGGAGAGTGTACTAACTTGTCGTTGCAGACGAGGCAGATTAGTCTATGTCTCAAATATATGCATTGCAACAAGCCTGAAGTAATTCATGGTGATCTCAGATGTGTTAGTATTTGTCCTACATTTATGGGCCCTTACTGATATTCCAATTATGCTCAGGCCAATGTTCTTATTGACGATGGTGGGAATCCATGTATTGCTAATTTTGGTCTAGCACGGCTCATCGGGATAGCGACTTTAACCACCAACAGTGGAGGACGTGGAACCCTGCATTGGCAGGCTCCTGAGCTTATTCATCCCACTGAATATGGAGGAGATGGACAGCCAAATGTAAAGACTGATGTCTACACTTTCAGGATGACATGCCTTGAGGTCTGTCCTTCTTTATAGTATTTCTGAACCACCTTTTTATCGGGAGTTTATGGTAGATTTTCACCAAAAAGCCACCCTTTCATGGCATGAGTGACTGGGAAGTGATAAAATTGGCTGGAAATGGCATAGGACTGGAACATGCACTTGCTATAACTCATGGCCCAGAGTATCTCATCCAGATTCTGTGGGCCTGCTGCTCGACAAATCCTGATTCTCGGATGAATATGTTGGGCATGGATGACATTATTTTTGCTGAATGGAGCCACATAATACACTCATATATTTCAACAGGAAAACCTAAATATATATCTACATAGAACCCCATAGCTTGCATAAGTCCCTAATAGCTCTTTTACACTTTATTCCCCCCTCCCCCCCTTCCTACCCAGTAGAAACCCAGAATCCATCATGGTCTATTTACATTTACTTATTGTAATGATTACGCCTGGGTCTCATGCAAATGCAGAGTGCTTGAACAGAAGTTTGAAGCTACATGTGCTGGTAGCAACTCGTGAAGCTGAACTACCACACTCTGATCTTGCAGGGCTTATTTGATGATATAAAGGACATATGTGAACTTTGACAAGGATAAATATTGCAGTGTTGAAATTTGAAACTCTGTTGGAAAAGATGCGATGGTGTTTGACGATACCTGTACAGTCGAACTGCACCACATCAATAGCTCTCTAGTGCCAGCCTGAACTCAGTTACCTGAACTCCTACACTCGGTCTGTCCATTCCTATGCATATGTTGCAGAGCTTGTTTGAAGATATAAAGGATGCATATCCAGAATTTGACCAGAACAAATATCTCACTCCTGTTCCTAGCACTGCAAGCTATGATGATAAGCACTCAAAATGAGCTCTCAGCTTATGGGTTTGGGAAGCGACAACTTTCCTCAATAATGTGATGTTCGATGCGATCTGTCTCTCAGTGCATTTCTTTCAATATTGAACTGCGTGGCTCTATTTCTGAATGAAACCACCTTTGATCCAAACTGCATAGGACAATTTGTTTGAAGATCAGTACTCAGAGATTGTAGCGAAAGGAGTAGATATTTATATTATGAATTGCTGATGGAAATACTCATTGCAATCCATTGGCATAGTTTATGCAAACTCTTCTCAAGAAAATCTCCCTTGATCCATTTGTTGTGGCCTTGAAATACTGCAGTGATCGAGTCTGTAATGAAATCCATAGCACAAGCTTTATGTCATTTCGCATGACTCGAGATGATTTAATTAGCTCTGCAATCAAGGCAACAAAGGTGCTTTTAGGAGTCATGTATGTCAATTCAGATTCACCTAGATAAACTGACTACATCTCTGTAAGTCCTGCTTATCACCTACATTGATTTACAGGAGGGTCCTTGATTATGCTAGAATCACTGATTGCCACCTTTATATCCACAAATTGGGAGATGTGACTAGAAAAGATGAATCAAGTGCAAAAGAAGCAGTTGAGTCTGTGTAGGAAGTGAGCACAGGCCCAAGCTCTATCAAGTGATTAATTAACAATGGATAGATATTAGACAATAACGATTCAGAATTAATGAGCAAACAACAAAAGGAACTTGATCAATTGCTATATAGCATGGCTAAGAAACAAGGGATCGTGCCTTCAAAGCTATATATCAACAATGTATCATGCAATCATGATGGAGAGTATCATTTCTGTGGTGGAGCCTTCGGTGATGTGTACTTGGGCCAAATAGGTTTACAGTACGTTGCAGTCAAGGTTTCTCACTATTTCTGGGATGCAGAAGAGAACGAGAGGAAGCATTGGGTAAGGTAGACCATACCTGGTCTATTGAGATGTCAATCACAAATTGTGTTTTTAGGAACTGTGTAAAGAAGCCCTTATCTGGCAATGTCTTCATCATCGCCATATATTGCCCTTCCTTGGACTTTGTAGAGAAGGGTTCCCTTCAACTGGTCTCGTTTCACCTTTTATGCAAAATGGTGATGCCCTTGGCTATCTCAAGCATAACCCGCATGCAGACAAGAAGCAATTAGTGAGTGTAAATTATCTCTTCTCTTAAAGGTTATAGTGTACTAAACCCGCATTTGCAGACAAGGCAAATCTGTTCAGGTCTCAGATACATGCATAACAATGAGCCCGAAGTAGTTCATGGTGATCTCAAATGTGTTAGCACTTAGTCTATCATTTTTATCTTAGTTGGTTTCTTATGTTGCTCCAATTATTTTAGGCCAATATTCTTATTGATGATGTTGGAAATGCACGCATCGCCGATTTTGGTCTGGCATGGCTCATAGGGATAGCAACTTCGACTCCCAGTGGTGGAGGTCAGGGAACACTTCATTGGCAAGCCCCCGAGCTTATCCTCCCTGATACATATGGAGGAGAGGGACGGCGAAATGTAAAGACCAATGTTTATGCATTTGGGATGACTTGCCTGGAGGTCTGTTCTTTGTCCTACATAGTATCTGATGAGGTCACCTTTTCACTAGCTGTTTCTTGCAGATTTTCACTGGAAATGTGCCCTTTCACGATATCAGTGTTGTTGAAATGATAAAAATGGCTGAGAGCAGCACGGGACTGGAGCATGCACTTATCGTAGCTCAAGGTTCTGAGCATCTTGTCCAGATTCTGGAGTCCTGCTGCTCAGCAGATCCTGATTCTCAAATGGATATGAGTGGAATAGATCATGAGATCTTCAAGCATGTGTCTCCTGTAGTAGATCATCAGGATTTTTGTTATTATTTCTATCAATAGCTCAAATTTGTAGTAGTTTGTAGGCTCACCAGACATTTTTACTACTTCTGACAGTTCTGAGATGCCTCTGCTCTGACCTGTGGATACCCCAACTAGCTGTGTTTGTAAATGCAAACCGATTCCTCTGATTAGGTATATTGGAGTTTGATGTTTGCTCAGCAGATGAAGCCGATTTGTTCTGGTCTTGAATACATGCACAGCAATGAACCTGCAGCACTAGTCCATTATGGTGATCTCAAATACATTTATGCAGAGTTTTTATAGCTATGCAATAATTATATCTATTCAATCAGGCTAATAATCTCGTTGACGATTATGGGATCTCACGAGTCGCTGATATCAGTCTGGCATGACTCATCAGGATAGAGGCTGAGGAATACTTCATTGGCAAGCCCCCAAACTTGTTCTCCCTAATACCTATAGAGGAGAAAGGCAGCAAAATGTAAAGACTGATGTTTATACATTTAGTATGTGATGCCTGGAGATCTGTTATTCTCTTTGGTAAAATTTCATATGATTCTCACTAGGCTCATTTGACAGATTTTCACTGGAAGAGCTCCCTTTCATGGTCCAAGTGAGGGTGAAGTGGTCCTACTGGCTCTCAGGGGTAATGGCCTGGAGTGTGCTATCACCGCAGCTCACAGTTTGGAATATCTTGTCCACATTTTGCAGGCCTGCTGCTTGAGAAACCCTGGGCTTTGGATGAACATGCGGAACATAACTGATAGAATGTTATCCAGTAGAATCTTAGAAAATATGGATTTAGCTTTGCGTAGGGCGTTGGAACAATTCTGCTACTAGACTTTTATGTATATGTTCTTATGTCACCCATCGCAAAAATTTGCATCAAATGATTTACACTTTTGGAGATGGTAATGATGCAGTAATTATTGGCACAAACTAAATTCATATATATGTAATTATAGAGGGTCAATAAGAGTTTTGAGAGGCTTATAAGCTCCTGTGAGGTACCTTAAGACTTGTCACTGGGATATAAGTCCACAAAAGGGTTGTATTATTATTGTAAGTCACAAATAAGAATTTTATACAGACCATATTCACTTCTAATGCAACTATAAGAGAGCAATAAGACTTTTTGAGAGGCACATAAGCATACAAAACACTTAGGTATGAATAAATACAGAATATGAGGCTCTATTAGCAGTATTACTGTGAAGAGTACTAGTACTCTTTTGAACACATTTGCCCAAATTCTCTCTGCAATAATGTCTGGGAAGAATTGGCTGTCATTCATATTGTCATTTTCATCATTTGAGCACTGTACACTACACAAGGGCCTCACAATCCAAATGCTTGGTGAGCTGTGGCCCGAGTGCATGTGCTCATATAGGTAATACTTGAGTGCAACAGGTACGGAGTGTCAAGTCTGCAGCATCCAGCCCTAAACATATAGCATGTGATGTTCAACTTTTGGTCACCTTGTTCTGACTTGCATCTCTTAGAGTCTTACCTCTGCCACACATAACATCAACTCAAGTCCCATCAACTCATCAAGACCTACCTGGTTGTCTTCTGTACTGTTGACTCTTGAATGCAAGACTGAAAGAGCAACACAGAAGACCCACTGGATGATAACAAGCAGTGCAAGACTTGAGTTCAAGCTCTGACTACTCTGACTGACTTGGGTTGTTGTGCTGGGTGTGCTACAAGACCTGGCCATATGTATCTGTGATCCTGCTTGATGAACTCAACAAGATTCCTTCTCGGCACAGGTTTCTGCCTCTTCCTCAATGCAGATGTATGACATGTGACTCAATCTCCTCAATGGCCTTGTTCTCACAAAGGAGTGCAAGCACAGCAAGTGGCACAAATGGATATGGTCTTATGTGATCATCCCATGCATAACAATTTTGGAACCGAGTGAGGGCATGTGGAGGGAGGAGGCGCAGCAGCACAATCAGCAGCAAAGAGCAAGGAGCACAAGTCCACACTGCACAATGAGCTATGTGTACACTCCAGCATACCCTTTCATGTTCACTGTCCCCTCCTCTTCCACCTCACATCTTCTGTCTGTACCCCAGGTACGTAAGCAAAGCCAGTCTATGCAGACCTCACCAAACTGACCTGCATCTTCAAAGTGCACCGCAGTCAATGTGTTCTTGCCCATGAGTGCAACCTTTGCGGGTGCAGTGTGTGGCAGGAAGCAGCCGACAGGGCTTGCATTCAGCATTCATGCCGCACTTGCATCCGCTTCCTCCTTGAATAGACATGCAAATGGAAACAGTCACGCAGAGAGAATATGGGAGAGGACGGGAAGCGTGAGCATGCAGCCTGCATGCACATATGTGGATAGCCTGCAGGGGCTGGAGAAGATGAGCCTTGCGACACCCGTTGAACAGCAAACTAGGCTGAGCGTGAGAGAGGGTGATGATAGGACTGTGGAGGACTCGAGAGGGAGGCAGAGGCGCTGGCGGCACCATACCACATCGCCGTTGCTGCGTGCCATGTGCTTCCTTCACATCTGTACTTCTATGCGCTCTCAAGCTTGCCACTCCCATCGCCATATGCCACGTCTGCTGCTTCTGCTGTTCCATACGCGCACGCACCAGGTTCTATGTCATATACCAGTATCGCGGACTCGAATATGCTGCCGGTTGAGGAGCTACCTGTGGTGAAGGATGGAGGGTCCACACTTCCACCAGGCGCAGAGCACAAAACGCGCCTGTGGTATGTGGATAGTCAGACTGGTGAGGGGTATGGATATGGGTATGGTGCTTATGGGTACAGATATGTGGATCAGAGTCAGAGCCAGGCTGCATATGGCACGTATGCACATCAACCGGCATACCCTGCTCCAGCTCCAGTGTCAGCACTCTTCGTCAGCATCATCCTCCACAAGCACATACATGCAACCTCAGCCTCCTGTGCAGCACGCCACCATCCTTGCCCAACAGCCTTGCCCTCAGCACACACGCGAACACCAGCAGAGTCAGTACCAGCAGCACCTCCCGCCCCTCACACTCGCCCTTGCGATGCCACCTGCCTCCACACGTGCTCCTATAGCGCAGACACAGAGTGCGTGCATGAGTCCATTGCCAGGCTTTGCGGTGCTTCATGTTGTCATCTGCATCTCCTTCACATGTGCACTCTCAGTCTCTCATGTATCATTCTATACTATGTATAATTGCATTTTCCAAGTGACCGGTGCCAAAATTGCAATCCATTTAAGCCAGTAAAGCAATTAATCAGTTATAAGGATTATATGCACTTATGGTTGCTTATAAGGTCTTAAAAGGATTATGTGATCTCACAATCCTTATGGGGTTCAGTAAGTCTTATGTGGTATTATGATTTGGACTTCGCATGGTATTCCTCTACAATCTTGATCAAAATGATTACATATCTTGCATGCCTTTTGTGGATTATAAGCCGAATATATTTAATTATAATACTCTGCAGATTTTTGTGATGCCCATTAGACAAACACCTCTTCGTGCAATGAATACCCAAACACTCAACTTCAGTCTTGGACGATCATGCCGGGCGAGACGTATATTAGACCGAAAGCATCTAGAATATGCCGAATGCAGTATGTATAAGTGCGGGGTATATGCATGTATAAAGCAACCTGATTCTAAACGAGCGTGCATACGAGTACGTTACTTGGCCGCCGCCACGCAGCGCAGCGCAAGGGCGACCGTCGTTACATTGGAAATGTCTTCGAAGGAAGTAAGACTCGGTTGGAGCGTAAACCAGATCGGTCGGTGTGTTAAAAGAAAATACGAATGATAAAACAGAATCCCTCCGAAAGTATAGTGAAGTTTGAAAGAAGACCCCGATAGTAAAATGTATACGTATCGATATCCAGGAAGAGACTAGCCCAAGTGGAAAAGTGATATCATACAGACGCCTTGATACCGAGATAACCAACTGAAAATGTCTGTAAATCGGGTCGCTCCTACTCGCTTCAGCAGAGTCGCAAGCTAGAAGGGAGACCGGAAGGGTGGAGATAGAGGGGTTATGGATATGAATGTGTTTAGAGCGCGAGGCTGAACAACGCGGCAACGACACCAGCAACGCCAACGAAGCCGCCTGCAATGTTAGTGCGGCCCGCCGCGCTCGACGAGGATGCGGAGGAACCGGATGCAGACGCGGAGCTCGAGCCGGAGGCCTTGCTCGAAGTCGACGTTGCGGCCTTGGTGGAGGACGCGCTGGTACTCGTCGCAGAACCGAATCCTGAGCCGGACGACTCGGCAGCGGCGATCTGCGCCTGAACTGTAGAGTTAAAAGTGCCGGACATGTTGTTGAGCGTGAACTTCGCGGAAAAGGCCTCGTAGGGCGTCGACCCGTTAACGCCACTGACGGACTCGAAGCGGACGAAGCTAAATCAAGTCAGTTCTTACCCTTCAGCCGCATTGAAAATAATAATAATGCAAAATACGTACTAGACATCGTCATTGGGACCCGCAGATGGGTCGACGGTGAAAGCGATGGAAGAGGTCGTCGCGACATTCACGGAGCCGGTGATGTTCTGGACCAAGGTCTATTCCACCCATCACGCAGATCAGTATTTTTTTCTCTCGGAAATAAACGACGCTGAAAAAGCGCACCTGTTGTATTTGGCTACCGACGTAGATAGAGACCATGGAGTTACCGAACGTGTCAAGCGAGGGTGCGGCACCGTCGTCCTGCCAGCTGATGGTGCAGGACGAGCCGCCGCTGCAGGTCGAGCCAATGACCGGGGACGTCAACTATCCAAAAATCGGTTTGAGGTCAGCTCCTATAACACATTCTCGCAAAAATTTATTCATGAGAAAGAGAAAGACAAGAACGACGTACGTAGACGGTAGCCATGCTGGAAGCAGCAAGGGAAATGAGAACAGCGACGCGAGTGAACATGGTGGTATTAGCTAGGTGTAACGAGTGTGGTGCTTAAGAGCGACGAGGGATGCGGTAAACGCTTGTTGAAAGATGAGAACGGTGGGCGACGAACGCTGAACGACGATGAAGGATAAAAAGAAAATGGGCCGAGCAGGCGTGGACAAAACTTATATAGCGGAGTCTAAATCCAGGCACACACTGACATACACCAAACAAATGAAAATAACCAAAATTAGATTATTCAACTGCTGATCCTCAGCTATACTCAGGGAGTTCGTACACAGTCTTTTGTACATGATCTGCTTTCCTACCGGTGTGCTTGACAAAACCCAGCATGTCGAGTTCCTGCACGGCGCGGATAAAACGCGCTTGAATCTCTGCCTCCCACCGCTCGCGCTCCTCAGGGCTCAGGTCATCTTCACTCTCATCATCAGTTTCACTGTCACCATCACTATCATCCCCACCAGCGCCGTTGCTCCCCAGGTCCACATCTGGCCGTCCCCTAGACTTGGCTCCTCTCGCTCCTCGTCCTCCTCCTATTGTTCCTTTTCCCCTTAGCCTCGTTCTTCCCCTGGCCTTAGTCGGGCTCGACGCCGCGGATCTAGAAATTGACTGCGCGCCGACCTTCTTCACAGCCTTACGCCGACCCTTCTTCCCTCGCGTACGCGTACGCGAATATCCCTCCGCAGCCCTCGCCGCCCGACGGCGAGCATCCAATCCCTCCTTGAACGATGCGTACCAGTCATAGACGTTCATCATACGCCCACTCTCCAGGTAGCCTTTGAATAACAAAGCCGTATCCGGCGTTAGATCTTCTGCAGCAGCGCCATCTGCAATATTGCTCGCGCGACGTTTTCCCTTCCCCTTCGCCGGTGAAGCGGTCTGCGATGTAGAGGCTTCCTCGTTGCCAAGGTACCGTTCTGGATGCACGAGCGCGTTGGTAATAGCCGTGCGCGGCGCAGGATTGAACATCTATTCAACAACAAATTAGTACCACTGATCATCATGATGTAATCTAAACGGAGAATAAAGACGCTCACATCTACCATACCGGTCGGGTTTCCTGTGTACCATATGTCCCACAGCTCCGTCTCCGTAAAGTCACGCATGGTTTCGCTATGAATCAAACGGCTCTTCAGTACAATAATAATAGTATTTATAAATCAGAGCATGCAGAAACGAAGGAAGACATACCTGATGTAACCAACGAGCCATTTACCCACCTCCTCCGCAATGTCAACCGCATCTTCCTCTACAACAAGTGCGTCAAGACGCGAAGTCCACTTGACGAGTGATACCATGGTAGTTTCTTCTGCTGTTCGCGCCTCGTCGGGCATACCACGCACGAGCGTATATAACGCAGAGAGAAGCGCGTTGAGTGTCTCCGTATCCAGCCTCCTGAGCCAGATGATACGCGTCAAGTCGTGCGATATTTGCATATCTTAAGAGGGCGTACGTACCGGATCCCGTTCGCAAGAGCCTTTCCCTCCCTGCCAGCAAGCGTTCCACGCAAACACGCGCCCATCATATCCGTCTCTGTTCCCACAGTCGTTCCCATACCTCCGCCCCTTCCCGTCCCTATTCGGAGCACGCCCGCATCGAGTAACCGCCTCCTCACGTTGCTCACGATGCGGAATGCTACTCGAGTACGTCGCAACCGCCGTTCATGCTCTTCACGTAGCTCACGCATGCGTAGTAGAGCATTTAGTGGCGTCGCCACAAGCCGATTTGCATCTGGAAGAATGCTATTTGCAGCACTGGCCTTTCCTTTCCCCTTCCCTTTGCTTGGACTTTTCTTTGGACTCGCCTCAGAGACATCGTCATGAAGTCTGGATCCGTTTGTCATACGCCTATTGGCCGTCTTTGCGAAGAATTTCGCCGAGTGGTGCAACCTCGCATGGAGCGCGAGTAGAAATGGACGAGCAGCAGGTACGGATAATTTCTCTGCTGCGTCTTCAATGCTCGCTGTACCCAACAAGTCGTCCGGTGCTAAGACAGACAGTGGATCGACAAAGTGTCGTAGATATACGAGCTGCGACGACAAAACCATGGAGTGAGAATACGGAGGCAAGTGAACAATGAGGTCGGATGAAAACGCACCTGCAGAAGCGACATCACAAATTCTAGAGACTGTGCCGTCCGCGTGAATTGCTCAAGCACGAATGCGAGTACTGATGGGCTCAGCATTATGGTCGGCTCGAAATCGGGGTCGAAGAACGTCTAAATCCGGATGCAGCATCAGCGTCAGTAAGAACAAAACACGGCGTATACCTACATCGTTCAGAATGCGCTCAAGCACGTCAAGGCCACCAGCGACCTCGACTCTGGTGATACGGAGTAAAGCACGTGTTTTGCGCGGAAACGCGGTATGCAGATAGAATGGTGTCGGTGGAGTGGAGAGGCCGAGGATGAAGACAAAAGGGAGGCGAGGAATGTGTAAACTTGAGTCAAAGGGTTAGAGATCGACACACTTGAGAAACAAAGCGGTGCATTTAATACCTGCAGATGTAGAATAGGTCTTGCACGATGGTAGGCTCGATTTTCTCAAGATCCGTAACGAGAACGACGAGTTTCGGGAGGTCTGCCTCGTCTTCGTGTAACAAGAGAGTGAGCAGCATGAAGTCCTCAGAAGAGATGCATACGTACCCCTGAACCGCCTTAGTTTATCATACCACATCTCGAGGAGGTTGATGTCGTATGGCGCGAGCACACGGTTGCTCTGTCCCTCCCCTTCCTGGTCATCTGCATTGTCGGTGCAGGACTCTAGGAACCCGCCAATCATGACCTTCATCGCCGAGGTGAGATTCGAGCAGTCTGTTGGTGCAAGTGTCGATATGACCACAGGAGCCCTCGTACTCGGCTCAACCTCAACCTCCTCTTCTTCGTCACTTCCATCACCTCTGTACCCGGGTTCCACAAGCGTGCGCCTCACGTCATCGAGCAGAGTCGACGTTGCACTTCTATCAGTACCTGTAGCGAAGAATAAGTACGATGAGAACAGCGCCTTGAAGGTAGAGAAGCGACAAACGCTACCAGAAATGGCGACTGCACATAACTCAGTGTATGGCATAAGTCGGTCTTCCTCGCGCAAGCAATACGCATCCTGCACGGCATCTATCACACGAGCCGTCGTCGGTGCATGAACGTCTTGCAAAACTTCCTGAAATAAGAGACTGTTGGGGATGAAACGTGGCTGCTAGGTATGTGAACGTACCTGCACTCGATTCCTACATCGCGCAAAAGCGTCCTCATACGCCCTCATGCGCAGGCGTGGCCCTTCTGGTAGATCGCGATAGGCGAGCTCTGTAGGTGTGTACATCCAGCATGGGAAGGAAGAACCTGTCTCTGCGTCGTCCTCAACATCTTGCTCGTCTTCAAAATCGGATTCGCCATCTGAAGCCACATAAGAACTCGCTCAGTCGGCGACATGCAGCAGAACGTACCCGACCCTCCAAAATGGATAGCTATCACAGTCTATTCAGATTACATATCAGACTGGAGCATACTGGCGTGAAGAGGAGCGTTCACCTCAGCTATAGACTCAAGCTTCTGTTCGTTGGTCTGCATTGTCGTCTAGCACGGATTTCGCGCAGCACAATAAACGCGAGATCCAGCCTCTGTGATTATATCTTTCCTAGCTTATGGGAAAGAATGCAGATAAAGTGGGTGAGAGCGTTGTTCGAGGACGTTGAAGGCTTCAACTTGACGCCGGATCAAGGTCGCGGGTAAAACGCGCGACGCGTCGGTCGCACGTGGCTCGGCGGCCTAATCTGATTCTCACGTGGATTTGCCGCGACGCGACGCGTTCAGATTGAAGCTCCGACTTTGACAAGCGGTACCGTTACATACTCAGTGTGGAACAATAGCACGAGGCCTCAAAACCAAAAAAATCAGGTGCAATTATTGAATGTGTCACTTTAAATGCCTCCTGGAAGTATGCCCACCACTTGTCCAAAGCTCTATACATGCTATCGATTTCCCCAAATGAGAAAGTATAAAGAGTCTAATAGTGAAGGATAAAAGAATAGACTAGACACCCATTCAACTAGGTGAGACGATAGTTAGAAATTTCAACAGGGGAAAAAAATGAAATTCAGAACTTACGCAGCAGCAGTCACCGAAGGACTCTGAACAAGTGAAGGGAAGGTCGTTGACGTACACGCCTGCTGGACGTCGGAGATTGTCAGCGTACCCGGATAATAGGGCTCGGCGGTATTGGCCTTGACGTCTGTAACAACATGTATGAGCATGGAGTTGCAAGTATGCTTATACTAAGGCTCACCAGGTATGACTTCAGAGCAGTCAGTGAGACCGTCCATCGATTGCTGAATGACAGACATCTTAAGCATAGCCGCTGCAAACGCCGAGCGCATACTGTCCTGGTTATCTATGAAACTCTGCCAAGTGCACGCAGTGCGGGAGTCGCGCGCAAGCTCAAAGTCAGACTGCAGACGCAGCTCATTTGAGAGTGGTGACTCGACCTCCCCAGCATTGCCGCTTGTGCCCGGCCACAGCGTTCCGTTCAGCAGGGTCTCAACGTAGAACTGGCTATCGAAGACACCGGGTGTGCTGTCGAGGGGCGTGCCGGGGATCGTCGTGTCAATGGTGACAGCCGCGGCTATCGAGTGCGAGGCAAGCAAGGCCACAACTTCATCACTCGAAAAGCCCACTTCGCTGAACCTCGCGAGGATGGTGTCGACAGAGTCTGAAATATCGTGAGCTCATGATGGACCTAAATAGGACGAAAGGAAACGCGCCAGTGGCTTCGGAGACGGTGCCGTCGGGCGCAGCGGCAGTGGGCGCAGATCGGCCGCTGTAAAACGACAGACGCGGTGCACCAGGGCAGTTGGTCACTCCGACCGCGGCCGCGAACTGAATTAAGTCTCCAGGCGTGACATTCCACTTCGACACGAACGGAGTCAGCGAGTTGACGATGTCCTCGACGCCATTGTTCGCAGCATACGCGAGCTCCGTGTCTGCGAACGTGATGATCGAACCATCTGCACCGCCCCCGCCGTTCGTCGGTGAGTACCCGACGGCGTCATGGAACGAAAGGCGGAGTGTCTCGTGCACCTCCGCACCGCATACTCCGTCGAAGAGGTTCGTCTGGATGTCGTCGAGGACAGAATACCAAGTGCAGCACGCTGCATTCGTCGCGGTGTGATTACCATCCGGACAGGAGGCGCGCCGGGTGACTATCGCGTTCGATCCAAACAACAATAGGGTTAGGAGAGAGATGGCGAAGAGCGACTTGAAAGACATCGCAAAGCGAAAGTAGAGATTGGATGACGGACACGAGCGATGGGGTCGCCAGAGAATAGCTATGGCCCGCGAGTCTGGCGAAAACTCAATCTATGTCTCCACATTTTATACGTTGCAGCAGGTGCCCGCCAAACAACTTATCCTTCGACGCAGGAGAAGCGGATGAGTGAGAATATTGCAGGAAAATGGTTTAGAGCGCAAGGGACAGATCGCGTTGTTAGCATTTCGATGCGTTTGAGACGCGTCCGAACCGTCGGGATAGCAGCGCGAAGTATTGAAGGTCTTACAGGTTGCGATTGGCCGCCGAGGGAGCTCAAGCAGAATGGAGAGAAGTACAGGTTTCAGAGAAGAAGGTAGAAATTGCGCGTAAAGTGCCCCGTGAACGAAAGTCTTGATGTTTAGGAACTTGCGAACTTGCAAACCATAAAGACTATGCACAGAAGACCAAGAAAGTCTTCCGAACTGTAGTGACATTCGGGTCCTCGACATGACCCTTAAACCAACTCTGAGATTGATTCGGCGCGAGTCAAGCTCAAGTCCACAGTTCAATGACATGGAAGCGTCCGGCCCCTACGTAAAGGCGGGCCGCAGCGGTCGGCAACCAGTGCCCATGGCGGTCGCTAATGGCTTCGTTTCCAGTTGGACGTCAGTTGAGATTCTTGAGAAGACCGTAGCGCCCCGCTAAGTCGCTTATCCCATTTGCCGACGCCGCCGTCAAGAAATAAGACAATTTCGTTGTGCTTCTAGGCGCAAAGCAGTCTCGGAGGCCGGGATCGTGGTATTGAGCCTCACGGTGCACATTCCGAATGTAGATCCGTCCTGTGTGGCGAGCTCCATGCCAGCGATAACGGCAACAGACCCTTCGTGCATCACAAAAGTCATGAAAAAAAAAAGGAGATCACCAAAGACGGGTTCATGGAAAAGCGCAGTATCGCTAATGTATGGTTGTCATACAGCATTTTGAACAGGTCTGATAGCTGAGCAAAGTATAATGGAGTCTAGAGATCGTGCAGCAGGTATACAATGTACTTTACTGATGTAGGGGATTCATTGCGCGTATTCAATCTGAAGAGATATTTTGAGTTAGTCGACAACTGGGGAGGAGCTCAGAAACGCGTGAGGTCGCGCCCGAATATCCCTTTACGGTGCACAGACATGTCAGAAAGAATGATCGTAGAGGGGACGAGGATTACTCACAGTTGAGGAACCAGTAATACGGAACGGTAATTCTATACGAAATCACCAGGCGACATTGTTAGCAATCACGGAGAAAAGAGCAAAGAAAGTCGAAAGGTGCACGCACTTGTTGCGGATGCTGAGCGTTCGTGTGAAATATGCTGAACGCCAGAGAAGCCACGCAAGGCGTCTATGTCACAATTACATTCCACCATCAGCAAACTTTGATTTTGATTTTTCACACTTGAGAGAAAAAGAAACTCACCCAGCCTCGCCCCCTTCGGCCCACTATCGACCTTCGTGCGGTCGTACAGCGCTTTCCTACATCGCGAAGAAAAGGAGGGTCTCCATTGGCCTCTCGCAGCATTCGCATGAAGGGAGGAATAAGAGACGTACCAGTCACCGAGATACGCGAGGCTCCCTTGGTTGTGGAACTGAAACGGCTCGGACACGGGTCGCTCACGCACAAGGCGGTTCAGCACGCGCGTCACATACTTCGCCTTCTGCGACGCGACTGGAAAGGGCTCGGATAAGCCTCGAATGAACGTTGGAGAGGAAGGAAGCAAACCTTGGGCGGTAGCGGGAAGGAGCTCGTCCTTGACAATCGCAGCGTCCCCAATGGCCCACACGTCCTCGTTGACAGACCCGTCTTTCTGAAGCACGCGTAGATTCTTGTCCGTCAACAAACTAAAGATGCATAAAAAACCAGCAACGATGGTCGGTGTGAATATTTCAACAAGGGCCTTGTCGCACGGGTTTAAAGGCTTACCTTCCCGTCTTACCATCCTTTTCGATCTCCGTGATGGTCTGTATGAGCGGATTGGGAGCGAGCCCCGTGCTCCAGACAAGAATGCCGAAGGGGACTGTTCAGTTTCATAAGTCATATCATGCTTGAATACGAGCGGACAACAAAGTACATACCTTCTCCCTGCTCCTTGATGTGCAACACACCCTGGATTCAAGGTGAGCATGATGAAGTACAGTCAAGAGACGCTATTACGCACATCCTCGACACGTTGAACGTGATGCTTTAGCCTGACGTTAATCCCATCTCTAGCGAACTTCCGTTCCGCATACCTAAAGTACCACATGCAAAGTCAACTCTTCCATTCAACACAGACTGCAACTTTCCCAGCGGCAGACAAAGGTAGACAGTACGCACTGTGCCAACCCGCTCTCAAACCCGCCAAGCACGCGATCCGCGACATCGTACAGGTTGATGCGCGCAAGGCGTGCGAGTTTCTCACCGTAGTGCCTTTTGATATCCGACACGAGCAAATCGTGCAGCTCTGCGGCGAACTCGACACCCGTTGGGCCCCCACCGACGATGCAGAAGTTGAGCAGGTTGCGGCGGTCGATGTCCGAGATCGTTGGCTGGGACGCTTCTTCAAAGCCTTATTCGTGTAAGTTAGTCGGTAATACGGTATCTAGTATTACGTAGGTAGGAGACGAGCATACATTCGAGTATGCGAGAACGAATCGCTCGGGCATCGCGCACGTCCTTCAGGAAATAACCATACTCCTTTTACACCAGGTATGCCAAAGGCTATAGCGAACAAATATCAGTAAAACCATCTCTCTAGAAATCATCGAGCATACTTTGCGAATAACAACCAACCGCAATAACGAGTTTGTCGTAATGGATAGTAAACTCCTTGCGCGGCTTCTTGGCAATCATCTGAGCCTGCGTAGCGAGCTCGAGTTTCGGCTCGGTGGATGGTGCGTCCGGTGCAGGTGTCGGAAGCTGCTGCGCACGCTCGTAGTACGATGGTAGGGGAGTCGCAGGGACCTGAATATGCGTAGGAAAGAGGATACCAGAGCATTAAGTAAGTTCATTGCTTTTGGTGAAGTGGAAGAATCGAAAACATACACAAGTGAGCAGCTTCTGCTTGAAGTCTGGGCATAAATTTAGTTCCCCATCCGCAGCGAATACTTTGCTGAAATACATACCAATCTTGTCACACCAGGCCTGATATGTCGTCTGATTCGAGAAGCATCAATTTATATTCTCTTTCATTTGGCAAGATCGACATACAGCCTCTGGAGCGTATCTCCGCACCTAAATCGCAGAGCAAAATTTCAGCTTATACAAGGCACGAGAAGAAGTGGCCCACACTCACCGACTCGACAGCGCATCTGAATTCCAGAGTGCCGACCGCGCAGCTAGCAAGCAGTGGAGTGAAGTTGAAATATGACGATGCAGAAATCATTGTCACGTCTTCCTTTTCGTCAGTCCTTCAGACACTCTGTAGTAGACCAACGCAACGCACCCCAGCGCTTTTTGTCCACACTACGCAACACCTCATAACCTCCCCATCCCGATCCAAGAATTACTAGACGCTCTTTCCCACGTGCGGCACTCGCTGAGAACAAGCGCGTCTGTGTCTTCCGGACCGCATAAAGACGTGTCGATGTGGTCGCACCTCCAAGGCGCATTTGAGCTACCGAGCGCGTCGACATGGCCGTAGGTCAAGAGGGAAGATAGTTTTCAATGACGCACGGGCACCGTCAGACGCGTCGAACACCATGACGTTAAAAGGGAGCGGCGAGCGTCGGAAAGAACATCGGGCACGGTCTCCCGCATTAATATTCCACCAATCACGGCGTCTTGCATCTTCATTGGTCGTCGATATCAGCAGCAAGTGAGCGGAAGTATATGTCAGCGGCCATGACCGGAGACGGTGGTAATGGCACACCTCTTCTTTTACGCTCCAATGACCGAAGCAGATGTAAACTACAGTCCAGTGAGTGAAGACATTTTTATAGTCGATACAATTTACAACTCATCACAATTCATACATAATTGCTAGTAATGGGAGAGATGAATCACATCAATTCCCACAATGCCCGACGCTATATTGCACCGTCTACAAGAGCTGCATATATTCGAAGAGTTCAACTGGCAAATATTGTCTCAGCGATGTCTCGCATAGTCATTCGAGAGTCAGAATTCGTCGGACAGCAGGCCTGCAGAATCTGGATAAGATACTCGCAACCCTCGGCTGCGACCAGCGCACGTTCAAGTCCAGTACCCTCGTGCGCCATAATTGCTACTGCCATATCACTCATGTCGTGAAAAGGCACCTTTTCAGTATGAAGCTGTCATTTGAATCAGTGAGTGAGGGCCGATGCATAAATTATTGTGAAGAAGTACAGACCTCCAGGCATGTCATCCCGAATGCATAGACATCGGTCTGTGTGGTTCTCTGTCCATCTCCTCCATGTTCGCTAGCGTCAATCAACTCGGGGGCCTGCCAGCGGAAGGTACCACGCCCCCCGCTGGTGGCAGTTGACGTTGCTATTCCAACAAGTCGTGCCAAACCAAAATCGGCGATTTTATAACTCCTTTATAATCAATGAGAATGTTTGCCTAGAAATAATCGGCACGCAATGCGTGAACCAGCTGTACAGAACGGAAAACTGTGCACCAACGCATTTAAGGTCGCCATGAACTGCTTCGGGTGTTTTGCGATGCATGTAGTGTACCCCTGAGCAGATTTGCATCATCTTCCAGGTGCAATTCAGGATTCAATGCTCAGATATTAACACATCCACACTTACCAATGACTTTTTATTCATTTGCGGATATCGCTTGACATATGCAAGAACATCGCCATTATGACAGAACGGCGATACAAGACCTATGGAAGGAAATCCCTCCCTGCAAAGTCTGCAGAGATACAAGATATTGTCATGCTCAAGACGCTTCCAGATGACTGCCTCTTTACATAAGTCCTGAAAATAATTACTCAAAATCACAATCGAGCGGCTCTGAGATGGCTTACCCGATGCATTTCCTCCTTCCTAGAATCGCTGAAAATTCGAGGAACTTTGACAGCAACGCGCTCAATTTTCACGGACGAAGGCCAAGGCATGGGAAAAAGAAGACCAGGGAAAGGCACGGTCCTAATGTGCGCATTGTACACATCACCGTAGCTTCCACCACCAAATGGATGCTCATCAAGACGTTTTACATTATTGATGTAGAATTGTGAGGGGATGATCCCATGCTTCCTAGCTGCGTTGTAGATCAAACGTTCAAGTTCCTTTCGTTCCATGTCCTTCAGCGTCCGACCTAAACGATCTCCATCCAAAAGCTATTCATTATCAACCAGCTGTGCAAAAACAAATCAAGTTAATGCTCACTTCCTGTGCATACCCGACTACTGTTTGCACATCGGATTCGTCTCCCTCAACTGCATATTTCAACTTCTGGAGTTTGACGTATTGATCGATAATTCTAGCATAATCGAATAGTCTTCTGTAAGCAGGAGAAAGTATAAGCAAGATGGAAATTTTCATCTGCATCGTATTCAACTTACAAGACTCCCAGAAGCATGCTGGTCTTTTCAATCACAGAGCTTATTAATTCAGCCCGACTGCTAGGTTGAGATATGAAGTCATATGAAGCACATTGTGTTTCTTCGACGACTTCATAACAACTCTCGTTTGAGGTTGAGATGTATTCTTTCAAGGAGACTTCCTTTGAAAGGGCAAACAAAACCTAGGCCAAATTAGCTATTTTGAAAATAATATACAAGATGAATCTCTTACCCCCATTGAGGAGATCTCGCTAAGATGGAAGGATAACCTAAGATGCAAATTGCAGTCCTCCAATGCCACTCTATCCAGAAAGCTTGACACTGCCCATTCGACTGTGGAATCTTGAGAAACGGACTCAAGCAAGTGCTTCTGATGCTTTTCCTTGTCAAAGTCTAAATATACGTCCTTTATGCGATCGAATATGATCTCCATAGTTTTCACTGGGTCTGGAAGTGGTACTTCTTCCTTTGCCATAAAGTCAAGGCGAGAGCGACTCATAGTGACTCAGTGGGGTGATAAAGGGCGATAGAACAGAGGCTGGTGCAAAACGTGGTTGAGAGCAAACGACTGACTGATGCGGCGAGAGCAACAATATCCAAACGCGGCGCGTCTCGGCACTGAGATTTTGAACTCCGATTGAAAACTTTCTTCTGATAATAATAATTACTATGTAGTTATAATGATCCATGCGTGATGTCCGAGTTCGTAAGTACAAAAATGAGATTTAGCTATGATTGTCCAGCTCCTTGGAGTCGGAAGCGAAGCAGAACGTCCGTCATCTTGAAAGTGATAATTTAAACAAAAGTCCTCGATCCAAAAAGTATCAAAAGCATGAAAATCGTAACGGATAAGTTTCTAAGAGCCACTGAATAGCAATACCATGTCAGCTGAATAAGTATTTATGAGTATCGAGTTCTTACACAGGGGATACCGAAGTGACTGAGGGGTTCGAAACCAGAGTAGGGAAAGGCGTCGAGCCGCATGCCTGCTCGATGTCGCTAACTATTAGAGTACCTGGAAAGTACGGCGTAGCATTGTTTGCCTTAACGTCTACATGCGCAGCACGAAAGTCAGTATTTATAACTATCCTGAAAATAGATAGGCGTACTAGGGATGACTTCCGAGCAGTCCACTAGGTCGTCAAGCGAATGATTCACAGTTGAAAGCTTGAGCGTCGCCGCTGCGAACGCAGACCGCATTCCATCCTGATCGTTGACGAATCCCTGCCATGTGCACGCCGTGCGCGAGTCGCGCACAAGCTCGCTGTCGGATTGCAGACGGATCTCTCCAGCGAGTGCGGATTCGACCTCGCCCTGATTGCCGCTCGTGCCCGGAAAGAGCGTACCGCGTAGCTGAGTCTCGACAAAGAATTGGCTGTCGAAGACATCCGGCGTAGAATCGAACGGTGTGCCTGGGATCGTCTCATCCACGTGGTCTGCCGCGGCGATGGAATGCGAGGCAAGCAGGGCGACGACTTCGTCCGAGTTGAAACCAGCATCTGCAAAGCGTGCAAGGATCTTGTCGACGGAGTCTAACGAAGAAGAACCATGAATACATTCCTGGACATGGAAGATGTATGAGACTTACCAAAAGGCTCGGGGATTAGCAAGTCTGGTGCCGCAGCGACAGGCGCAGGACGACCAGCAAAGAACTGCAGGCGCGGTGCACCAGGACAGTTGCTCACCCCGACTGCACCTGCAAACTGTATGAAGTCGCCAGGTGTCACGTTCCACTTCGCAACGAATGGCGACTGCATGTCGACAATGTCGTCAATTCCGTTATTCGCGTGGTACTTCGTCTCCGTGTCTGCAAACGTGATGATTGAGCCGTCCGCCCCACCTCCGCCAGCGCTTGGCGAGAAGCCGATTGCGTCGTGGAATGTTAACCGCAGCGATTCGTGCACCTCCTCACCGCACTCGCCGCCGTCGAATAGATTCTCTTGGATGTCCTCTAGGATCGGATACCAGGCGCAACAAGCTGCATTGGTTGCAGAGTTCTTGCCGTCCAGGCAAGCAACGCGGCGAGTGAGCGCGGCGTGAACGTAGGAGAGGGATGCGACGAGGGATGAAAGGACGAAAAGGGACTAAGAGACCATGACTATTAACTTAGGTCGTATCGAGAAGAGGGAATATTAAGAAAATTGAGGAAGTACTGCAGTCAAAAGAAAAAGACAGAAAGAGATGATGAATCTCTTCTGTTCAAGCGTACTGCACTCTTTATACGAGCAGACAGCTTTGTCCGAGCGTTCTCTATTTGTTGCGCGGAATCCGTACAGGCGCAGTCAACCGCCTCAGCGCTCTCCATACGCGTCGGCAAAGAAGTGCGACGGATCGCGGGTGCGCGCTCTGGTAGGCCATCAGCGAAGCACTGCCAATCATGGATAGACTGTTCCAAAACGGCGATCACAACACAACAAGCTCAACATACAGAACGCACGGAAAGGCGGGTTTGTCTTTCGAGCGCGGGAAATTGGCTTCGGGTCCGATGCCAAGAAAATTGCGAGGGAAGAATACGGGCGCGAGCGGTAAAGCGAGAACGTGCCTGGAGAAGAAGATGGGAGTCAGTCAAAACGATTGAAACTAATGCTCGAGAGGAGATGCTGACGTGTCGCTCAAGGCGCAAGGAAGTAGTGGCTCGGGGACATGATATTTGGACAGAACTAGACACAAGTAGTTCGGCGGCATGGACTAACATACAATCCAACCGGAAGCACCGAATTGAGAGTAAGGAGTAAAGGAGTAAAGAAGAGACTCACGTTCCGGAATTTATCGCCGCTAGTACCATTGATGAAGCATAGCTTTCACGTTGCTTAAACGAGGCGTTGAATATGCGCGCTGTATCAACTACGCTTTACCTCGTGTTGATGGGTTCATCGTGTTTGAGCATCGCCTCGATGTACGAAGCAGGGATAACAAGGCCGGACATCCTAGTTCTTTGGCGTAAAAACTAGCAAATGATCAGAACCTCGTACCACATGCCACTAGCCTTGAGAAAGTTAATGAGTTGAAGGAGTTTGAACCCAAAGTATACGGTGGCGGATTGCTGCCCTGATGCTCTGAGGTACGTGCGTATTAGCTCGGGTAGCATGGGAAATCGCGCCAGGATGTGATTGACAAATCAATATCTTTTGCATTTTCCCTCTTTGCACTGTCCAAATACCTCTCATTGTCTCAACGCATAGTGACTGTGTTGATTGGTGCTTGTTTTGACAAGCTAATGAGCTTACGTAGCTGTACCCAAATGTCCGGAAGGAAATGGCGACAGGTTTTTGGACACGACTATGAAGAAGAGGGACTCATCGTCGTACTTATTCCAAGTGACTAGCGGAGCTCGCTTCAGCCAAGTTTCGCGTACACGTGATCGAGGCGCGCCTTCTCCGCGGCGCGTCCCGAGTCGCGTAAGCTACGTCACTGGCATTTGACTCGCTTTCTTCCTGACTGCGACCATGCTGCCTGCCTACTACGTCCTCGCAAGCAAGATACACGACTGGTGTCAGGATTCCGATGCATGATTTCCGCGGCTCAAGATGCGCAAAGCAAGTTCTATAAAATTGACCACAGCCAAAGATAGTGCAGCAACATCGGTGTTACTACTTTAGACCACAGATGGAGAGTCGACCACCGTTGGAAGTGGGCGTGGATTAATAGAAGTGATCGGTTTGTACGGAGAACTGGTGATCTCAGACACTCAAGGGAGCGAATCTCTATGAATGGGATCATTGGAGCATGCAACGTCATAGTCCTGCAAGTGCGCGGAACGTAAAGGGACTCCGTCTCACTGTCGGGAGGCCATCGGGCGAAACGGACGAACTCATCTCCTTCATTTTCCCTTGTGTCGTAACTGCACTCGGTGGTTTGACTGGCCCGTATACTGTGGTCCTGTGCACGGTCGACAGTATAAAGGCGAGCAGCATTTCAACTCCAGTCTTCAGCAAAGAGCTAACAAAGCATATCCTCAGCAACTCTCACTTGAACCAAACTCCTAACGCCAACCATGGATCCTACCAACAAGCCCAGGGGCCCATCTCCGCACTATTCGTTGTACCAGCGTGAGGTGTTCAAGAATGGGGGCGAGCACGGCATAAGTACGCTCATACCCCCTATTACCCTTTCATAGTATCTGATTGTACCGGTTCTTGCAGTGCCCTCATTTTCTGTCCACCCAGATGAACTGGCGGACTCGACAAAGCGCAAGTTGAACGACCACGGCTATTACTATGCAAACTCGAATGCGGGGATGGGCTGGACTGACCGCGCGAACCGCGAGGCGTTCTACCGCTGGCGTATCATCCCTCGCATGCTCGTTGATACGAACACGCGTGACTTGACAAGTGATTTCTTCCATTTCATATTCGGCTTTCAATGAACTAAATGAACTCTCCGTCGGCGTTCCTTGCAGCAACTCTATTTGGTCACAAGATCCCTGCGCCAATTCTCTTTGCGCCGATCGGCATAAATAAGTTGTATAGCCCGAAAGGCGAGCTTGTCCCAGCTAAGATCGCAGGAGAACTGGGTCTACCCGTAGGTCATTCGATTAAACAGCGTAACTATTTTTAACAAATTTCGACAGTACTGCCTCTCGACGGCCGCGTCCAACTCGATTGAGGACGTCGCGGCTGCGAATGATGCTGGCGCAAGTGAACCGAATGAAAGCAACTCTGTGCACGCGTATGATGGTCCTAACGGCGGAGATCCGCGCGCGAAAGCACCGCGCTTCTTCCAGCTGTATGCGGGTCATGATGATGAAGTGGTGCGCTGTCCACTTGTTGTAATTTCTTCGTATGGCATGCTGAGATATGAACGAAGACTCTGAGCTTGATGGAGCGCGCCTGGAAGAGCGGCTTTGACGTCCTTATGTTCACCGTCGATACATGGCAGCTCGGCTGGAGGCCCACAGACATCAACCTCGCGAATTACGTGTTTGTCCACTTCTCCTTTTCAGACTGTACAATTCTGACAATCAATATAATCAGCTTTTATTATCCTCCGGGCCAGGTTGGGAACGAGAACGGGCGGTCTGATCCCGCGTTTATGCGCAAGTTCGGCGAGGAGGCGCTTCAGAAGGACTCGGGCAAGTGGATCGACTCGTGCGTCTGGCATGGCAAGGCGCATACATGGGAAAAGGTCGAGTGGTTCATCAAGGAGGTATGAAAGCATTTATTTTCGAATGCTTCTTTGTGCTGAATCGCATATGTACAGTGGAAGCGCATCTCGGGCGGACGGCCCTTCGTTCTCAAGGGTATTCAGAGCGCGGCGGATGCTCGCCGCGCACTTGAGGTCGGTTGCGAGGGCATCGTCGTGACGAACCATGCGGGGCGCCAAGTCGACGGCGCGGTCGGCAGTCTTGAAGTTCTCCCCGAAATCGTCGAGGCCGTTGGAGACAGTCAGTTGCTCTGTTTTGCTCGTTTACTTCTCACTCAATGTTGACTATAAAATAATGAAACGCAGAATTGACAATAATATTCGACTCTGGAATCCGCACGGGCGCAGATGTCTTCAAGGCTCTCGCACTCGGTGCGCACGCGGTCGAGGTAGGGAGGCTCTACGTCTGGGGGATGTCGAACGACGGCGAACACGGCTGTAGGCACGTCATGAAGTCACTTCTCGCGGTACGTCTATTATTATACTCCGGGTGCGTCGATATCTGCTTATAGTTGCTTGACTTCAGGATTTGGATATCACAATGACGGTCGGCGGTTACCGCTCGATCGAGCAGGACGTACACGGGAACAAGGATGCACTCAGGTACAATCCGTACGGCATCCCGCCACCGCGGGGCGAGCATGCGAGGCTCTAGAATTGCTCCGAGCCCTTGGTCGTGAATATAACGAATGCTCCCAAATAAATCCTTTCCACGTATGTCTGTGTTTCTTTGTTATACAATAAGACTGTATATCGATAATGCGTCATTAAACCCCTTTTTGTTGTATCCCGTATACTGAATAAAATAAATGAATAGAAAATATACGATGTGTCCAGGCCTTTTGATCTGAACACTTATTAAACAAGAGCATGTGGCTCTCCATGCCACACCCGTCTCTCTAATTGTACCAAATTCAATCGAGGCTCGATTCTCCGCACATTGCATCTGTTTATGCATGACTAAGCTGGAATGGGAACGATTCTTAGAAATCCGACTCCTCACCATGCTCTTCTTCAGCAGTCTCATGATCATCTGAGTCGCTTCCCTCGTTATCCGGCTCGTACCCAAGCCCACTCTTCACTCCATGACTATTACAGCGCCGTTGCACCGGGACTGGGTCCGGGAGCACCGGTGCCGTCGCTACAGAGACAAAAGATTTGGACTTAGAGCCGGAGTTGGAGTTGGGGTTGGGGTTAGCGTTGGAGGCGCGCAGCTGCCTAAGTTTCCTACGCCAGGCCGAGAACGTGAAGAGCGGAGGCATCCAGGATTTCTTTGTCGGGCATGCCGGTGCTCCTGGTAGGTTCAAGTTCTGAGATGTGGCGGTCGTAGTCGTGGTCGTGGCTTCATTAGTAGAGAGATCCGAAATGGGAGGCGGGGCGGTCGAGGTAGTAGAGGAATTGATACATTCTTGGGACTGCTTCCGGTAAAATCGACGCCGCGCACTGCTAATCCTCTAACGAGAAGTAAATATCAGGCGCACAAAGGCATTTACGAGTTCAGTAAACATATTCAAAAACTAGAGAGGAAGATAATGCTTACTCGCAACAAGCCTGGCGAAGGTTTGATTTTCTTCTTCTCCATGACGACTTCCTTTGCCATCAGGTTCTAGTTGCGCGGGATCACGGCCCCTTCGTACTCAGGTTGTAGCATGCAGATATCCAGCAAGAATTCCCATCCGAGGTCACGAAGAACGCAAACGAAATATCTACTTCGATGCAAAGTTCCAGAAGTTTTCGAATTGCGTGCAATGTGGTCTACGCAAAGAAAGCACACTTTGCTAAGGAAGTCAGAGGTTCCAGGAAATGAAGGCGGTATTGTTGCGACAGTGAATAAACAGAAACCAAAGTATCTTGAGGTCCACAGCTCAGAGCTCAAAGTCGTCCGATAGCTATAAAAGTTAGAAAACGAACAGCGTCTCAGAACTTCGAGTGAAGCTTGAGTCACGGTGCAGCAGCAACGCCACATTGTCACCCGAAGCAGAAGCATTACAAATACAGTCATTCGGCAATCTCCGTGAACTGTACAGGACCAACGAGTCTGAGTAATATGACTCCTTCCTCCATCGTCCGCACCGTCAAGCACTCAACATGGGAAAAGGTGCGTCCTCGTCGTCCTCAACGACGGCAGCATGCTGCTCATCATCTTCACAATTGCTGATACCTTCGTATTGCGACAGTTCACGGCTCCCTCGCCCGCGCTGGCAAGGTCAAATCTCAAACCCCTAAGGTCGAAAAGCAGGAGAAGAAGAAGAACCCCAAGGGCCGCGCAAAGAAGAGGATCTTGTACAACAGACGGTGCGCATGCCCATGATTTCTGGATGATGAATTAACTATACTGACTTTGTGTGTCTGCATGCTCAGTTTCGTCAACGTGACTGCCTTGACTCAAGGCGGCAAGCGGAAGATGTGAGTTTGCATACCGTTTCTTGTCCGATTCCTATTTCTGTTTGTCTTCTTTGGTATCTTGACTATATGGGCATTGCCTGAGAACTATCGTAAGATGATACACCGAAATCAAGCATAGTTCACACTGAAACTACCGTGTTGACAAACATGCATCTAATGTCTTTCGCTCCTATCTGATCTGCCTTTCTCTCTTTCCCTTTCTATTCTCCACTATTTTATTGCTTGCTGTATTCATCTAATTCTGACTCGTCCACGCTTACAGGAACGCCAACCCAACCTCTTAATCTCTGCGATTTTTCGGTTCGGCTTGTCACGCTCGAGCATACCTCGGCCTTGAGCATCGTGACACGTAGGATTTGATGGAAAGGTTGATGTAGCATCATCACGAGGAGGGAGTTGTAGATCTCCATGTCCGGTTCAGCGCTAGCGCAGCGCTTTCCCCTTTCTCTTACTCTATGTTATGATATATGTGTGTTCGTGAATCGCACATGTGCAAAATGCTATCGCATGCTGTATGACTGGCACGAACTTCGTGTGATTATGTTTTGAGGTCGCTTTATACATGCAAAGCTCAAATTCTAGTGTGTGCTGGTTCATTACCATCGCCGTTATACAGGACGCTTTTCTCGCATTTGTTGAGCTCCAGGGCAGCAAATCGGTACGCATTTGAAGACAATCATGCTTAGCATCACTCGCACTTGTGGCCAGCCTCACATCCGTTCGAAAGAATAGACTGAAAACGATGACTTGGAGTCACAGACAGGTCGGTATCCTTTACATCTCAGTTCGATAAATAAAATGAGTCTCGTCCACGCTTTCACCTCCGTGCATGCCTAGGCCGTCGACAACCCAACGACGAGCGCGACTGTAAAGAATTTGACAAAGGTCAGTACATTAATGTAAGGGAAGCGAAAAAGGCAAGAGAGAAACAGGAAGGATCAGAATTGCAGAAGTAAGACTCATCAAGCGGCCGATGAGGACCATATGACTGTTGAGCTTGAATGTGATATGTTGTTCATCGTGAAATCGAGCGAGAGGCTGCGAAAAAAAGGAGAATTACAAGACCATGAAACTTACGGAAGGTGAGGCCTAATCGAAGAGGGATGTCCTCTCTAAAGCTGACCAGACCAACAGCGCTTTCGACGGTACACCAAAGACAGGGTGGCGTTCAAGATGAAGAAACAGAAACGACGGGCTGCAGCATGATTTTTCTCTCTCGATTTTGGCCAGAGGCACGTGACTCTACAAGATAAGCTCCCTCCAAACGTTTTGGGCCGAGAACTCAATCTTGAACACCCTCAGAATCTGATACATCACGAAAATGTCTAAAATCTTGCACGGGCTTATATGCCCGTGGAAGATGTATATTTTCTAAATTATGTACAACCGAATACGGCGCAGCTTCGATCTGATACAAAGCTACAAGTTGCTGCAAGATTGCCGCAAGTCTGATTGACCTTGCCAAGTTAGGTCATACTGATCGTCACTTGCCGGAAATATACAAGAATGACCGGCCCTGAAGAAAATATAGAAGAGAATACGGCGCAGCTTCAAAATGACATGGGATAATCTTACTTGTGGTTCTTGTCGTGTCTGGTAGAGTTCTTATATATGGTCTGCAAGTCGTTATACGAGACTGAAAGTCTACTGGTTCATTATCACACCATTTAGATAATATAATAATAATGTATTTCTATTGCATCATTTATTGTACATTTGAATTGTTCAAAATCGTAGCCGCGTCGAAATCATAGATAAGAGCAAAAGAAGAATAAAGAATCCAGGTTTGACGGTGTCCGCAGGCGAGGCGAGGCGCAGGTTATAACTGCGACGAGTCGAGCAGGTCCTCGAACCGGAAGTGCATCGCGTACATGTCCATTCGCTCACCGTCCGGCCCCATCCCATCCATCCCACCACCCATCGAGCCCATGGGACTCATCGACCCCATTGAGCCGAAGCCCGTCCACGGCGGCAGCCCCATCTCCAGTCCGATGTCGATTTCGCCGAATACATTCTGACTCTGCGTCTCCTGGTTCTGACCATGTGAGGAATGTGTGGCAGATTCGTCGCCGTCGCACAGCGTCTGCATCGCCCACGCTAGCAGGCCGTAGTCGACCCACTCGCCAGCAACTGGCGGATCTGGTGACTCAGGCAGCCCGTGCGGCAATGCGCACTGACCCGGCACTTGAAACTGTCCGCCAGGCGATTGGCCAGTTGGCGAAGAGAATTGACCAGGGAAGAAGAGGCGCGAGGACGAGGAGGACGAGGAGGAAGGAGGTGTTGGTGCGGAAAGCGGGCCGCCTGAGGAGGTTGAAGACTCGTTAGGAATGCTGAGCTGCGTGAGTGCGCGAGGGCGGGGTTTAGCGGCGACAGGCACCTGCTCGTCGTAGATCTGAAACATGAAATATGCTTTACGATCAACAAGAAATGATCAGACATATCGTCATGCTACGACGAAAAGCAGAAAATTACACCTGCATCTTGCCGCCAGCAGTTGAGAAATCGGGGACCTGCCCTGGCATACCTTAACCATCAACTGCGGATGCGAGTTCGGGAACTGGAAACCGTTCATCCCACCAAATACCTCCTCTCTTTGCTGGCCGTGGTCATTCATCTGCATCCGCTGCTCACCTTCGCTGCCCTCATGCGTCACAGGTGAGCCAACCGCCGAGCTACTGTTCGAACCAGGCGCTGTCTCGAGCAGCCTCGGGATCTTGATTGTGGGAGGCGCAGGCGGGCAGAGGTCGGCTGGCATCGTCGGTGGCCGGTGTACTCGGCGAGCTCGTCGAACGGCGGTTCTGCTGGAGGACAAAGCTAGGTAGTCCGGGAACTAGGCTCTGGGCAGTCTGAGTCGGGATCTGCACGGAAAGCGAGTATCCGTGTCCATGCCCGTGTCCACCGTAGTGCGGGTGCGAGTAGGAAGACGTGCTGAGCGGGCCGGATTCGAGAGAGAAGCTCGCAAGAGCGTTGCGCGTGTCGATCGCAAGGCTCGCTCTTGATCCAGAACCAGATGCGCCAAAGAGCGAGGGCATCGAGAGGCTCATCGGGAGCGAGAGTGTCTGACTTTGACCCTGGCCCTGCGATCCCTCCGATTCGCTCATGTCGAAGTCTAAGGTTCACCATCTCGACTTCGCGCATGCTGCTGCACCCGCCGTTCGCATAGCCGTATGGACCATAGAGAGATCCGTCGGCGGAGAGCGAGTCGAGCTCGCTGAAATCTTCCGAATCGACGGTCGATGCAGATGAGGGGGCACTCGTGGTGCTGGTGGTGCTGGTAGTGGAGCACAAGGAGCTGTTGTAGGCACGCGCGCCGGAACCGTGCACACAGCTGCTCGACTTGGTACGGTCACGACGTTCCTTCCCATCCTTCTCCTTCTTCACCTTCCCGCCCGCCGTCGACTCTGCCTTGCCATTCTTCTCCTTGATCGTGCGTGTGGGCTGATAGACATACCAAGGATAGAACTATTCATGCTCCTTCTTGCGTTGCTTCGTGAGACCGTCCCAGTACTTGTGGAGTAGAGGCCAGTTAGACGAACTGCCTGTATACAGGGGCTACTCACCAATTTGAGTGGCATGAGCTTATCTGAGCTCTGTTTCGAGCTACGTTTTGACTAACATGCTCGTTATATCCCAAAGACTATGTGGCCTTACTTTTGATGTGCTTGACAGATTTGCGACCAAGGGAGAGGCAGGCGATGGTGGTGGGAGAGAGCAAAGTGCAACGACGCGTCGAGCACGTCTCGACGCGTTTTCTAAGTCCGCATTTTCTAAGTCCGCTAAGCTGATGCGTGTCCTTCTACACCATCAGCATCCCAATTCTCAAGAATCCACTTCTTTAATTACCCCGGCTGCATTCGTGTACACTATCTCTCCCGCTGTCTCCACCTTCTCCCACTCCCCGCACCCACTCTCAGCACTGCAGCAAGCGGCGCCTCAAACGTTGAAACGACCCCAACTCCCGAAGACGCACCCAGCAAAAGCAAACTACGTTTGGTCGGCGAGTCAAGCATTCCAATTGTCGGCAACCTTCCGAGGCGCGCACGCAAAGTCAATAGATAAGTTGGTTTTGTCCTGTTTCCCTAACTGACGTGCTCAACTCTAGATCAAGCTGTGAAAAGCCTGACCGATATTTGGCTCCCCGAGAACATCCCAGTCGTCTTTTCAACTCAAACAGATATCACGGCGGTGACAAAACAGCCCCCGTCTCTCAACGCCAACCACTAAAACCTCAATTGGTTCAACTTCCTCGCCCTGTTCACCCATCACGCTTTCCTCGCCTCTTCCCCATGCCCCATCCGACCCACCACACGCTTCAACATCAACGTCAGTCGTTTTCCCGTCTGCCTTTCTCGCCCAGAATTTCGGCAGCAATGCCGCAACCGTCGTGTCCAAGAAGGACCTCGTTCCGATCGAAACATTCGTACAGGTCCTCCACCGTTCACGCGCAACATGCAGGAGAGCAAGAGAGGCTCGGCACGGGAGTGAGAAGCGAGCCGGAGTTGGATAAGAGGATCGTGAAGGAAGACGAGGCGTCTGCCTCGTCGAAGGCGAATACCTCTTTGGACACGTCCAACCTCTGCGGCCTTCCGACGGAATTGATGTCAATGGACCCGTTCGACGCATAGTGTGTGCCGACAGTCCTCCAGATGGACGCTTCGCTTCCATTAACTCAGTAGATGCAGACTCGAAGGCAGTCTAACGACAAGCGTCGCAAGATTCCGGCAAAACAGCTCACGCCGCACCTCTTCCCTTGCCGCTCCTCTGCCCGCGGCGCATCTTCCTCGCTGCGCTCATTCTAGCATCAAAATTCTTACAGGATCGATGCTATTCGACTCGTGGATGGGCAAAGCTCTCCAGTCTCCCACTGCGGGAAGTTGGACACTGCGAACGTGCATTCGGCGATGCGTTTGGGTGGCGTCTCTCGGTCGGCAAGAGCTCAACGCTGCCGCAGGAAGAGAACTCGCGCAGTATGCAACACATGAAAAGCAAGGATACAATCGCATCTGGATCGTCTCCGGTTTCTGCAATGCGCAACGCGATGCACTTTCCGAGTCCACCTTGTCGGATGCAGGCGCAAGTCCGGAGTTTGGCCGTGCGCAGACGAAGGCAGGCATGGCAAATAGAGCACTTAGACGTGCTGCGACACTGCCAGACGATGTGGCAATGCGGAGCGTGCCGCTCCGCTATCGATCCCCAGGATCGTTGCCATTCTCGTTTGCAGGTCCATCTCAGCTCACCAGCACGCGGCGCTTAGTGCACAGTAAACATTGCTTTCTTCTGCATTTACGTCACAGACACCCTTGCCTTCTGATCTGACGCCTGTCCCACTCGAAGAGCCGATACAGCGCCTTTCGTATTCGCCGCTCTCGGTGAATCAACGCTCAAGACGCCAAGTGCGGCGTTGTGCAGCTACAGTTATAACTACAATTTCAACAACGGTGCCAATGGTGTGTGGAGTTCCGCACAGAGCACGGACTCGAACGATTCGTCCGACTCGAGCTCGAGCGTCGGGTCGGAGGCCGTCGCAACTCCGCCAGATATACCTACGGCCGTGTGGCTTGCAGGCGATGTCGTGTGTTCCGACCTGGGTGCAGCGAAGGGCCACCGACTCGTCCCCATGGACGTCTCAGACCCGGTTGCGTGGTATGCGCCGGTGCTCTCATGGGCGTTCCCGGGAACGGGACCGTGATCAGCGGCATGGGCGGAATTGGATACGGAAACGGGATTGACGGACAGGGACAGGCATCGCTGTCGATGTCCATGCTGGATAGCCTCACGACTGTTGATCTCGGGCTTGGGCTTGGGCTCGGGCTCGGTGGTCATGTATAGGCTGGTGCAACGACTTTCGCGACTTATGGATCTGGATGTTTAGGATATGGGTGCGGGCTACTGGTCTGGGCTACGCCGAGTTGGACTGTGCAGAGCTTGAGGGCCTTTCTTCGCTGGTTGTCATGCACTTGCTCACGATCGCAGAGGTCTTTGCTCTTGTCAGTACGGCTTCGGCGCGCCTTCCACCTTGTATTCTCTTCTCTCCTCTCTTCTTAATTTCCTAGTAATACATACGTCTCTTACACCTTTCCCTCCAACCGTACACCCAACTGTCTCATTTCATCCATCCATGCGTGCAGCGTGACTCGCTCATTCGCCATACACGGTCTCCTCTTCCTTTTCTCCCCTCAATTTTGTACTGCGGCTCGTATCTTCCACAGATCTCTTTTTTCCTTCTCTTTACTTCATTGACTCGACTCTTGTTACTTTTATTCTTTCATGTGCTGTGAAGTATTTTCTCCGTATTATACCATTGTCTCGTCTCATCATCCGCTCTTCAGCCTTTCGGCTCTCAAGTTTCAGTGCTGGATTGGCGGTCCCAAAGGGGTGGTGCAAGCTTGAACTCCCACCACATGTGCATCTCTTATGAAAACAGAGCAAATCTTAGACAATGATTGAAGAGCTGGTATCTGAAATACAGGTGGATGATCAGGCTTTTGGCCTTGTTATCAGACAAAAACACTATGATTACTGCATCACAGTTTAGACATTAGATTTTGGAAGGACATATAAGTGGCATACAATACAAGAAAAATAAATGCGCATTTCCTGTAAGCATCTATCTAACTTGTATTTACCTTGTATCCTAATAAGTTTGTGATATGCAGACTGACATGCTGACACCGAACATATAAACCTGTGAAGAGCCTTCCAGCCTGATTGTCAGAAATAATCAGTAGAATAAATGCATTACAGCTGAAATGGTAGACTTCCTGAGGACATATAATTAGAATACAAAATGATAAAAGTATTTTTTTTTTCTTGTAACTATCTGCCTATCTTGTATACACCTTGTATTGTACAAAAACTCTTGTAGCAGACTTGTATTCGACTCAAAGACATAACAAGCTGACTAACAGACTTATATTACCTTACATGGTATACAAGACTATACAGGCGACGCGACTTTTTCGTGATGTAGTCACCTTCGTAACTTCGGCTCATGAAGTTCGATGCAAGATAATAATTCAATTGGAATTATGGTTTCAGATTGAGGTCTTACTCCATGTAGGCTGCAGTACGGCTGACGAGTGCCTAGCTAGGTTCGCATCCAGACTGCGTTGGTTGTCAGCCTCAACTTGAAGCAGATAAAAGACCTGACCTGTCTCTCCGTTACTTTGTATTCTACGTCTATGTCTAGCGCACCAAAGGTTTCTGGTTCAAAGTCTTTGCTCGCTCTCTACGGCGGTGGTCTAGGCCTCAAACCATCTAAGAGTTTCTCTTCGCTGCCACGCACGTCTGCTTCCAATAGGACTCGCACCTCAGGCAAGGCTCCTGACGCAGGAGCCAACGTCGACGAAACCGGGAACAACGATCTACTCGGTTGGCTGAATGTGTGTTGCATTTTTGTTCCAAGCAGGTATGATGCTGACCGTTTTACCTGTCTAGCGTCCCGGACCTGTCAAGACAGCGCTTGAGCTCGTTGGACTTTCCGACTCGTTAACTCGAGTAATCTCTCTGTCTGGAACCAAGGGCGGCAAGCCTCTCATTTCTAGCAACAAAAATCGTGAAATAGAATCAACATCGGTGAAGCACCTTCTGGTTTTCATACTCTGTTCCCTCAGCTGTGTCTCCATAAGCCTCACTTCAAGCCTATTCGTTATTCTCCGTGCTATGTTCGTTTCGCGAATTTATATGGTCGCTACTCGGCTTGGGCTCGGTCCTTCGTCGCAACAAGACAGTACCTTCTATAAGAAGGTGGCTTCCTCGACCACGGTGCTTCAAGAGAGGCTCGAGGTTGCCAACCATGCGGTAAAGCAGCTCAAGAGAGAGAGTCTTGCTCTCCAGGCAAAGCTAATCGCTGCTGGCGACAGAATCTCAAGACTCGGAGGCAACCAAGCTGACCGCGCAGCCTTCGATGCGCTCCAGGTCAAATATACCCAAGTGTCGGCCGAACTCACTCGTTTGACGAAAGAGAACGAGGAGTTAAGGACCAATGGCTTCTGGTTGACGAAGGAGAATGCGGAACTCCGTCAGTGCCTGGCGATGCAAGAGGCGGATATGGGAAACGACGCAAACAGCCTCGGAACGCTTGCTCGTCTACAGAATCAGCGTCTCGATTCTTGTATCTTCCCCAAAGATGACGAGATGCCGAGGGTGGAAGATAACGAGGAAGGAACGAATGAGGCATCCGAGGACTCGATCGTTATTGTCACGGATCTCGGCTATCCGAGAAGCATGCCTAAGAGCTCGAACGGGACGTCTGCCCCTGCTCTCGTCTTATCTGCTTCACCCTCCATGGTCGCGGAATATTCTTCCCCAGCTCAAGTGCCTATCTCCGCTATCGGCACCAACAAAGTTACATACACGTCAGCCCCATCCAGCTGCAAGTCACAGACACCGAAAGCCCGGACGGAAAGCGTGAACCCGATCCCGGTGTTCACGACTCCGCGGCCATCGCTCCCGCCGAGGGCTTCAAAGCTTCAGCTCAAGCCCCTCTTCCTCGCCACGCTCTCCGCAAGCTCTGGATCCGCGCGTCGCCTCGGCGCGAAGCACGCAAGCGTGCGCAAGCTCGGCGCCAAAGCCATCGAGAGCAGCAAAGTCGGAAACGCGAAGGACAAGGAGGATGGCCATGAAACAGGCGTCGTCAGCCGCCCCCTCAACCCGTGTGCACCTGCCTTCACACCGCGTACTGACGACGTCGCCCCTACCAAGGCCATCACCAATGACACGAAGTCCATCAAATCCAGCGCAGCCCCTTCACCAGGTTTCTCTCCCTACGTCTTCACCTCCCCTCGCCAAACTCTCCCTTCCTGCGTCCCCCGCCTCTGCGTCGCCAGTCGGGAGACGCGCCGTCCTTGGCCATTATTCCGCCCTCCCCATCGGCACACCGCGCAGCACGCGCGCGACCTCCGTGCGCCTCATCCGCGCACGCGTCGCGCTGCGCAACTCCCAGCGAGTGGCATCAGGCTCTGAAGCTGTTCCTCCGGGTTCGCCGGTGGGCCTGAAGGGTGTGCGAGGTGCACATGCGAAGGCACGCTTGGTAGGCAAGGGGATACCACCGCGCCGTGCGCTTGGGGAGCTGACGAACGCTGAGCCGTATCTGGAGGCGGCTGCTGGGCGATGGCTCAGCTTGTGAGGCTTTAGTCAAAAGGCATGGTGGGACTATGTACATCGTCTTTCTGTATGAAGTGGTTATTGTCTAGTAACGCATTCTCGGGTTTTTTTCCCCTTGGTTTGTTCTCGCATAGCACAACTCGTTTTGCTTATCGGCATGTATCTCATAGCTCCTGTCCAACAATTCCGTTTTCGTCATGAACAAAATCTTTATATGCGTTTAGCGTACATCTATGCACGTATACAAATCATAAACAGCGTCAAGCTCATCGGTCATCGTATGAACAGACCACACCTAACACAAATAGAAAATGGGATAGAATCTGTGCTTGGGTCGGGTCATTAAATAAAGGAAATGGGTGGCGAGGAACAGGAAGGAGTGACGCGGGAAGTAACTCTGAACAAAGCAAGAGGAATTGTCGATATAGCGAGGCAGTACAGATCATCATAACCAAGTTGTTTCTTTCCCCAAGAGAGAGAGCGCGTGTTGAAGGGAAGACGTTCGATGCGCCAGGCGGTAATCAGATGCGTCGTATTCTTAGAAAATTGTGGTGGCTTTAATGTAGGTTAGAGCCTGTGGAAGAGAAATTGGCAAGAAAGGATATTTGAGAGTGTGTTTGGAGGCAAGACTAGGAGGATAAACGTTGAGAAGCCAAGTGAAACTGGATCAGCTCAACCATCCACGTCCATGCCATCCGCGCCCTTTGTAAAGTCCGGTCCAGGTACCTTCGCGCTCCGCCTTCTCGCATATTCAGTCGCTCTCGCGCGCTTCTTCGCGCTCATGATCACGCCACTCGCACCGCTATCGCGAGTCTTCGGACCTCCGAGACTGCGGCGCGCCGCAACGCCTGCGCTCGAGCGCACTTTCGGTGTCGCGGGGCCTTTGTTCCCAACTCCACTTCCGCTTGCACCTATGCCTGAGCGTACGCTTGCTTTAGCTGGACTGCGCGGCACACGGGGACTAGCGGTATTAGACGCAGTCCTTTCACGGTGTGCGCCGAGTCTTGCAATGACTTTCGAACGCGAGATACGTGGCTTGCGCAGGACCCCCGGCCCGTTGTTCGTCTGAACGGGCTCGTTCCGGCCCTTTGCTTCATCCGCACCCGCCTTCGCAGCGAAGCCAGAAGCAGCACCCATAAGGCTCTGCGTTTGTCCGTTCGCATTGGAGAACGGCATGCGCCTCTGCGGCGAGATCGCGCCTGTGATCGGATTGATGTCATGGCCTTTCTCTGCTGCAAAGCGCGCCTGTGGGCTCGACGGGAGCACGAGCGGAGAGCCGAAGATACTTTTGCCAATACCAGAGCCAGGCACTATACTTTGGTTCTTCCTATGTGGAGGCGAAAACACCGGGATCTTAGAGGGTGAGATAATAGATGCGCGTGCGCGTGCGCTTGGGATCTTCGAGCGCTGCAGAATGCCATTCGTGTTGGTGCTTGACATCGCAGCAGCCTTGGTTGGCGAAGCGTTCACCTTCGCAAGCGAACTTGCTGTCGGCGCGAGAAGTCTTGACGAGCGGCCCACAGCAGCGGCAGGCTCACCACTTCCGCTGGGGTTCCGCACCACTGAAGCCAAGGTAGAAGGCTTACGCGGGAGCGTACTCTCAGGTACCGGGCCCGAAGCCTGAGTATTCTGAGGCTGCGGAACAGACGTTACTGGAGCGTTCCCGCCCTCGGTAACTGTATCCAGTCCAGAACCAGACGCCGATCGCGATTGCGAAGTGCTAGCTTTGGGGCGAAGTCCGCCAGATCCTATACTGGTGCTGCGCACGACCGACACACGGGAGGTCGGAGGCTTCACACCGATAGCAGGCACTGGCTTGGCTTCTTGCTCAAGGGATTTGCTCGAGCTAGACGCAGTGGCTTTCGTATACGATGGGCCTGTCGCAGGCGTCTGAGCAGAAGTATTCCTTGTCTGCACCGTCGGGACAGGTTTGGTCTTCGAGGTTGCAGAAGTCCCACCACGATTCCAGACAGCCTTAACCAAGGACTTTGCTGATGCAAGAAAGCCAAAGCGTGCGGTCTTCTGTTTGTCTGAATAAAGCCAAGGACAAGATTGTAAACGTCAACGAGAAAAACCAAGAGAAAAGAAAATAGAAACATACGACCAGGCGTGCGAGGTCCCACGCTAGGACGACCGCGACTGCTTCGTCTGCGAGCCTTATTGAGCTCAAGGCGGCGCTTGACCGCCTCGTTCTGTTTGCGCTTCTTCACCTCATCCATATCGTCTTCGTCTTCACTGATGCCTTTACGTACTTTAGGGGCGATAGACACGCGACGCGTCTCCCCACTGCCATCCGCCGTCGGTTCCGCGACGCAAGCGCGCTTCGCGCCTCTTTCATGCTCTTCGTCTTCGTCTTGTTCTCCAGCCTCGACAGAACTAACGAGCTCTTCGACAGTCATGTCGTCGTCCTCGAATGCCCCAGGGATAGCTACTCCTCCCGTCATCTTCTTGCGTGCTCCATTGCTAATCACACGCACACCTGCGCTTTTGTTCTTCGCCGCTGCGGGCACGGAGGCCTTGGCGACGTCAAGCGTGCTTTGCTTGCGCTTGCGGTTGTCCGGCAATGGCTCGAGCTTCTCTTTCTCCTTTCCTTTCTGCTCTTTATCCTTCATACCGCGCTTTGCCGCATAGTGCGTATCAATCCCTTCCATGCGACTGAACACCTTCTCATGTGCGCGGTCGAACTTCGAACTCATACTCCCTTCCCTGTGCGTACCAGTGCCTTCTCCCTCCTTATTAGCACGTGCCCCACCAAACTCGTACGTCAGTAACTCATCCACAGCAAGCTTTGTGCGCGGAGCATGCACCAAGACATCTGCGCCGATCGCACGGCCGCCCGCGGCTCCGAGGCGCGCGTTCATCTCCGCGAGCACACTCGACGCGGCATGCGAAAAGTCCGTCGCTGCCGTCGAGTGCCGCGGATTTGGCGAGCCGAATACGAAGAGTTCTTTGGGAGTGGGAGAGAGCTCCCGCGGAGGCAGAGCGGGAAGAGACTTGTCCTTTCCCTTTGACGGATCCTTTGACGGAGAGGTTAGAGCATCCGGATCCATGTTCATGTCATCTGAGTTCAGAGTGGGGTACAAAGACCGATTGGCCTCGGGAGTTGTCGACATGGGCCAGCGGTGCAGACCAGTATTTCCCGGAGTCGGAGGAACAAGGTCAAATGCGGGTATCACAGGCGTTAGCTTCGGTGCATCTTCATCCTCGGGCGGATTGTTCGTGCTCGTGATTAAACGAATCGTACCAGTGCCATCGCTCTCGCTGGCATTGACGCTCGAGCAGGGGCCTACCCCAGGAACGGGTCGGTCAATAGACGCCATTGACACATCAGAGACGAGCGAAGTGTCCTCGGCTCCGGCATACGAGAATGCGAACGGCTCGACGAGGGGACGGCGAGAGGCTGACGGTACAGGAATTTCGTTGTAGGGTATAGCGTGTGTTATCAATGAGTCGCGTGTATCTGCCTTTGATTGGGATTCGTGCGAGTTGCTCCTGCTGCGGCTCAGTAACGAGGAGAACGCGCTGCGTGGTTTGGGAGAGCCGGACGAGCCGCGCTTCATTGAGTCTTTGTCTTTCTTGTATGTAGTTGGTCCGAGTGAGTCGCTATTCTCTCCGGCCGTCAAGTTGGAGTTGGTGGATGAAGAACGTTTTAGTCCGATTGAGCTCGCTAGAGATCTGAATATTGTCGCTGTAGAATCAAATCAACTTTAATTAGCATAGAAGCTTGAAGAAAAAAGTCATAAACGCACACTTAGAACTCGCGATGGAACCGAACTCGCTAGCCTGGCTGCGCGTTCCAGCGCTCCTCTTTGAGTCTATAGAACCACGCTGTTGCGCCTCTTCCCTAGGCTCGGATACATCCCCCGACACAATTTCCCACACTTGACTTGGACGTTCCTTATCGGGCGAAGTAAGTTGCTCCTCGATACCATCCTCATCACTGATATCTGTGGCCACACTCCCGTCTCCGAAGCTCTCAGAACGCACCGCAACACTCAGCGGCGTGTTGGAGGGCAGTCCGCGTGCATGTTCCTTGAGACGCGCGATGAGCTCGGTGTTCTTTCCAATGGCCTTGACGTTGTGCCTCTTGCAGAGCTGAACGAGCTGGGCGCGTTTGAGCGAGTGCAGCGCAGGCGAGTTGAACAGGATGTCGGTCGTCGACATCGAATCCCCGACGCGCCGTGTTGTAGTTGCCTTATCTTGTACTTGTATGTATTCTTGATAAATTTAGAGGCGCGTCGGGTGCCAGACAGCGTCGAGGTCGTTGGACGCGTCGTGTGGCCACTAGCGTTCGGCACAAGTTGTATTTGCGGCTATGTTCGGAATTGAAGCGAGCCACAACAGAGGCGCACGTGAGCGCGTAGGCACTCACGTGCTTGCGCCTGTTTATAGTTTATTCCCGTTTTGGAAGATGAGCCACTTTGAGTCAACGGAGCCGCTCATGCTCTTAATTTTTAACCACCATGTTCTCTTGCGTCCAAGGAAACTACTGCTCAAGGGGGCCCTTTGATGGCTCATAACCAAGGAAATTATGCCAATGAGCAACACTGGACACCTATCCACAGTTCAATTCACCCAGCTTCAAGCTTTGTATGCATAGTTCCGCAACCTGTGGACGCCATTCTTTCTGAAGGGAGAATACACTGAGAGGGAACTCCAAGGTTTTGCTCGCTCTGCAATCATTCTTGCTTTTGTTGCAAACCTGCTCTGTTCTAAAGAAACCCGTCTTTGTGGAGCTCGTCATCTAATGCTATTGTTGTATACTTCTTTGGCCTCGGGCTCGACTCTGGGTTCATACCTGCTTCTCTGCGCTGTGGGACTGAAGGATTAATTGATTGCTTGTTCGAATATTGAGGACGTTGTAATTTATGCAAGAGCCTGAAGGGTTATTTCTACCGATGAGGCCTGCCTGTCATTCTTAATTCGCACTCGGGCCAGTACACTCCTGCATTCGAACAAGCAACTTTTCCACCAGTCCGCAAGAACAACGCCTTCAGTTCTATCTCGCAGTACTCCAGAGTCCACATACCTTCCCTTTGTTTTCTCTATGTCCGCTCTGCTTTGCAACTCTATGGCTGACCAAGAAAACTGCTCTATATGGCAATGTTGTGTTGGCGACCGACGATCACTTCGCGCAAGGCATGGACGACTGTTTTGAGCACATTCCTTCAGCCAAAACGATCGTTTCCCCGTCCTCATCTTTCTGACGTCTACTTATTTTCACGCCTTCACGCCACGCCTCACCAGCATTCTCTCAAGTCCCATAGATATACGAGCGCACAAGTACACTCACCTTCAACGTCGACTTCAATTTTCATCAAGCGCAACGATGGCATCCTCGTCCAACACATCTGGCGCTGCGCGCCGCGTGTCGTCTCCGACGGAGAACAACCCGACCGCGCATACAAGGAAGCGTGTGTCTCGCCCGCCACCGTCGACTCAGGCCCTCTCGGACCGACTGAAGCAGCAGCAGCTGCGCGACCGTCAGCGCGCCCTGCGGAATGTCCGTACGGGGCAGGATTGGGAAATGGGCGAAGCGTCATCGCTGGCGATGACAGACCCGTGGAATGCGGCGAACTCAATCCCAACATTTAGCGGTACTACGCTCCCTCGCCAGCTCTCGCGAGCGCCATTCCGCATGCCGTGCACCGAGGCACTTGCAGCGGTCGACCCTGGGCTTGTAGACACAAATGTCGAGTACATCAAAGACTGTATGGAACTGAGGGGCGAAGAGTGCGTACTCTCTCCGGCTGTTCGACTGCTTCCCTCTGCTTCTTCTGTATTCCTCTCCTCCGCTCCTCGCTTTTCTCCTTCGCCCGGTTCACTCTTCACTCGTTCTTTTACTCACGATGTCACTATGTCGTTATGCTAACAAATATTTTTCTTCGATGTAGGATGTACGCCGCACTAAAAAATACGTCAATCCTATCTCTGCACAAACCGCACGGACCCCAATACTTCCCGACGTCCGCGCGCATACGCGTCACACATGCACACGCCGACCTCCCCACGCATCTGCTTGCTGTGCGCTCGAGCCTGCCGGGTGGGCGCGATCTCGCCGACAATCCCTCGCCCTCTACTTCTTCAACGTTGAATGCTCCCCGTCCCTCTGCGCACTACACCCCGATCCACGCGCTGATGCTTGCCGTCTACGCCCCGCTGGTTACGCCGTTCTCACCCTCGGACCCCTCGCTTCAGCTCCCATCTGACTTCGATCCCGACTTGGACTCAGGCAGTACGGTGGACCTCACTCTTCCTGTAGTGGTCCTACGTGTCCCATCTCCGCGCACGCTCGGCATGCTCCTTGCCATCTTATACTCGCAGCGATACGATAACCTCGTTAAAGCACTCCTCGGCATCCCGCTCTATCCGGCTCCGGTTCCGGCTCCCGATTCCACCTCACAAACCCGGACCCGCACGCATTCTCAATCATCCCTCTTTACGGAGTCAATCTTCTCACAGCTCTTTTCGCCTCTCTCCGACCTCCCTTCTCCCTCATTCTCCTCCGACTTTCCCTCCTCCCCCTCCTCCCCCAGCTCCGCCTCCAGTTCCACCTCGCGCAGCGCACGCCTAACGTCCCGCCTTATGCACATGTCGCGCCTCCTCGCACTCGGGTACCTCAACCCCGTCAACAAGGGCGACACAGGCGGAGCTGCCAGCGCAGCAGCCGCAATCCTCTCTCGAACACGCCTCACACAGGCACTTGCCGCGAACGCGCGCGCTCTCGGCGTGTGCGACCTGGCATTCTGGGGTGCAATTGACGTCGCATGGGCTGTGTTGCTCGGTGCGCTTGGGTTCCTTGCCGGGTCTGGATCTGCCTCTATCTGTGGACGCTGCTCCGGCCCAGGACGCGATGGTTGCGAGCGCCGCGTAGAGGCATAGCCATTAATCATCATCTCTCTCTTTGTCTGTTTATTTCCCTCTAAGTACCGGACTTCTCGCTTTTGAAATGTTTATTGTGTCCATCATATCCTCTATCATCATTAATAAACTAAAATATTTACCCGTCCTAAGAGGCTCCGTCCTCGGCTGTGCATACCGTTAATATTTCTTTTACGCCTGTACAATGTACTGTGTACGTCACCAATAAACAACAGCTGCACTTCCTTATTGCCGAATAGGACCTGCTTAAGCTTGCTCGTCTTGTCTCTATTACATGTATGGCAGTTCGTCAAGCAAAACATTTACAGCTCGTCAATGTAATTGCAAGAGAAGGTGATTAGGTTCACAGTGTGACGACCTCCTCCACGAAAAAGCTAAATCAGTGTCCATGGCATTCTTTTTTCACCTTTCTCATACGAGCGAGTACAACTTGAATGCGATCCGTATGTTGTTAGGATAACCGTAACACGCGAATACTGCGTGTATTGCTGTGGCCCAGTGGGTCGCGATGCTCACGAAGTTTTGTAAGAGAAGTTAGGCAAAATACAACGTTGAAATATCCGTAAGATACTAACTTGAGTCGACGAGCGCTATGTTTTTTCGGGCCTTTTCACTGTAGTAATCATGGACTGAAGCTGGAATCTGCGTTGCCACATTGCAGACAAGGTAGCAAGACAGAGGAGGTATCTCAGCTATATAATTCGAAGCTTGTATTCAAAGACATATATACAAAGCTGAGACTTTGTATCCAGAAACGATCACTCGTGTAAGTTTCCAATGCCCAAGGTTCAAAATACAACAGATTTCTGGATATGGTGATAGCGTGCACATATATGTAGTACAACGTATCTACTAAAATACACATAAGAGATTTACAGTAATTAGCGTGCTACGTGTCTTATACTGGTTGCGAAAGGTCTGCGTGCGTTTGAATCTCAACCGACAACGACGCGGTTGAGCGCGCGTCGGAGTCCAAATTTTCACGATCAGAAAAATGCGTGTTTAGTGATGAGCTCTCACTGCGTCGCGACTGAAAATTTCCGTTCTTCCTCCACTTTCTCTACCTCCGCCTCCATCCATCCTTCACATTGTTAGCAGGGTCCTCAAATCGGATCTGATGGGACTAAATAGATGGTCAGGTGTTGTGAGCCTTGATACCTCTTCTCAGTTGTTTTCTTCACCATCCTTTCTTCTCCATGATGAATAATTTCTTATTCAAGCTCAACAGTCATACGGCTTTCATCAGTCGCTTGATGAGTCCTACTTCTATTGCTCTGAACTTGCTTATCCATTTATAATTTACCTCCTCTTGAAGTGCATTATTCGATTTCTGACTGGTGTTTTTTTATCGCAGCCTTGGTAGAAACTTGTGGTAGATCATGGAGGATTTATGCGAGGAGTCGCGTTTTCGGCATTGGCATCTAGTAAATTTACCAGCTATGTCTGTTTCCCTCCCTTCCCTTTTGGACTATCATCAACATCTGTACCTTCCCATAACATGCGAGAACCGGTGAAATACATCAAGCTATGCGCACCTGTGTCTATTCCTCTGAACGAACTAGTAGGAAGAATTCCTTCCTGCTAATCAAGACAGTCGTTCGTCTGCATCTTAAAATTGAGAAAAGTTATAATCCGAAGAAACATGCTAACCGACGAGTCTATAGCTACGATCGATGCATCCTAAGGAAGAGTGTAAAGCATTTCATGGAAATAGCTGGGAAGCACATGCCATGCAAGCGTTTCGCCGACACAGACTTCGACATCATTAGCTTCGACGTTCTTGACATCCTCGTACATGACATTGCTAGGCTGATGTGTACGGGAAGCCCCAATCTCCGACTGATTCATTTAAAAACTCGTAAGGGGCGATTACGCCGAACCTCGCAGCACTACAGAATCTCTGCCCCAATCCTCCGAGTTAGCCTCGCGATATCGGGTTGATGAACGAAACATAGAATTGCTCCTGACGATGTTCGAGAAAAGCGGAATTTACATATAGTTTAGCACCCGCTCTCCAGATACCATACATCCCTTCCATCACTATGTAGTACTGGTCTGCTGTTTGTTTTGAATCTTCATGTGCGCGAATGCAAGCTATCAACGTAGTTTCTATACGCTTTTCGTGTTCCAAGTACGTCGTATTGTCTCCTTTACACCTCTCAATATACTTGGCATATCTGTGTGTATGTAATATCACCAATAGAGGGTATTTCGGGAGGAGGGTGGGGGTGAGAGCCTCACTGGCAGAATTGCCGACCGCAGTGAGAAGGCACAGTCAAAATACTTACACGCGACTCAAACAACTCAACACCCAGCTCGTCTAAAACCGTAAGCATGTAACCTTCTTTTCTACACCTTCACAAGCACCATATCTTCTTCGTACAAATGCGATGAATGAATCAGAGCTTGTGATTTGCTAAGTTCTGTTGCGCAGATGCCACTTGGAAGGTCTGAGAATGTCGAGTGGCCCTTCACAGCAAGTATTTCATCTGAATGTGCCTTCAGGTATTGATGTCGGGAGGCTTATTACGACCTTATACCATAGCATTCTTGATAAGGATACAAAAAAGAAACGAGAAAACATCTAGGAGAAAATAAGTCCGATCCTCGAGCAAATTAGAACAGCGTTTCAATATTACTTCGTCAAGAGACAATAAGGGGAGTGCAATTTTGGACAAGGCAGAAGAGCCAAAGATAATAGAAAGCATAAACATATTGCCAAAGGTGGGATGAAGATGAAAGCAATCATAATTGAGAGCCTAGCGTGTGTGGATTTGTTGTACGAAGTCATGAGATGCGGAGGAAGTATGGGATAATTGGCTGATCTCCAGGAGATGCTAGAAGATAGGACTGCAGGGCAAAAATGAGATGGTAAAGAACGCGAGGAATCGTGTAGGTTATGACTGCGCGAATGTTATTCGACCTAGCCCATGTCTACACCCCACTTCTTCATTTTCGCGAAGTACTTCTGCACGCGAGATGCGACCTGTCGCGGAGTACGCGCACCTCCCATCGCCCTCGAAATGTGTGCCCACCTAACACAAAATAGAGAGTGCTTAGCCAAAGAGCTACCCTGGCCACCACACATATGTGGGTTACCTACCGATTTCTCGTTCCATCGGGATACTGTTCAAGCAGTGCATCTAGTACCCTCTGCTCTTCATCGCTCCATGTCACGTTGAATGTCTTCGATGATTTGTCACCACGACGGGATGAACCGCGGCTTGTATAAGCCTTTCCATTAGCACTGCCGTTTACAGTACCATTCGCCACATCTTTGCTGGCAGATGAACTAGAAGCCGAGGAGCCAGGTATAGGGGGGAGCAATTCGCAGACGAAAGAATCACCACCATCACTATGCAGATCATCTTCGTCCGAATTTACTAAATCAGCTTGTGATGATGGTTCATACTTGACCTGATGCGCAGTTCGGAATGGCTCGTTCTCTGAGTCTTGCCTGAAACGAGTGTTTCGCTGCTCAACGGCCTCCAGACCAGCAGTGCTGTCGATATCCATTCCATTTTCATGCTCTTCTTCCTCTTGCTTGACACTGAGGAAGCGTGTCTGCGAAGCGGAACGCATCGTCGTTGCTGGACTGGAAGAATGTTGTTCATCTTCAGCTGCCGCAGCCCCACCCTCATCTGCCCCATGTCCGTAGTGTTTGCCGCCCAAGTTTCCACCTCCATCTTCAGCTGAGGCTGTCAGACTGGTATTGGTGCTCTCGCTAGTTTCCAGCGATGCTGAGACCGACATAGACGTAGAAGCAGAAGTCTGTCTGTCTCTATGTCCTGACCGATTGCGAACAGTGCTTTTAATTGGTGGACGGGCTGGAATGCGAATCGTGAGGCGGCCGCGCGGCGGACCTCCCGGCACTGCCGGTGAGGGTATCTGCCAACCTATAGGTGCCTTTCCGTTTCCCCCTACAGGCACGCTGCTCGCACTCCGCGTACTTATTACACTTGCAACACTCGGTGCAACTGAGCCGAAACGCGTGGATGGCCTCCGTGGGCGCTGACGTCGGCCGCCCTCGAGCGAATGAAAGTCCTCGTCCAAACTGACAGCAGAAGAAGTGCTAGATGCGAAACGACGCTGCCGCGTGGACAACGATGGACCAGGAGCGAACGCTGCCGACGTCGAAGCAGACCCGGAAGCGCTAGCTGTTCGGACTTGTGGAGCCGATGTCTCGTTCACCACCTGTTCTTTTTTCTTGAAGCGCCCGCCTTGCCCCCGCGGTCGTATTGCGGCAGCCGCAATAGCCGCTTCACTCTTCTTACGATTTCCCGACTTCTTGATTTGCCCGTTGGATGTCAAATTCGTGTCAGGTTTCCCATTCTGCGCCCGAGCCCTCCGTGCTTCCATTGCTTCCCTCGCCCGCGCCTCTTTAGCTTCGCGTGATTCCTTGGCTCTTGCTTTCTTCACACCCTCATCATCAGAGTCTGGGGGCAAAGTCGCCAGAAACTGAGTCGCAATTGTGAGCGCAGGATCCACGGTTTTCGCTCGCATTTCCCGAACACGAGCCTGGCAAGCGGACTCCTTCCGTCTTAAGCTCTGGTCACAGACAGAATCCAGTGACACGAAGGAACATAGCGAAGATTTTGGAGAGATTAAGCTTGGCGTGCTTGGTGTAGGCGGAGGCGGCATGTGCAGATGTGTGACCGATGAAAGAACTGAAGACCGCGACCACGGCTGAAGCGAATGCAGCGGCGTAACCTCTGCATCGTCTAAGAGCCATGTACCATTACACTTAAAAAGCGAAGCTCACCATGCTCTCTAAACAGTTCCCAATCAATGTCCTTTGTGATTGTTGCCTCGCCAACCCCAAACACATCGCTCACTAATTCACTCAGTCTCCCAACACCTCCATTACCTGCGCCTTCAAATTCACCCCGCCTTTCAAGATTATCATTATTATCGTTGTGTAGAATATGGCCTCGCGCGTCGCTCGGATGGGTGTCCAAAGCTGGCTTTGACGCCTGCAAATGGTCAACATCTTGTTTGATGCGCTCAAGCAGCGCTCGCTGCCGTTGAATATATGCTTTAAGGATGTCTAGGCTGCGAGAACATATTCGTAAGCTGTTGTTCCGGTGAGGTAACAGTCTGACGGACTTTCGGTTGCGGCTTTCTCTTTCATCTTCAGGCTGGGTACGTCGGGCGCTGGTGTTGACAGTGTCGGACGTGTTGTCTACATTTTCCATTGGCTTCGCTAGTTAAGTTGAGTGCCCCGTTTGACCGGCTGTCATTGTCGACCACTACGACGGCGGCAGCAGCGGCGAGAGCAGCGAGCGCGACGTCGGACGTGGCAGTGGTAGATAGAGAAAAGGTGTGGTCTAATGTTCGGAAAGGATCGGCTGAGCTTGAGTAAAAAATGAAGTCGTAATCGACGCGTGATCACATGACCGCCATCTCTGATCTGCGTACGATTTGCCACCGTGCTGTGTACCACGTCACGACTTAACTCTACTAGCTTCCTCCTCATCTCTGGTGTTCATATATCCACGCGTAAAATAAGCGACTTTTCTTATATGGCCACCCAATTCGACGCGAACAATGCGCAGAACCTAGTGGAGGTGCGAGAACGACCCGGGTTGAGCTCTTGTCGGACGAGACTGACTTCGCTTTCTCATAACTAGATCGAGAAACAGTCGGTGATCAGCTCATTATATGCACAAGGAAGTCCTGACATTCTGTGTCGCGTTTGGATGAAAGATTTGCTGTGAAAGCTGTCGAACATGCTCAGGTGCGTTAATCGATATCCTAGCGCGTGGTCGCAGCCTTCTTACAGAACGGTACAACCAAGATATACTGGAACCTTCTCGAGAAGGTGAAGCCCACGGAATTGCGCCTGACGAAGTGAGTATATATGATGCTCTGAGTCCTCGAACTTGTCTAAAAAGCATGCCACTGACACCGCATACAAGGATCGACGATGAAATCTTCGAGGATCTGTCTGCAAAGTTCCCCAAGCTCGTCACGGAGCCGTACAATGGTCTGATCAAACTCAACGAGGAGTGGATGAAGAGCCCTGAGGGAAAGAAGCGCTGGCGTGAATTCATTGAGGGATACAAGGACAAGGTCAAAGACTACAACTTCGGCTCGCTCATTCGCACGGACTGCCGCGATGAGTATGGCGAGACAAATACAATCTTCGGTGCGAAGCAATCTCAGTATACTCCCTGTCTAGTGCACTGACGACCATTGTAGTAACTCGCATGCAGGTGCGCACTATGGAGCTAGATTATTTGCTGAACATCGAATTAACCTTTCTTTCTGATTACAGTTCTGCGCAGTCGAGGTAAGTGTAACCATCTTGATCGTGTGACATTTCTGAACGTATTACGCTCTCTTCATGTCTGCCACACAGATTGCACGCAACCGGCTCGGACTCAATAATGCTGCGCACGAACTCGCAATCCGTGAAGGCGAGAAGCAACGTCAGCAGAAGGAAAAGGAAAAGCAGGAGTCAGAGCGTGTGAAGAAGGGAAAGTCGAAGCGGTCGTGACCGGAAAACAAAAACTCGTCATGCTCGGACGTAGTGTATTTTCTTGTGAAGGGGTGTGGTCACAAAAGCGGCGAACTGGGGCGCTTACCAAAGAATTCGGATGAGCTGGCAGACATCGTTGTGTGTATTTTTATGGTGCTATTTCTTCTACTGGCTGGCCATATCACTGGCTCTTTTCTATTTGCAGTCCTATCTCGCTTGTGTAATGGATCGGACAGGAACAAAGTCCAAGCTTAGACTGAAAAAAATGACGGCTTATATCTTACGGGAACGTGTAGGCAAGCACGAATAGTCCGAAGTGCCACGAATCGATATTAATCTTGATAGATGTATGAGAGCGCATAGTCAAAAAAAAACACAAAAAAACAACAGTAGTGTACATCAGAAAACACGTGTACAACGGACTCGAGTCTGTGGTATATGTGCGGAATACATCATTCAGAAAGAATGACAACTTTGTTCCTGTAGACACCAATAATGAAAACTTTAGAGTGACTCCAGGCGCAGGTCCGGCTTTCGTTCGTCGATTCGATGACGCAGGGCTAAGCTGGAAGATTTGGCAAGGAGTTCTGTAATGGTGAAGAAGACGGAGACAAGAGCCCTCCTCTCTATCTTCAGATGTATTAGCCGGAGACTCGATCTCGAGATCATCAACTCGGTAATCTCTGCGTCCAAACTCGCCCATGCTGCCCAAAGCTTAAGGTTGGCGCCACTTCGTGTCGGGAATTCGACTATCCGTAGGACAATAGTTTCCAGCGTAGTTAAGAAAAGCGGTCTGATTTGCTTCAGCTTTTCTTCCGTATCTCTTTCATGTACGAGAGACACCTCCAATGATCGTAGGCTGGTGCAATGATGTACCAAACTGTCGGCGAGTGCCTGATACGGACTCGCAGTCCCGTTCAACCAGTCTACACCGTCAAGGACAAGGCAGCTCAATCCTGGAAGAGCAGGAAGGATAGCAGCATGTAATGCTGAGTTAATTGTGTTAAGCTGCTCGCGGGGCACATGGAAAATTTCCTCGAGCGGCATCCGCAAATATTTCACCGAATGATCAGGGCGAGGCCGAACCAGCCAAGCGACAAAAGCAGCTGTGATCCTCGTATCGGTGCTGCATGCCCCGGTTGCGAATATGGCCCAAGCGCCGTCTACATTGTATCCACATATTAAATCGACGCTTTCGAGACACCTTGGCGCTGGAAGGGAAGACAATTTGGCAAGCCTTTCGTCGTCGGTGTCCCGGCACGGCAAATTCCTAATAGTTAAATCTTTAAGAGAAGGCATCGAAGAAATTGCAGACCAGAGCTGGTCTACAAAGATCGGCTCTCGAGCCTCCAGAAAAAGCTGCCTCAGATTCGTTAATGTGGATGGGCCCGAAAAGATATCAGAGTCGATGAAACCGTGAGTCAATTGATACCGAATCCGCGGAATGACGTTACTGCCCTTTTCAGAAGTATTGTCACACGTCAAATTCATATGGTTTTGACGCGTCTTGTGGCATAACTGCAGAAATTCGAGTAAATGACGATTTACTGTGTCAATTCCTCACAATACATGTTCATTAAGCACTCAAAAAAATGTACTTGCTCATCCGAATCTGAATCTGTAAAAATATCTGAGGTTAGATGAATGTGTTTGTCAAAATAAGTCAAACAATGTCGACCAGCCCTGTTTCAACACCTCACCCTCACTAATGCAAAAATCATACCCCTTTCCTCTCATCCCATAAATTTTTTTTCTCCACCTGTAAATTAGGTTTACATGTATGGCAATCTCATGCATAAGTTTGGTGTCATTCTGTGCACTATTTGTGGTGTAATGGGGATGTTTCTGTTCTTTAGACACCTGCTCTCACCCAGGTTTGGACAGTCCATTTCATACAGCTCTGCCAATTTGACAGGTAAAAATACAAAACTTCTTGAATTACATAGACAATCTTATCTAATACAGCCTGGGTTATTTGGGGGCCCCTCCACCTTGATTTGACACTGTAGTGGTGATTTATTTTTGACCTGCGTGCCATAGCACCATGCACCATCTGCACATCTGAAGTATAGAAGTTGGGAACAATGTGTTGCTTCATAAGTACTACTCCATCTCAAGAAGAGATGGCCACAGATATCTCACCAGCATACCAGGTGAGCATATCAGCTGTGTCAACACCACGCAGTGTAGCGCTCAATTTGTGCTTAAGCGCCAGCCAGCTCTATATGTCAGGATTTATGTCCTCAGCACTCTACTCGAATCCAATTGGTATAGAAAAGTCCCCAGACCTCATTCGAGCATCAGGAACACACTGCTCGAGGCCCAGCATACTAGTGCATTTGATGTTCGAGCCTGGAGGACATATTACATTCAATTGCAACCTCTGCATTGTCAGACCACATTCAAACCTCAAATACCAAGTACACACATTATTCAAGTACTCAACTTCGAGTCCACACCCAAATCGAGCTGGATCTTCGACTGTACATCCCACTCGAACCCTTCAGGGAGGGGACACACTGTTAGGCGGGAGTCCGGGAGATGACTCGGACTGGGCAGGCCTCGGCTGACTGTCGTCTGGGACGTGCTATACTCGAGCAGGGACTCGGGACACGCTATACTCAGGCTAGGTCATCACGGAGGTAAGAGGATTAATACAATGTACTCTACTACAGGAGGGGGACACAGTCTCACCTAGGTCGTCACGGAGGTAAGAGGAAAAGCAGAACAGGTGTTCAGATGCGATTCCTCTTCCTTATATACAGTGATCACCTCGTGAGAACCGGTTGCCCCATTGTCTAGGATTACATAAAGGGAGTGGAATGGAATGAATGAAGGTCATGTGAAGGGAGTGTGGGAAATGATTGAAAAGATGATTAAAGATAATGAAAAAGAAAGGAGCGATTAAAGAAAAGGAAAGGGGAAAAGGAAAATAAAGAGAAGGGGAAGTTCGAGTTCTAACATTACCCCCCCTTCAAGGCTGGGCGTCCTGACCAGCCATGATCGTGGTCGTCAGGCTCAGTGTTGACAAAGAGCGGACGGAGGCGTTCGCAAGGGATGTCGAGTTTACGAGGGGCACCAGGGTGTTTTCGATAGAATTCTGCGATCGCCTCCTTCGCGTTCTCACCGAAGTCCATCTCTGGCTGCCAAGTCGGTTCGTCGTAGCCAACCCATTTGACGAGGTACTGTAGTTTTCCTCGGTGTAGGCGTGAGTCTAGGACCTCCTCGATTTCGTATTCCTCCTCGTTGTCGACGATGTCGGGCGGCGGCAGTGGTGGTTGTTTTTGGCTTTCGAAGGACAGTTTGACGGCGGGTTTCAGCAGTGCTTCGTTGAAAACGGGGTGCACCTTTTTCCATCATTTGGGGAGCTTGAGCTTGTAAGCACTTGCTCCCACCTTGTCAACAATGTTAAAGGGGCCATACCACTTGTCGGCGAGCTTCTTTGTTGGCGAGTCTGTACTGATGTTCCGCCCATTGAGGAAGACCTTGTCTCCTGCCTTGTACTCCACTGACACCCCTGCTGTCTGGTCATGGTAGCGCTTCATATCCTCCACTGCCTTGACCAGATTTTCTTTTGCAATGCGATGAGTCTCCTTGATGTGCCTTGCGAATTCTTCTGCTGACATGTTAGCGGATGAGGTTCGTGTCGTTTCAAAGCTCAAGGGATGACGTCCGGTGTTTGCATAGAAGGGGGACATCTTCATCGCCGAGTGTTCGCAGTTGTTGTACACGAACTCTGCAAGGGGAAGCCAGTCTTTCCAGTCCGATTGCCGATGGTCAACGAAGAGTCGGAGGTACTGTTCAAGCTCTTGGTTGACACATTCTGTTTGACCGTCCGTTTGCGGGTGGTACGCCGTGGATGGGTTGCCTTCGATGTGCAGGAGTTTGTACAGCTCCTTCATCATTGACGCATCGAACTGCGTGCCTCTGTCGTGGATGATCTTTTTTGGTAATCCGTGGAGGCGGAAGATGTTGTCTTGCTGGAAGTGGGGATGATAATATTCTGGTGTGAAAATGAATCCAATGGTACTTCCACTGAGTTGACTGGTCTATTTATCTAAACGGGTCCTTCCCAGGTGTTCAGTGAAGAGGGACAGAGATTGGTGTGATAGCTGTGTGTGGCTGTTGGAGATTGCAAGCTTGCCTTGCTGATGAATCTAGGCTGTGCTAGATAGGGTACCAAACTAATTGGTAGTAATGAATATAATAGAGTGACAGTTTTAACTGCTGAGTTCTTAACTGCTGAGTTCCTAACTGTAGTCTGACTAAGAACCCTGGTGGTTCTGTGCTTCTGAGATCTAGAGGGGAAAAATGTATATTGATTTCTAGGGCAGCAAAACATGCCCTATTTATGCCCTTTGGCAGATACAAAGCTGTACTACACTACTAGAGACCTGATTCTACAAATGACTACATATGATGATACATGACACTCTCTGACTATCCCTTCTGACTCCTTGTGACTCATTTTGACTACTTCATCATGACTACATGGGATCACGGCTGACTGATCTATTGTGACAGTATATGACTCATTGCTGATCATCATCATGCTCTGATGTGATTGCCACTGATTAAGCCATTGTGACCATGTATGACTCATTGCTGATCATCATGAACACTGCTTCCTCCATTTGGAGAGGCCAGCCTAGACCTTGGTCTTCCATCCTTTCTGACTTCCTTTCCCACACTAAAATGGGTGAGGCTGTGCAACTTCCTGAAGCCATGACTACCGAATAAGATGTGTACCCTCTTTTCTTCTGCAACCGACTAATTGAATGCTTTTGATCGGGGACCTTGCTAGGCTTTATATCCGATATCTGAGTACTGTGATAGTCAAATATCTTTGTGAAAAGGTCATTGCCTGGTACGCAATTCCCTAAATGTCTTCCTCTATGATGTCGAGCTGTGCCAAAATACACTCCTACCTGCGCCTCTTGTTTAATCACTTGATGGCCTTTCTGAGACCTACCCAGTCTGATAGTTACTGCCAGATGGAGCCAATTAAGTAATGATTGTCTTTTCCTCTTTTGGGTTAGACCATCTGACTGCATATTATTTCAGTATCCTGGTTGAGACGACTATTCGGGTGGAGGTAGACTGGGCTCCTATGATCAATGTGGCTCGGCTTGTCCAGAGGCCTATTCGGTATGATAATAATTATTATTTCTGGTTAGAGTTTCACATAGCTAATGATTATTCAGGTGCGCTTGAGTGATTGTGCCTTGGGTGGGATTTGGGGGATATGTCCTTAGATGATTTGTTATGAGTATCATGTTACATGCTAGTTGATGAGCATAATGCAAGTGCATATGTGCAAGTTTTGGGTGTGTTCATGATACTGTGCTGTTTGGCTAGATCCTACTGTGTAGAGTTATCACTAGTTATTTCCAAACGTATTCCTGGCCTGACAACGTGGTCGCGGTACAACTGAGCCATGCCTTCCGCTGACAATTTTGTCGTTGTTGGGATCGCGTGCATCTGCTTCGAGAACCTATCCACAAAGACGCAGATCGCATTGTGTCCCTTGGAGTCCGGGAGTTCTCCGATTAGGTCAACCGTAACAATTTCCCAGGGACCTTCAGGGACTGCGTTTGGATGAAGCGGCCTCGACCTCGACATTCTTAAGGCTTTCGTCTGTTGACAACGGTCGCATCCTTGGATGTATGCTCAGACATCTGAGAACATCGATGCCCACCAGAAATTGCAACAGATGAGCTCTACTGTCTTCGACGCTCCCGGATGACCAGCTAGCACTGAGTCGTGACACTCCCACAACACGGCCTCCTTCATTGTTGACGGTACATACACCTTGCCTTTCATCCGCCATAAGCCGTCAACCTCCATCATACCTGTCGGCCTCTCCGACTCCTCCTGCGCTTTCTGTGCTTCACCCACTCGTTTCACCACCTCGTCGTGCGATGTTCGCACTACTCCATGGTTCAGCCACTTGTCCTTGATGAACACGACGCCGTCATTGTCATCCTTGCCCTGATCATAACCCGCCATGCGTGATAACAGATCAGCCTTTCCCATCGTCTTCCCGGACTTGTGTTCAAGGTGGAAGTCGAATTCTTCAAGTTTGGTCTGCCAGCGAGCTTGACGATAGCTCAGCTTCTGCGCCGACCTGAAGTAGGTGAGGTTGGCGTGGTCGGACCAGATTTTGATCTTGTGGCGAGCGCCGAGGAGATATTGTCGCCATTCCTTGAGTGCCGAAACGATCGCGAGCATCTCCTTGTCGTAGATCTCGTAGTTTCGTTCCACCGGTTCAAGCGCTTCTGACCTGTAGGCGATCACCCTCCACTTCCCTTCCTGCTTCTGCAACAACACACCACCGAGCGCAAAGTTCGACGAGTCCACTTCTACGCGGAAAGGGCCCTCGTCGTTGGCGATGGCCAGGACTGGAGGTGAGCAGAGACGTCGTCTCAGCTCCTCGAACGCTTCCTGCTGTTCGGTCTCCCATACCCAGTCCTTCTTGCCTGTTAACGATGTCAACGGTCGGACCACCTTGCTGTAGTCTTTAATAAACCGTCTCAGCCAGTTTCCCATGCCGAGGAACTGTTGCAGCTCCTTGAGGTTTCGTGGGACCGGCCAGTTCGCAATCGCCTCCGTCTTTGCCGGGTCAGCCCTGATCTCGCCATTGCCAATGATGTGACCGAGGTACTTGATGACTTTGGCATCGAATTCGCACTTTTCCGGCTTTAGGTACAGGCCATTTTCTCGGAGGATCTGGAGTACGCGCCTCGATGTGTCGATATGCTCCTCAATGGTTTCTGAGAGGATCAGGATGTCGTCGAGGTATACGATGATCAAGTTTGCATAGATCAGGTCCTTGAAGATGTGGTTGACAAAGGCCTGGAACGTGGCCGGCACGTTGCAAAGGCCAAAGAACATGACCATCGGTTCGAAGAGGCCCATGTTCGTGCGAAACGCTGCCTTCCATTCATCACCCTCGTGGATCCGGATATTGTAGTACCCCCAGCGAAGGTCAAGCTTAGTGATGTACTTCGCTTTCTTGACCTTGTCGACGAGTTCGTCGATGAGAGAGAGGGGGTACTTATTCTTGATTGTACCGTCATTGAGCTTATGGTAATCCTGGATTGGGCGTAGCGATTTGTCTGCCTTCTTAATGAAGAAGAAGGGCGACGCCATGGGTGATATCGACCGTCGAATGCGACCAGACTTCAGATTTTCATCAAGAAAGTCCTTGAGTGACTGCTGCTCGGTTGGCGTGAGTGGGTAGATCTTACAGTTGCTCGGCTTGAAGTCGGGCTTCAAGTCGATGACATGGTCCCAGGGTCGGTGTTCCGGCAGCTTCTCGAAGCCCTTTTCACTGAAAATGTCGGCGTAGTCGTTGAGGTATGTGGGCCAGGACGCCTTGTCCATTCGCATCTCACTCACCCTCCTCATCTGTTCCACCACCTTCCTCACTTTGTCTAGGTCCTCCACTGGCTCTCTCTCGATTGCACATTCTTCTGGACAGCGGGTGAATTCAATCGAACCCGTTTTCCAGTCGACCTCTGGATTGTGACGTCGAAGCCAGTCGTATCCCAGGAAGATGTTTGATGATGCTAGGGACATTACTGCGAGGACAATTCTTTCCTTGTGGTGGCCGATCATGAGCTCGACATCGACATATTCTTCAATCAGCCCGGCCTCGTTGTGCGTGCCATCGGCATTGAGCACCGCGAGGGGTCGGATGTAATGCTTCGTCTCTAACCCATACCGTTCGACAAACCTCACGTCGATGCACGATCCTGTACACCCCGAGTCCACGAGGGCATGTGCGTCTACCTCTCTCGATTCGCCCGCTACGCTGTGTCCGACGTTCAGGAGAAGGTCCAGCTGGCGTCCGCCAGTTCCTCTCATGAACAGCTGCTCGTATTCTTCATTTTCGTTCACACCGGTGGGGACTTCGTAATCAGGAAAACCATCGACGTCGTTTGCATCTATGTATTGTACAGACGGTTGGTTATATTTTAGCAAATCCGGATTCGAAGTCCCTTGTTCTTCTCGGTCAGTCGTCCCGATGGCTACGCCTGACCACTCGCAAAATCCTGCGAGTCGACAACCTCTTCGTCATTGCCTTCTTCCTCCACATAGTCCTCCACAGTCAACCTCCGAGTGTCTACGACTTCCTCGAAAGCCGATTCCTTCATCGCACTGAGCTCATCCGCGAGGATGCGACATTCACCGGGCGCCATCAGTTCCAGCATGCGCTGGATGATTGTCTTCCCCTGCGGGCATTTATCCTTGAAGTGGCCCAGCCCGCCGCAAATCCAGCACGCTCACTTTCATTGTGCCTCGTTCATCGAGACGTCCATGGGTTGTCCTACCCCTCCGAAAGTGACGCCCGTCGCGTCACACTTGTCAACGTGCGGGGCTACCACCTGTCGGTGTGCAGGAGGTCCTTGTTGGGGCGTCGGACGGGGCGTGAATGGTAATGTACGGCCTCATTGGATTGCGCGAATCTGCTGTTCACCCCGGTCGATCTCGATGGCCTTCTTCTTCCATGCCTCGTACGTCGTTGGCACGGGCGTCGACCTCAACACACTGCGGACCACCTCGATGTTCATCGCGCGCTTCAGACGGTCGCAAATGACGCTGTCATCCTTCAGCTCTGCGGCCTTGATGATCACATCGAGATCCTGGAAGAACTCGTCGGCAGAGAGGTCCTTCTGGATCTTGTCTCGGAACTTCTTCAACGCTTTCTCTTTCCTGTTTGGATCATCGAAGGAGGCATCCAGTTGTTCCTGGAACTTGGTCCAGTCATCCGTGAAACTCACAACGCCACTTGTCGTGAATTCCTGGACATAGTTTTGCACCCACGTCGACGCGTTGCCACCCTTGAGGTAAGAGAGGGCGACATAGATCTTACTTGACGATGAGGGGTACCTCACAGGGTTTGCCGAGATGAAGAGTAGGACTTCGCGCTTGAAGTCAAGGTAATCATCGCCGCCAGCAAATTCGCGTGGCCGGGCGACGTCAATGTTGGGGGGGGGAGCATTTGAGGTTTGCGTAGCGGGGGCATTCGCTGCTTGTTGAGTGAAGGCCGCAGTGATTAACGCCGCGAGCTCCCGTTGTTGTTGTTGGGTGAAGCCCGTAGACGTCGACATCGTCGGTGCTGGCGTGTGGGACAGGTGTTTGGGAGGTGTTGGCAGCGATGAGTCTCTCCGGGGCGTACGATAACCTTCTGGTTCACTTGGGAGGATGACCGACGAGGTTGAGACCGTCGGTGATAACGGCGCGCGTTGAGTTCTAGGCGCCCACCGAACTCGCTGAGCTTGCTCGTTAGTCGAGTACCAAGCGTGTCTGATGTCGCTCCACCAGAGGTCGTGGGTGACGTTCTCGCTGTCGGTTACGACGTACGAAGCGCGGTCAGGGTCAAACCACGACGATGAGGGTAGCGCCCGCTGTTGTTCCTCTGTGAGATCTATTTTGACTAGACCGGAGGGGGAACAGGGATGGGCTGCGAGTTCGATACAGGGTTACGCCAACGTTGAGTGGGTTCGTCGGCGAAGTTGATGACGAGGCGGTAGGAGCCGAGTGAGATCACAAATGAGATTGTCGTCGAGGCTTGTACTCGTCTAGTTACCCACGTCCACGTCAGGTGCGTGCTCCACCAGAGGCTAATCCGGAGAGCCAGGGTCGGGGAATGTCGGTTGGAGAGATTACGTAATACACGAACATCCGAAAACATCCGGGCAGGGTTGAGGGTTGTCATTTAGGGGGTTTTACACGTCAGGTCCTTTGAGGGGAGTGCTCCTCTAGACCGAGTGAAGGCGGGTCGACAGCGACGACGTACGCTGGGGATGAGCCTGGGTGGGGTTCTGCTTTTATGTTAGGCGGGAGTCCAGGAGACGACTCGGACTGGGCAGGCCTCGGCTGACTGTCATCTGGGATGTGCTATACTCGAGCGGGGACTCGGGACACGCTATACTCAGGCTAGGTCATCACGGAGGTAAGAGGATTAATACAATGTACTCTACTACAGGAGGGGGATGCAGTCTCACCTAGGTCATCACGGAGGTAAGAGGAAAAGCAGAACAGGTGTTCAGATGCGATTCCTCTTCCTTATATACAGTGATCACCTCGTGAGAACCGGTTGCCCCATTGTCTAGGATTACATAAAGGGAGCAGAATGGAATGAATGAAGGTCATGTGAAGGGAGTGTGGGAAATGATTGAAAAGATGATTAAAGATAATGAAAAAGAAAGGAGCGATTAAAGAAAAGGAAAGGGGAAAAGGAAAATAAAGAGAAGGGGAAGTTCGAGTTCTAACACACACTCAATTCGAGCCTTATTGGCATACAGATCCCACAATTCAAGCATTGAATTTACATGGTTTTTGAGCTTCGAACACTGAAGCGGCAGTATATTCAACCACTGGACACTGTACAGACCCTGTTCAAACGTTCAATTTCGAGCCCAGGCCTCGTTAGAATGCTCTCTATCAATCCTACACTTGATTCGGGCCCTGCAGCACAGTTCAGCTTCAAATATCAAATTTACATGGTTTTCAAGCTCCAAACACTGAATCGGCACTGTACTCGACCACTGGATACTGGACACACTTCATTCGAGTGGGTACTGTCAGCCACACACCCAATTTGAGCATCAACTGTCGATCCCATTCCTTAATGGGGTATCCAGCATTGTGTTAGGACTTGAACTTTCACCCTGTCTTTTATTTTCCTTTTATCTTTTCTTTTCTTTTTACCGCTCCTTTTCATTATATTTAATCGTCTTTTCAATCACTTCCCACACTCACTTAGCACGACCCAACCTTCATTCGTTCCATTCCTAGTTATGTAAACTATACAGTACTTAGATAATGCAGTCCCGCGGACGATGCTATATAGAGGAAGGTGGAATCGCAGAAGCCCCCTGTTCTGCTTTTCCTCTTACCTCCACGTCATCCAGGTGAGACCCGCCCTCCCCTTGTATTAGTTAGATTGGTATTAATCCTCTTACCTCCATGTCGTCCAGTCTGAGTAAACCCGCTGCCCGAACTTCGTGTTTGAGATACAGCCCGTCCCAGACAATGTTCACGTCACCGTCAGGTGCCGCACGTTGAGGTTGCCTAGTCTGAGTTCCACCCAGACTTCCGCCTAACACATTGATCATACACTTTATTTGAGCATCAGGTGTTGATCATGCATTCCAATCAAAGCTTACAGCGTTATCAATCCCAGAGGTCACAGGTTCGAGTTTATACCCCATTTGGAAGCCTCTGAGCCAGTGCAGTCGAGTCATCATTGGTACAATGCAGGCATTCAATTGGTTCATTTTTGATGTCACCCCACTTCCACCATTTGATTTCATGTGTTTTTGAGTTGTTGCATCAATCATTTGTCGATCATTTGATGGGACAGTGTTTTGATGACTCGAACACACTCTAACCCTTATGACAACCTTCTCTTCCCCATTAGAGCTTGGTACCGAGTTTGGCTCTGGTTTCAGTATAAATAGCCCAAGTGTTTAGACGACAAGAGGAGAGGGGAACCCAATAGACATTACCCACTCAGACCAGTGCACAATATATTTTACTTGACTGCATACACTCAAACAAAACCCCCTCTCTACTCTACACTCACTCTCAACTCTATACACTTGATTTGAGCCCCTAGGGGGGTCGTACACTCAACTATACCCCCTAGGGGCCTCACACACTCAAATCGACCCCCCCTACACCTGTACACTCGAATCAAGTGTACATTCGAAGACACACACTCGAATCAACCCTCCCTACACCTGTGCACTCGGATCAAGGGTACATTTGAAGGTATACACTCAAATCAAGGATATATTTGAAGGCACACACTTGAATCAACCCTCTCTACACCTGTACATTCGAATCAAGGATACACTCAAAGGCATACACTCAAATTGACCCTCTCTGCACCTGTGCACTCGAATAGACCCTCTCTATGCCTGTGCACTTGAATCGAGGGTACATTCAAAGGTGTACATTCGAATCAAGGGTACACTTGAAGGCACACACTCAAATCGACCCTCTCTACACCTGTGCACTCGAATCGAGTGTACATTCGAAGATACACACTCGAATTGACCCTCTCTCCACCTGCACACTTGAGTCAAGTGTACATTTGATGGCACATGTTCGAATCGACTCTCTCTTCACCTGCATCGAAGAGACTTCCCAGAAGCTCGAGTTCGCATCACCAGCTCTCCTTATTCGAGTAGAGCACTCTGTTCCAACTGCAGAACCAGCAGGGCCACAGTCACAAAACATTCAATTGTGTTCATTTCCACTTGGTCGTCCCTCCTCGACTATAGAGTCACCACAGTCTCCCTTGGGAAGAATATAGATTCACCCTCAAGTCGACCATTCGGTCTACAAAAGAGTCTGCATTGTGACAGCGGTGCAATGGCAGAGATGGTGACGCACTGTTCCTGCAGTATAGGTAAGCCAGCCTTGCCGGCATCTGGAATCCTGGTGCAGGAACCACCATTGCCGCAGCCACTGCAGACAATGGCCGAGGTGCATACGGTGACCATGGGACGTCTGCACAATGCACGTACTCCTGGTGCATCGGTGTGATAGGTGGCGTGCCATACCCATACATTTCTGCTGCTGCTGATGCCAATGATTGTCCAGTTGTTAGGTGCCCATTCGGTGACTTTGTCTGCTCCCATTCATGCTCAGTGTGCACCTGTTCATACAAAGGCCACACAGATGGGGTGCGGCTCAACTGGTGCAAGCTGCGGGGCAAGGGCAAATGTGCCTGCGCCTGTGTCGCTGTCACCGTCCCCATACACGCACCAGCACTGTCATCGACATGAAGTGTGTCACTCTGCTCGAGCAGGCGGTGCACCTGCACTGGGTGTGGTGTCTGAATCTGTCTTTGCTTCCTGTCTCGCAAACTCTGACGTCTGTCGAGCGGCCTGTTGAACTCGTTGGCACTCGCACTCAACCTGCTTGACAACTCTGATGAGGACAAGCCATCTGGTGGTGGCCGCTCCTGTTCTTGGTACAAACTTTGATGCTGGTGTTGGCACCATTGTTGGGATTGCTGTTGGGATTGCTGCTGGGATTGATAATACTGACACATGTCCTCTGGCTCCTCCGTGATCCCAGATATCCCAAACCCTGCAAAACTTGCATTCTGGTTCTGGCTTGTTGCCATAGCCATCACTGGCGGGCCATGCATTGGTCAGGCACAGACGCGTGTCTTAAAGCCTTGTCTTGTTCTTGCCCTCGCTCACGCATGAAATGCACCGCAGACTCCTGGTGGATGCCACACTCCTGCTGCTCGCCATAGTCATCCACAGGTGCAGAGCAATGGGACTGTGATTGTGACTATGCACTCGCTTTCCCCTTTGCCTCACGGTCCCGTATCATTGTTGTTGTCATCCACAGGATACCAATAATCATACCGTTCACTCATTCTTCTCAGGATTGGTTACACCGTCCGTGCCATCCCCATCACAAGTGCATCCGCAGGGAGCGTCCTCACGCGCTGCATCCCCTGAGCCTGCACATGCCCCAGGCCTGGCGTCACCACACTTGCATGCTAGCAATGTGCAGCCCCAGGGAGAATCTGTGCGTGGCTCACTGTCACCATCATCTGTGTGGCTGAGGCCAAGGTGGAAGAGTAGCAATCAGTGGATTTGACAGGTATGCTTGCCCGCCCGCCGTATGCACGAGATGGTGGGCAATGATGCATTGCAGCATGGCTGCTGCTGTTGTTGGATGTCTGGCCCAGCATCTGCACCTCTGGATAGGCAGTATACTGTGCACCACCTGCAGCATCTTGTTCACAGTGCCGAGGCTGGGTGGGGCTCAGTGCATGCATGTTTGGGCGCGATTTGGATGGGGCGAGCATCGCTTTTGTGCTCGATTTTGGCAGGTATGAGTTTCGCTGGGTGACATCCAATGTGCGCAAATACGAGGATGATGAGGGCATTTGGGACATGCCGGCATTCGCACTAATGCTCTCCTTTATTCCCGACTCAGCTCTACATTCCATGAATTTTAAAAGAAGAAAAAAAAGGAAATTCATGAATAAGTCTTTATTCACACCACACTATATATCAGGCTGTAGTAGATAGGATTGTCTATATAATTCAAGAAGTTTTGTATTTTTACCTGTCAAATTGGCAGAGCTGTATGAAATGGACTGTCCAAACCCAGGTGAGAGCAGGTGTCTAAAGAACAGAAACATCCCCATTACACCACAAATAGTGCACAGAATGACACCAAACTTATGCATGAGATTGCCATACATGTAAACCTAATTTACAGGTAGAGAAAAAAAATTTATGGGATGAGAGGAAAGGGGTATGATTTTTGCATTAGTGAGGGTGAGGTGTTGAAACAGGGCTGGTCGACATTGTTTGACTTATTTTGACAAACACATTCATCTAACCTCAGATATTTTTACAGATTCAGATTCGGATGAGCAAGTACATTTTTTTGAGTGCTTAATGAACATGTATTGTGAGGAATTGACACAGTAAATCGTCATTTACTCGAATTTCTGCAGTTATGCCACAAGACACATCAAAACCACGTGTGACAATACAGTCAAAAACTGGTCCTTTGAACAGTAACTTCGACTCCGTCTGCAAAATGTTTACAGCAACATTTTTATAAAAATTTTGATACCTATGAGAAGTCCCCAATTACAGCCATTTTCATAAGTCCTGTGACACATGCATATCACATGATATGAGCCACGGCTGAGCCAACATGTCGAAAAATTAGAATAAATGTCTATTTTCTCTGTAAATTCTGTGCAGTACCTACCCATTAAGTACTCAAAAAAAAGGCACAGTTCTCAGGAGAAGAAATATGTAAAATAGAGAGCAATATGTTGACTGTGTAGGTGGGTGGAGATCAAACAAGTGCAGCCAGTCTGTTTTCTCATACATTTCCACCGATATTTAAAAATTATGGCTCCCCTACATCTACCTATAAAATTCTTTCCTATGTCTGTAAATTAAGTATATGACTATACCAACAGCTCCTTCAAGTTTGAAGCCAATCCATTCAGTATTTGTGGTGCAGCAGCAAGGTTTGTGTTCCACTCTTGTCTGTGCTGTTGTGAGAAAAGGAGGTAGTACAGACAAGAGTGGAGCACAAACCTTGCTGCTGCACCACAAATACTGAATGGATTGGCTTCAAACTTGAAGGAGCTGTTGGTATAGTCATATACTTAATTTACAGACATAGGAAAGAATTTTATAGGTAGATGTAGGGGAGCCATAATTTTTGAATCTCAGTGGAAATGTATGAGAAAACAGACTGGCTGCACTTGTTTGATCTCCACCCACCTACACAGTCAACATATTGCTCTCTATTTTACATATTTCTTCTCCTGAGAACTGTGCCTTTTTTTTGAGTACTTAATGGGTAGGTACTGCACAGAATTTACAGAGAAAATAGACATTTATTCTAATTTTTCGACATGTTGGCTCAGCCGTGGCTCATATCACGTGATATGCACATGTCACAGGACTTATGAAAATGGCTGTAAGTGCATCTTCTGGATTTTTTTTGAGCCTTCAAGTGTGCATGTAAAATTAATATGGTGGCAAGAAAAAGGCGGGGTGTTTGTCACGGAAGCCATTCCTTTGAACAGCACTTGTGACAGAGTCACATAGTCCAGTTGACAGCACTTACGTCATACAGATGGCTCACTCTGTTCGTCACATTTCAGGACCTCAGCATACTGTCTGCCCTCCATAAAATTCAATTTTGACCTTACTAACATAAAACAAACTCTAATGTGCAGATCATGTGGTATTTGTTTCAATATTCTAACAGCTTATCCATTTGTTAAGTGAGAAATAATAAGAAAAAAAGTTGTCAAAGAAGGTTGTGCATAAATTGCTTAATTTCTGTGGATTTCGATTTCTCTGAATTTAACCACTGCATTCTCTCTTCTGAAAATTTGATGCAGTGTACATGACATTTATACGGACCTATGCTAATTTTTAGGGGAAGAGAAATAAAGAATTGCAGCAGAAAACGCAAGGTGTTCAAAGGAATGGTGGTGTTCAAAGGACCGGTTTTTGACTGTACTTCTGAAAAGGGCAGTAAACGGATCTATGTATACTCACTCGAGGTTCCAAGCCATAGCCATGACGGCTGCAAGAAGTTGCGTAGTCTCCATTGCTGATACGGGCTGCGCATCGTGAGCTTCATATCGAAACACACGAAGCCACGGACCGCAAACAGGACTCATCAAAAATCTGTAAAGACCCGGGACGCTGCGAACATTAACAGCAATGCGCATCGCTCTCTGCGCCGGACTTGTTCATGATCTGTGGACGAGGCTCATTGTTTTGAGCTCATTCTGCGCTGTACATTGTATATTCTCGTGGCCAGCGCCAGGAATCCACCCAGGGAATTCTTCTAGGGCTTTCTCAACAAGCAGCTCTGCGCTGCATTCAAGGACCACTTCAGAGAATAAATTGCTATATTTCTGAAAGGAACATTCCTCCACTACTTGGCGCTTCGCCTCCGCAACGAGACGGAGAACGGTGGCGCCATCAGCGATCGATATGTCTCTTGGAAGGAATTCCTTGTTCCTAAGAAGTCGACGGATGGCAGTCCAGTAGAGCTTTCTCTTGTTGACATCGCAAGGAAATGAAGCGGGATCAAGCAATATAAACTGTGGCATGAATAGTGCTCCGTCGCCGGGAAAAGCCTGTGTTCGTTCGTAGGCCGGGTCGCGAATGTGCCGAAGGAGAGAATTGACGATGTGAATTGGAACGAATGGTGACCGACGCGAACCAGAATCGCCTAGCATGAAGGCAACTAATAAAATGTCGGATTTGGTCCTAAGGTTGATACTATATACGCAAGAGGTAGAGTCCATGAAGGAGAAATTTTCCCACGTAGCTGGGGAGATATCTGTTATGGGCTGTCCTGAGCGGGATATTGATGCTGTACAAGCATATGTATGCCGATATCAACCTGGTTCTCCAGAAATCGTGAGAATGCCGACACGAGCTCACCATCATCATGCCTCTCGGTGACTTGTGTAGGACGCTCAAGATGCGAGGCTTTGCTATGCAACTTTGAAAGGAATCGTTTCATCCGGGTCCGAACCGCACGATATTCAAAGACCCTGTACAATTTCCTAGACTATCTGGCGGCTACACACTTTGGTAGTCCAAAGAGTGCACAAAGTACCGCTTATCAGGTCGCCGTCGGATCAGGAGTTCAATACGTGCGTTGTACGCAAAGTATGAGGAAGAGCTTGACGTCGTCACGGCATCCAACTTTCTGAGTCTGAATCTATTTCTGAGTTGATGAACGCGCGTGATGAACTTGCTTTCTGTTGCTCAAATTATATTCGCCGCTCAATGTCATCTTCGATTTGCAACTAAAGAAGTGACTTCTGTACTCATGCTTGACAGAGCCTCATGTGGCGGATAGTTACAAAGAGAACAATAGTCCAAAAGTCCTGCGTCGAGAAGCATCTCCTACTCGCATGACGCTTCCGATGCCTTAATTACAGTTGGCTACCACGCCCTGGCCTGCGGAGATCGTCTTGCTGAGATCGGATTGCGCCTTGCTCAACGCTGAGGTGACTGTCGTGTCCGTGCTGCATATCAAGCATTTCGTCAGCACAAGTAATTAAGACTAAATAGAGAAAGGCAGAAAACGCACGAGTTGATTCCGCTCAACGCAGTCTGCGCTGTGGTAAGGCCTTGACCAACCTGGTCACGCGCACTGGCAGGCGCGGTCTGCCCCGTAAGCAGCGCCTGCGCGATCGTCTCGATTCCGTCCTTCGCGCTGCTTAGTCCAGAAAGCGCCGTTGTGGTCGCAGAGGTGACAGACGAGTCTCTAATGACACGATTAAATCGATCGTCAATTAGTCCGCAGGCATTTATTGGAGTTTAGTTTTTGAAGAGATCAGGAGAGACTTACGCAGAGCCTGCGGACGCGAGATCGTTCACGTCGGTGGTCGTCTGTGCGAGGCTTCCGACTATTGCAAGCCTGTCAAGGTTGCACTGGAGGTCACCGACTTGGCGGCTCGTGAGCCCGGCATTCAGAGGCGCTGCAGCATCAATATTAAAAAAAGAAAAATAAGTAAAAGGAATGAGGATTTAATTTATGTGATAATTCATACCGGAAAGCACACTGAGCATGCAGAAACTCAGCACAGCAGGGACAGTCAGCAGCGAGACGAAGGACAGGCGGGAGAACATCGTAGAAGTTGAGCAGGTAGTAGACTCGCAGAGTCGACTTGGAGTAAACAAAGGGTGCAGAGAAAGAGGAGAAGGAGAGTGTGCAGAGATCAACTCGACTGCAGGTCCTGAACGGTCAGCGGCCACATTTTATACCATCTCCTTACTTTCAATAGTTTATCTGTTTGGTCACGAGAAAGACCGGGCATCTTGGCGGCTGTCTCACGTAGCTTGAGAATAGTCGTAAGCGGTAGCAACGAGCTCAAGATAGGCGACAGTCCGCAGGCTGTCGCAGTCCAGGGCTGCACGGGTGCAGTGATTTCATCAAGAGAGTGTCGGGGTACGCAAGCAGGTAAGAGGTAGCATGCAAGGGAAGCCGAACATACTCCTTTCTCGCAGCAGGTCGGACGAGAGTGATTGGCGGGCGAGCCCCGACAGAGTCTCGCGACAGTTGCCGTTGACAACTCTGCGAAGCTGTGTAGGATGGCCGACATTCAGAGCGTCTCGTTTCTCTCGACGTTGACTGTATGCGTCTCAACACTGCCTTTCTGCGCCTTCTTTTGTGAATTTGGAACTGCAAAGTATCACAGGTTTGAGGGAATAGCTCCCGCGTCCGCGTACATTAATTGCAGCCGTGAAGCCGTGAACAAACTTAAAATATACAGAACTCAAGAAACGGACACAGCGAGACGATCGAGCTATCCATCCCTCCATTGGTGTGTGCACGCTGTACACCTGCAGAAAATGGTTAGAGAGTGCAGATCCAACGAAAGAGCAATTTATACCGATAAACTGGATGGAAGGGATGGCATGAGTAAACAAAGCTGAAAGGGGAAAAGCTATACTTCAGCTCACAAGTCGTCATAGGCTCGTCCGCAGACCGAATTTGAAGCTGGTAGAAATATGCGCGGTCATTGTCGCATTTAGGACAAGCAACTGCGGCGAGGGCTATAAACTATCTCATCGGAACTTGATGCGCTAGAAAACACGCACTGCTTGTTGAGTCGGCATCCCTCCACGCCGCCTCTCCACCGAGTACATCATCCACCGCCTTGCGCTGGAGCCACTCGCGTGATGTCATCTAAATAAAACATTCAGCAAGGCAACAGGAAGATATACAACAGATCGCAGTCCGACCTGCTTGGTGATGGGAAATTCGTAGGCGCAAGTATTGCACGCCCATTTGTTGAAGCCCGTCTCGGCCGAGATGACCAGCAGGTTGGCACATGTTGGACAGAACAGCATGCGGCCTGAAGGATGGACAAAGACCCGCAGCGAGACCACGGAAACATAATTTTTGAAAGCGAGACGCACGTGCTAAAATACCTCTTTAGGCTTGTGAACTACTTACGTGCGTCGATCCCTCGCATTTGGCGTTGGCCTGTTCTCTCCTTGAACCAACAAGACAGCCAAGAATGTAGAACGTCCTGGCTAAAGGGTTAAGCGACAAGTAGGTATTCAATTAGTGGTATAAACGAACTCCTGTAACAGCTATGGGTGCTAAAGAGGATTATATTCAGCTCGGTCCAATGCTCATCAACCTTTTCATGCCCGATATTATATGGAAAAGAAGGATTACGACCAGAATACGGACGAATAATAGTCTTTCATAGCAACTATCCTAAGTTTCGATTTTTTAATTATTCTTCTGACTCCTCTTCGTTCGTAGGTTCAGTTTTCAGTTTTGAGTCAGACGTTTATGCCAAACACGATTCAGACAATTCAACAGCACTGCATACGTTCTACATACTCGGATTTCCGATGCATGGGGAAATGGTGAGTTTCTGTATTATATTCAGTAATTGCTAACAGTGTTCGAAATGCTTTTCCAGTACGTACCAGAAGGTAATAGTAGTTCCTCCACTGATCGTGAAGCCGGCTCGCGTCCGTGCACGGTGATAGTTGTTCCAGGAACAGTGATGGTAGGACTGGACTCGCGTCCATGCACCGTGATCGTCGTCCCGGGCATGGTTATGGTAGGACTCGGGACACGGCCGTGGTGGATGGTAACCGTTATCTCGGGAACAGAGATAGTAGGGCTTGGATCACGAACAAGAACTATGGCAGGTCCAGATTAAAGGCCATGTCTTATGAATAGCTTGTTAGATCATGCTCACTAGGTTTGCCAACGACCGGAAAAGCGAATCCACGCGCCACCAGCGTAGCGATGAACACGAACGTAGATAGAGCGATCTTCATTGCTAGAGAGAAGAGCTGTTGGTGCTCATTAAGCTGCCCTTGGATCTGCAAGATAATCCCCCCTTTATGCGACTGGTTTCAGACAAGATGTATCAATTATTCCGATAAAGAATTCTCTAGGATAATGCGACAAAAAACAGCGCCCAATGGTACGTTGAAATCAAGCATTCGTGACCTTTTACTCACTCAATCTCCGTCGTGTACTTCTTTGTTCCCTCGCAATGTCATCCATGTGCACATTATTTCGTGCCTATAACTCAAAGGACATGATAATCGTTCACACTATGAGAACCCAAGGACGTTCTGAGCCCTCTGTCAATTCGGGCGTATCATCAAGCTTCTTGAGCATCATATCGGAACAGGAAACGATTTGAACAGCATTTCATTAGTATCTAGCAGTTGCGGGAGAATCAGTAGAATTGATATTCTCTTCGGCTTCCCCGACATTCGTTCCTAACGAGACACAGATGCACCATTGACCCTCAGCTTTTTCCATAAAAAAAAGTCATATTTATAATTAAATCAGGGCGGACAGAATTTCGTGCGCTTGCTCCGAGTCTGAATGCTAAAGTTAGTAAATGCGCCATTCCATCATTCTCTGGCTGTCTCGCAACTTGAAAATCAACAGCACGTCATTCAGAATAAGCCAATGCTCGAGCTAAAGAAGAAGGACAGCAACGATCATTGTGCTGCAAGGAAGCGGGTGTACCAGCTGAGTAAAGTGGTGGTGGTGGTGGTGGGGGGGGGGGGGTGCAGGAGGAAACTCAAAATGTACTCGAGCGATCCAAACAAACAGCCTCAGCCGTGATTGTTGCTTTCAAGCAGACGGTGCCTACCCTGGGATGTAGGAGAGGAAGGTCAGTGCGAGGCTAGGCAAGGCCAGTTTCATTGCGAGGACAGAAAGATGCTCGAGCTGCATAAGTATATTTGAGCGGGTGCTTGACGATAGCCGGAAGTAGGGATAATAGGCACTATTTTCTTTATAGCTTGCCAGATATCAATACCCTTGCTTTTACAAATACAGAGCAGGAGGCTCCTCGGACAGTTGCGAGGTGACTGTCAGCTGATAACTCTTTACAAGTAGCTATTCGTAGGCTTTTCGACGCTTGTCCTCCTCCTCCTCCTCCTTCGTGCTCCTCGAACACCTCGCATTGTTGTCTCTGAGTAACTTTGTCTGTACCGACAAATTTAAGGGGCAATATTCTCCGACATGCCTTGTATATAGCAATTCCAAGCCGTCCGTCCAGACCGGGCGCATCATTAAAGTTGAAGAACTCTGATTTGCAGTCAGCACGGTCAAGGCAGTATGATGGTACTGGTATGCCAGCGCTCATCATTGCAATTTAAATCGGGAACGGCATACATGGCAAGGGCAATGCCGCTCTATTTTAACGGTCAACCGCACGACTTTCCGGTACCTTCGGAATGTATAGCATACTTGCGATCTTGCCTCGGAGATCAAGGCTAGAGGACGCATCCATTCTACCCAAATATAAGGCAACAGCCTACCATCAAATGATTACATGGTGCCGAGTGTGCCTTGACAGTAAACAGTTTTCCCAAACGTCGGAATTGCCCCAATGTTCCCTCGGCCCTGTGTCTTATGATTTGCTGTATCAGGGTCCGCATGCGGCCTTACAAAGACGAGCTACTGGCTAGAGATCAGCCAAAGCATACGCATTGATATGTCAGAATTTAAGACTGACCAGTACGATTAAAAAATCTTTTATCTTTTCCTAGAACGCTTCTTTCTCTCTTCAACCATAGGCTTCAGGATTGGTTTGCGGCTGAACATAGCCTGAGTAAAGCTAGGTCTTTCGTCGACGTCTGCGACTTCAGGCGCCACAACGTTGGTCTTCGACTCTGCGGCGGGCCGTGGTAATCGGATATTGTACAGAGCTGAGGAATTCGATCTCGAGGTAGGTAAAGGCTCGATAGGGCGTATTTCTTCCTCGTCTTCAAGGAACAAATCGTCTGACAAATAATCGTCTGCCTTCGAGGACGCCGGGACATACGGACTCAGCAGGGCTTTGACCCGTGACAGAGTTTCCGCAGGTCGTTTAGCCGCTCGTTCCTCAACCTTCTTCGAGCGACGGCCACGGACGGGCGGGCTGGAATTCATTTGGCGTCGCTTTAAAGCCTCCAGCTTCCACACGCTCTCGAGCGTACGGCATTTCGCGTTTATTTCCTTGAGCGCCTGCTGAAGGCCACTCAGAAGGGTGGTGAGGGGCATACGGTATACCTCCAGATTTGGAGTGAAAACATATGTCCAATCTAAATTGTTTTTCAGCATCCTTTCGTCGTCCTAAAGAACATAAAACATACTCTGCATCACCCATTTCTCGCCATCGTCCCCACTAGACACTAGTCGCTCTTCCGCTTCCATTTTCTCCACCGTTGCACCCCGCGTTACAAGGAGTCCAATTGCCGCCCTTATCCGCGTCTTGACCCTATTGCGCACAACAGCCTGCTTGTGCACGTTCTTCTTCGGCATGATATACATCAGCGACATATTCAGTATTTTCCCCGAGTCCGATATTCTTCCGTCCTTCCCGTACGGAGTCTCGGGAGCGGGTGAGAATGGTTGGTCTGGATATGACCTCTCCGGGTGTCCGAGCAGCGCTTTCGGGAAGGCGCGCACGTTCAAGAACGCGTTCTGAAAGGTCGGGAACTTCCTCGCGTAGAATTTAGGTAGCTGATCCGCCCATGGATGCGACGCGTCGATGACATTGTCCGCGTTAGATTCAATTTGCGGGGCGATGAGACGCGAGAAGTTGCCTGGAGTAGTTCGTTTGAACTGTGTAGGGTATTCGTTAGCGAATTCGTAGACGAAATAACGTGAAGAGATTTAGTTTGAACCTTTATAATCCGTATACGGCCTGCTTTCGGTAGTCGCTGCAGATATAAGGGTTTTCCCATAAACCCTCCAAGAAATGTTCCTCAGTAAGTTAGATGGCACAGATTTGCGGTAACCTGTAAGCAGAGCATCACGTGCTCTACACACATTCCGATTCTACAATTCGTGCAACCAGCTGAAGTCCCAGCTTCGCCGGGACTTCGCTTCAAACGCAGTGCTTAGATCCATCCCGGCTTCGCCGGGACTTGTTTTTTAAATGCAATGCTCAGATCCATCCTGGCTTCGCCAGGACTTGTTTTTTAAATGCAATGCTTAGATCCATCCTGACTTTGCCAGGACTTGTTTTTTTAAAAATGCAATACTTAGATCTATCCTGGCTTTGCCAGGACTTGTTTTTTTTAAAATGCAATGCTTAGATCCATCCTGGCTTTGCCAGGACTTGTTTTTTTAAACACAATGCTTAGATCCATTCTGGCTTTTGCCAAGACTTGTTTTTTTGAACACAATGCTTAGATCCATCCTGACTTCACCAAGACTTGTTTTTTCAAACACAATGCTTAGATCCATCCTGGCTTTGCCAGGACTTGTTTTTTAAATGCAATGCTTAGATCTGTCCTGGCTTCGCCAGGACTTGGGTTTAAACACAGTGCTCATATCTATTCTGGCTTTGTCTGAGTTCTACAGACAATATACAGGTGGGTGTAAGTGATAGCTGAGTCATGTGCAAGCTTTATGCAGCAACTCCCAGCTAAACTGGTGCACATGACTTAGCCTTCACTTACACCCACCTGTATTATCTTAGTCTGTCTGGAAGAAACTTGAATTTTATTGTGAAATTCTAATTACACTAAAGCCCCACTAAATACAATATTAGTTGTCACATTATGTCAGTTGCCCATGTGTAAGGACAGGTGTAGTAAGCTTATTACTAATATGTACAATCTCTTCTTTTGTTCCTGCATATTTCTGCTTAACTTGCAACTTCTACAGTTATAGACAGCCATATTGTAGATCTCTCTTCCTCAATGTTTTCTGGAATGATGCTCAGTGCTGTAGGATGAGGATCATGTAGGAGTTCAATGCTTAAACAAAGATTTCCCTTGCTGACTTTTTCTCTGGAGGCTCTGACTTACTCACTCAGAGTACTGCTTTCAATCTTACATTGTACTTCACTGCAATCTTCAGTCTGGCTGCAAGTTATGCTCCTATGTTCTCAGTTTTATGTATCATCTTATTTTTCCTTGGGACATCCATTGGAGTGAGTCCTAATATAACATAAAGGTCCTGTGCTGTCTTATATATGCAAACTATTTTTTCATCATCAAGAAAGCTCAAATTAGTTGATGTGATGTGGCAATTTATATACCAATACTTATGGAGAAGATGGCATATTAAATTTCTAATTAGATTTAAATTTTTAATGAATTTTCCGATTTTGTTTGATAGCAAAGTAAGCAATCTATTCATGCATCATCAGGAAAGCTCAAATTAGTTGATGTGATGTGGCAATTTATACACCAATACTCATGGGGAAGATGGCACATTAAATTTCTAATTAGATTTAAATTTTTAATTATTTTTCCGATTTTGTTCAAGTGAGAAATGGGTTGTTTGAGCTCAAAGTGTTGTGTGTATGCTGCCGCTTTGAGTGATCTGCAGAGTTGCCGGTTTGAGCGATTTGCAGAGTTGCCGGTTTGAGTGATTTGTGAGATGCCACTTTGAGGGTGTTTTGTAATCTGCAGCTGTAGTTGCCGCTTTGGGGAGGGGGTGCAGGTGCAAAAGCGGCGGAGAGAAGGCTGATTAATAGTGACTAATAGTGACTAATTCTGACAAATTTTAGTCAGAATTTGTCAGAATTTGTCAGAATTTGTCATTTCTGATGGTGGCTGTGGGCAAAAGGGCCTTCGTCGGTTCAATATTAAGATATTAAGATGCCTGCACTGCGACCGCGACTGTACCAGCAGCCAGCATGCTCCCCTCCCTTCCGCTGCTTACACAACTCACCAGCGCGCCCTTCAAGCGCGCACAAACGGGGCTCTTCCACGGAAAGCTCATCCAGTTCGGGAACAACGTCCCCTTCTCCAAGCACAAGACGCGGCGCACATGGCTCCCGAACATCCAGCAGAAGGGCCTGCGCTCCGAGCTGCTCGACCGCGAGGTCACGCTCAAGGTGTCGACGAAGGCGCTCAAGACGATCAAAAAGGTACGCATAATCGTACTACCCTCTTGGTTGGGTTTTGACACGTCTAACTTCGTTTGTGAATATTCCAGCTCGGCGGGCTCGACCAATACATCCTCAATACCCGACATGACCTTCTCGGGCCCGAGGGTATGCGCATCCGTCTCAAACTGCGCGAGAAGCAGGAAGAGCAGATACGGCAAGCCGCAAAAGAAGTGCGACGAGCACAGCGTGAGCGGGAGGCTCGCAGCACCCAGTTAGCGCTGTCGCAAGCGGAGGTGCGCGAATCTGAAGCGGCGGAGGAAACATGGCAGGAGGAAGAGCAGCGAAGGCGGTCGGAGACCGAGAAAGTCGCGTTATAGACCTTATGTGTCTGCCTTAGGTATGGTTTACTTCACTTCGTATTCTGCTAGGTAAAATTCTGACTTCGGCTCGACAGTCTCCCACATTTAATGCATGTATCATTGCAATCATCTTTAATCGAGATTGGCTTAGACTTCGATACCTCCACCCTTTACGCCTTCATGAACTTACCTGCGAAGTTGTCAGAGTGCAAAGTCCGCAAGAAAGCACGGGATGCGTGGAATGAAGATTATAAGACCCTACGATACTTTACATGACTGGAAAACAGCCAGCTTTCTCTGGAAAATGCTACCTCCTCTAGACTAGCATATTATGGTCGCGCAAGACGGAGAGATGAATGTGAGTGAGGCGGCAGAAAAGTAGGATAGGCATAAGAATTGGGAGGGATATGGAAGGTTACGATTGCGAAGGGCTCGGGACATCCCGATGTCCCGAGCCCGCGAAAAGGAAGGGAGTTGAAGACGGCGGGAGAAATGAGGATGGGCGAAAGAGGAAGAGCGAAGCGAAAAGAGAAACAAGACAGTATCGTACCAAGTCGTTAGTAAACGAGAGCGCAGGGGCAGCAAAATAGTGGATAACTGAAGGCGAAATAAGAAAGAGAGGGTCCAAGGAAAGGATGAGGAAGAAATGAAACGGAAGACAGCGAACACGCGAAGAGGATAAATAAGCCTCGTCCAAATCCCAAATGAACAAGAGCCACAAAAAAAGGAGATGAAAGAAAATATGTGCAAGCAGAAAATGAACTTGGTTTTGTGGTCACGACCGATGGCTCCAGCTGCCCGACGAAAGAGTCGACGACGCCTTCGACATCGTCGTCGGGCTCCGAACGATAATCGGAGACCTCGAGCGATTATCCGCCGTAAGGTGTGAATCACGAAGCTCGCGGAGCGCACCAGGCGACGACCGTACGGACGCCGCCGCCCCTACGGGCGAAGGCGGCTGCGGCTGCGGCGATGCTACGCGTGAGCTACCTGCGAACTTCTGCCACCATTTCTGGCGGTGCTTCTCACCGCTCGCACTCGCACTCGCACTATCACGCGACGCCGACGTCGCCATCGACCTCTCGCTCCGCGCCGACGCCGCAATCGACGGCGGGCGGTCCTCGTCCGCGCCCGCGCTAACATCTGCATCGGCGCTCACTGCACTCTGCGGGCCCGCGTTCGCATTCGCGTGATCGCTGTCTATGGCGAGCGGCGGCGCAGGAGGTCGGGGCTTCGGCGGGACGTAGTACGTGAAGGGGGACGGGGCCGGCGAGCTCGTCGGCACGGGGTTGAAGATCGCTTCGATGATGTTGTCCGTAGTGCGCAGCCCGCCGAGGCCGAGCTCTGGCAGGGGTGTATGCGAGCGGCTACCTGCGCGCGAGCCATTATCCGTCGCTCGACGGTGTCCGCGAATAGTTGGTCGCGACAGCGCACGATCGTAAGCGGGCCGCGGTACACCGCCGACTGCGCTCTTTTCCAGCAACGTTGCGATACCCGCCATGACCTCACCCTTCTGCAACGGGGGCGCCTTATACGTGGTTTCACCGCCAATATGTGTGAGCTCTAATGTGAGCTGCAGCGTCGCGTTCGTCTTGCTCTGTCGGAGAAGATATCTCCGCGTTACGGCCCCCTCGTCGACATATTCTGCGAGATTGAGATAGACGGCACCGAGCCGCGGGTTTGCTGGTGCATCTGGATCTCCGGGAAGAGATAACTGCGGGTGTTCGTTAGTAAAATTTCCCGAGAAGCTTGCATGCATATTTTCAGCTGCGGGCAGCCCCGGTCTCACAATATGCATTAAAATAAAATAAAAGAGCAGCGTACCTGTTCCACAACGAGCTTCAGCTCACACGGCTGTAATTCCAACGTATCGCGTTGCACACCCATCTGCACTGCAACACTGACCGATTTGCCCCACTTGACATGGTGGTCGCGCAGCGCGACATAGGGGGTCCGTCCGTGCGCCTCCTGCGAGAACTCCGCTCCGTTACCACCTTCGTTTCCATTAGGCAAGTCCACAGTCGTCGTTTGCGGGGATGTCGAAGGCGAAGAGGAGCTCTCTGAAGTGGATGGAATCGAGAGCATCGACGCGCCGGAGGGCATCACCGAATCATGGTCGGGATCAGCAACCTCCCGTCCTTTCCCCTTCCCATTCAGCAGTCCAATGCTGTCAAGCGTGAGCCTCCCACTCGAGCCATTCAAACTCGACTCATTGGCACTCCCGGGCCTCCGCACGCGATGTACATGCTGGAACTTCCACTTGACGCTGAACTCGCCGGCGACGAGCGGGACGTTCCAGAGCTGGTGGATCGTGAGTTTGACGGCGAAGAGCGCGTGTCGCTGGAGAGGTAAAAGCTCTGCCAGATGTGCACGCACGCCATGCGCCTTGAGCGGCAATGAAGGCGAAGATGACGGACCCGTGGTGGGCGTGTGCGGCGCACTCGACGGCGCGCTGTGTACCGCGGAAGTGTGACGGTATCGGGGTTTCGCAGTCGTCGCTGACGCCGACGACGACGTGCTGAGGAGCGTCATTGTGGGCAGGAAAGGCTATCCAGGTTGGCTGCCAGTTTCTATTTATTTAACGATGATGGATGGGGAGAGTGGGCCCACCGCATCGCGGTCTGTTGTGGAAGTGAGCTCAATCCGTCATCTCAGATACAGCCACGTGTAAGTAGTACCTCTCGGCGCATCAATTCATTATAAAGCCATAAAAATGTCAGATTTGTTTACTGTACAACATTGATGCTACAGAACATCCCCATAAAGGTTCAGATAGGTAAGCACCATGACAGAGATAGGTCGGGAATGTGTCGGGTAACGGAGAGCGCAGTCTCGGACAACTCGGATCCAACGGCAAGCCGAACTTAGACCTGAGGGATACATAGAACACATAGATAGAGCAGCCTCGAGGTCGAGAAAACTCCGGCCAGCGAACTGCTCCGATCGCCGTATAGGGGCAGAAGATGCGATGCGCGAGGTGTCCGTGTGAGTAAAGGACGCAGAATCGCAGTGGTCAATTCCGACGCCTTCTCCGATTTCAGGACGCTATATTTGACGGGAGAGGAAGGAACATTGCAAAGTCGTTGATTGCTGTTTATCGACTTTATGACCAGAACAAAAAACTCACAAAATCCGGTGTCTTCTGACTTGCAAAAAGAAAACAGCCAGTACTAGTGTACACATCACACTCCCGCGGTTCTGAACTCAGATAGTAATCAGTGAAAAGAGAAGGGACTTATAATAGCGTACCGGGCCTTGGGCATCTCCACATTGCAAGTGGCAAATGGCCTATGTTTAGCCACGCCGTGTCAAAGTCTTCCAGGCGGCAGTGAGAAGAAAAATGTACGACTAGGCTTGCTTTTCTTGAGTGTTCTAGTCGCGCCATTTGAGCACCTGTTTCTAACTTATTGCCTCGAGAATGTGTGTCCAGCAATTCCTGCTCTCCTGAGTATTCAAGCAGTGCGCTGATGTTCATTCTGGTAGACTGCTGTGTCGCAGTGTGCTGGGTTACAGTGGGTAGGGCAAGGACTATAAGTTATATTGAATGATTGAGCGTCCAACTCGCATAGATGGCCTGAACGAGACGCATCGAGATATGTTCTTCTCGCAAAAGAAGCCACCTGCCCTGGGGGATTGTCTAATGGCTTCAGAGCACGGCGGCCTCGGTTTGGATCATGATATCTTCCCTCGAGAGCAGAGATGCACGATTTTAGAGTATTCTGAAATCCGAGCTTCCCAGCAGATCTGTTTTGCATTGTGTTATTTCTTGCCAGGGCTTGTCTACGTTGTATGTTGCTTCTTTCTGAGTTTTTGTCGTTTCGAGACCGGAAAGAAAGAAGGACTTTGAGCTTGAAGACAAACGACAAGCGGCACAAACCCGAGTCTGGATCTGACTCGGAGTGATACGCATCACTTAACCTCTTACCACCATCATCCAGACCGTGGGAAAGATCTTAACTGTGTAAATCTCTTTGTCTCTATCGATGGCCCCGCCCCCGAACGCGAAGCCAGCGAGTCTTCACCGAACCAAATCGCTCAGGTCCTTAGGCAATATCAAGGACCCGACAAAATGCGACGAGTGTAAATACGAACTCCCATATCACAGTCGCTCGTGTGTCTCTGGCGCGGCGAAACTCTGCACTCAGTGCGGACGCGACTCGACATACAACCATAACCAAGCCGTATGCGACCTGGCGGCGAGTAACATCGTCCAGTGGTCACCCGACACTGCAGCGGACCAGCATGCTGCTGCCCTCCGTAAACAGGGAGATCTCCCCCCCACCCCCGATATTCCATCTCAACCTAGCCTTAAACGATCTCCGTCCGAGGATGAGCACCAAGGACGCGATGCCCCAGGTAACCCCGTGACGATCGGTCACATCCCGGATGACAAGGATGCCATGGATGCCGACGACGACCTGTACGTGGACAGCCGCCCCCCCCCCCCCCCAACTTGACAATGATCCTATTGATAACGAGGATGAGGATCCGGCCATCTCCGAAGAAGTTAACAGGAAATCTCGCGAGCTTGCCAAAAAGTCGGTCAGCGATCTCCGCACCCTCATCAATCAGGACACATGGAAGTCCGAAACCCCTTTTTATGATGACCCTGCCATGATGGGCCATTACATGGCTGGCATAGCTTCATCCCTTTGCTTTTGGGTTAACTGTTCTAACATGCTCGATGAGGAGACTGCCCGCTAAAATTATGCTAACAACTCTCTCAATCAATTTCAGACAACCTTCAAGATTCACACCCCTTATTGTAAAAATGTCTTCGACAATATTTATCGCAGTCCTCAAGACATACGCGAGGAGCAGATTTCTGATGAACTTACAACCATGTCCCGTTCTATTTCTTCACTCGTATCTATGGTATTGTCCTTGACAGAGAAAACTAACAAACTCAAAAAACAGACACAAAACACCCCTAAACCCAAAGTATCCTTTTCGCCTAATGCTCCCACAGACCCGAAATATTTACCGGACCCGCTCGGTGCTCATTTTACTCATGACCCACGTTTCCCCCCACCCCCTCCTGTAGTTAAACAACGCGTGCCCACCCCCAAAGGTGGACACACCGATTACACTGCAGCCATGGCCAAAACCCGTATCCCGGGTTCTGGCTACCGAATGGACACTCAAGGGATGATTCATGCACCGGACGGTTACATGCACTCCGAACACAATGCTCCGTGCCCAGGTCTATCCACCACCATATACACACCACCCATCCAGTCGGTTGGCACCGACAAGGATGGATATACAACCATCACTTATGCTAAGGCTGCTCAGAAAAAGCCTAAGCAGATTCCTACTAAAGTCACAAACATCACCACGGACCACCCTGAAGGGGAGGTCATCACTAAGCCCATGAACCGTGCTAACGGCTCGGTTAATATGTGTGTTCGCAACGTCAAACGCGTCTACTTTTCCCTTCCCGACAACCTCGCGATTCGTCCCCTTCCCAATTCCATTAAAAATACCATTTGGTCTGGCCTCAAAGGCACTGCCAAGTTCAAACATCTCGTCATTCTCAATGTCGGGTATACTTCCAATGGCAACCTCTGTATTTCGTTCACTAACATCCGCCCCGACTTCGATTCCACCTTTTCCTCCCTTTCGTCTACTCTTAACCGCATTATTAACATCAGTGGTGCAAGAGTATTTATGCCTTCTCCCCAGTTCAAACTCGTCCTGCCAGCTGTTCCAGTATTTGACAAAGACACTAATGCTCTTTATACCAAACACGATTTAATGGACGAACTGTCATCCCTCCCCCAGTTCACCGGGCAGGAATTCCTTTACCCCCCTCGTTTTATGGCGTCTATCGAACGCCTAAACACCCTAGACTTTTGCAACGTCTCTATCATCCTGAAAGACACTAACCACCTAGCCTTTGACCATTTCTTCCTTCACAACAACCACAACATCCCAGTCTTTGGTGTCATCTGACGCCTCGAGGAAATGCGATCCTGGCCAACTATCTCCCAATGCGACAACTGTCATCACTTAGGACATTCTTTGGTAAAATGTCGCTCGGTCGCATGATGTGTGATCTGTTCAGAACCACATTGCACTGCTGTACATGTCACCAAGTGCGCTCCGTGTACTGCTACCAACAACCTTGTGTGCCAGCACTTCGCGCACTGCATTAATTGCCAGGGTGATCATAACACCATGTCTTCCGCCTGTCCTGCTCGTCAAAATTACCAACCACCCTTTTAAATGATCACTTCTATCTCTATTCTTTCCCTTAATGTTCATCGTTCCGAAGCCACTACTGACCTGCTTTTCAAGTCTCTCTTTCAATGCAGTAATTTATGCCCCGACATCATTTGTTTACAGGAGATTCCCACCATCTCCACCATCATTCCTTCTAAATTGTCTCCATCGGGTGAATGGCAATTTGCCACCCATAATTCTGACCCTTTTATTTGCGTACTCCCTTCTCAATCCCTATCTATTCGACCCAGCTGCGCGACTTTCCTTCACCCGCACATTGCCCATCTTTTCAACTCCCACCCCCATTTATTGTGTTGTCTTGCTGGAAGTGGGGATGATAATATTCTAGTGTGAAATGAATCCAATGGCACTTCCACTGAGTTGACCGGTCTATTTATCTAAACGGGTCCTTCCCAGGTGTTCAGTGAAGAGGGACAGAGATTGGTGTGATAGCTGTGTGTGGCTGTTGGAGATTGCAAGCTTGTCTTGCTGATGAATCTAGGCTGTGCTAGATAGGGTACCAAACTAATTGGCAGTAATGAATATAATAGAGTAACAGTTTTAACTGCTGAGTTCTTAACTGCTGAGTTCCTAACTGTAGTCTGACTAAGAACCCTGGTGGTTCTGTGCTTCTGAGATCTAGAGGGGAAAATGTATATTGAGTTCTAGGGCAGCAAAACATGCCCTATTTATGCCTTTTGGCAGATACAAAGCTGTACTACACTACTAGAGTCCTGATTCTACAAATGACTACATATGATAACACATGACACTCTCTGACTATTCCTTCTGACTCCTTGTGACTCATTTTGACTACTTCATCATGATTACATGGGATCATTGCTGACTGATCTATTGTGATGGTATATGACTCATTGCTGATCATCATCATGATCTGATGTGATTGCCACTGATTGAGCCATTGTAACGGTGTACAACTCATTGCTGATCATCATGAACACTGCTTCCTCCATTTGGAGAGACCGGCCTAGACCTTGGTCTTTCATCCTTTCTGACTTCCTTTCCCACACTAAAATGGGTGAGGCTGTGCAACTTCCTGAAGCCATGACTACTGAATAAGATATGTACCCTCTTTTCTTCTGCAACCGACTAATTGAATGCTTTTGATCAGGGACCTTGCTAGGCTTTATGTCCAATATCTGAGTACTGTGATAGTCAAATATCTTTGTAAAAAGGTCATCACTTGGTATGCAATTCCCTAAATGTCTTCCTCTATGATGTCAAGCTATGCCAAAATACACTCCTACCTGCGCCTCTTGTTTAATCACTTGATGGCCTTTCTGAGACCTACCCGGTCTGATGGTTACTGCCAGATGGAGCCAATTAGGTAATGATTGTCCTTTCCTCTTTTGGGTCAGACCATCTGACTGCATATTATTTCAGTATCCTGGTTGAGACGACTATTCGGGTGGAGGTAGACTGGGCTCCTATGATCAATGTGGCTTGGCTTATCCAGAGGCCTATTTGGTATGACCATAATTATTATTTCTGATTAGAGTTTCACATGGCTAATGATTATTCAGGTGCGCTTGAGTGATTGTGGCTTGAGTGGGGATTTGGGGGATATGTCCTTAGATGATTTGTTATGAGTGTCATGTTACATGCTAGTTGATGAGCGTAATGCAAGTGCATATGTGCGAGTTTTGGGGGTGTTCATGATACTGTGCTGTTCAGCTAGATCCTACTGTGTAGAGTTGTCACTAGTTATTTCCAAATGTATTCCTGGCCTGACAGCGTTCTACATGCCAAGTCACCATTAGTGTTGACCGCAGCTCTTCACTTTCACCTGTTTACATCTGGAACATTTACAATTCTCCTAGCACCGACTCTTTTGAAGACCCCTTTCCCAGCCTTTCTCCCTCGGATACCCATATCCTAGTCAGAGATTTCAACAGACATTCCAATCTTTGGTCCGACATTCACCTTTCCCATTACTTTTCCGCCACTGAACCCTTTTTACAATGGCTCAATAATTCTTCCTTAATAGTCGCCAACCCCTCAGGCATCCCCACCTTCTTACACCCTCAGGGTTCGTCCACTTTGGACCTTGTTATCAGTTCTTCAGACATTTCTCCTATTATCAGCCAATCTCTTCTTATTGGTGACCCTTCCTTTGAATTTCACTCTGACCATCTCCCTCTTATTTTTGATATACCCATTTCGTTTTCTCCACCACCAGCCACGCATCCCCTTCGCCTTGTTCGCAAACACAACATCCCTTCTTTGATTGCTGAATTTCGCGATTCGCATCTTTTTTCTTTTGATACATCAGACATTACTCTTCCTTCTCATCTCGACGCCAAATTACTTTCCTTTTACATGGTGTTTTCTTCTTTCACCACCCGCTTTTTACAAAAGCACAAACCCCGAACCTACCTCGGCCCCCACTCTTGGTGGACTGAGCAGTGCAGTCGTGACTACCAAGCGCACCATAGGGATCCGTCAGCGGGCTGTTTAGCCCAGCTCCACAAAACCATTTCTGCAGCCAAAACTGCCTTTTTCAGTAACTTACTCCACCGATCCGACCACTCGCCAATTTGGAGACACAAACATCTAGGCATGGCGTGCCGCCGTCACCCCATCGGCGCCCTCAAACTCCCTTCGGGGCGGTTTACTCTTAACAAGAGTGAGAAATCTGACCTTTTCCGCTCCACGTTCTTCCCTGCGCTACCCACTGGTTACCACAACAACCACTCACTCCCTCCTCCAGCCAACATCGAGCCTGTCTCTGTCAACGAAATGTTACGGGCCCTAAAGGGCACGGATGACACGACCGCCCCTGGCAGTAACTGCTTTTCTTACCTTCATTTAAAACTTTTCATTGAACTCAAACCCCATTTCTTTTCTCAAATCTTTTCCTTCTGCCTTTCTTTTGGCTACTTTCCTTCATCATTTAAACACTCTATCGTTACATTCATACCAAAACCAAAATGTTCTGACTTCTCACTCCCCTGTTCCTTTCGTCCCATTGCCCTCGTGGACACAATGGGTAAATTATTTGAACATATTCTTTTCAACCATTTGCAAGTCATTTTTGAACAACGTTCTCTCATTCCTTCTTCGCAGCATGGCTGTCGGAAAGCCTTATCCGCGCTGACCGCCTGCTATGAAGTTTTACATCTAAACAATTTCAATCCTTTCATTAACTCCCTTTCTTCCAGCGCCCCAGGCCTTGGCCCCTGAGAGCCTGCACGTCTGTCAGCAATGGACTACGGGTATGCAAAAGGTAACCGGGTCACACGGAACTCAGTCAGAGGAAGAGGAGAGAGGGAGAGAGCGGTGAGCCAGGGGAGCTGACACAGCACAGAGGTAGGGGGGCAGCTTCTGGATGTAGCCAGGTAGAATTGACCAGGTCGAAACTAAAGGGTAAGTACAGGAGAACTACCTACTTATATACCCTTCAGAGGCTGCGCATGGACCAGGGAATTAACTACTACATAAGGATAGATAATAGAATGTCATAGAACTTCATAGAACAATGACATCATAGGATCGGTCAGCGAGTGAGGATAGTATGAGAAAGAGCGTAATGAATAGTGAGTAAGCAGGAATAAGCGTGATTAGTGATGGGTGGATAAGATATGATAAGATAAGATAAGGGAAAATGATAAGAGAATAAAAATAATTAAAAAGCGTCCATGACATGACTCTCTCCTTTAAGGCGAGCGTCCCGATCACTCCTGTTCCCTACCCTGGAACTTACCGGCCCACCACTGTGCCACTCCTTCCTGTATCTCAGGCTCCGTCATCTCAAATACAGGTCGGAACTTCAGCTGCGATATCTCTAAGGTATTGAGGGCACGAGGAGCACTAGGAGTCGATTTATGAAATTCATCAATGGCCTTTTGAGAGTTCGTCAAATTCTCAATTGGCTCCCAGGTGCGTTCTTCGTTCGGGTACCCTTTCCAATGTACGAGGTATTTGAGCTTCCCTCGCACCAGTTTGGAGTCGACAACCTTTTCGACCTCATATTCCGGCACATCATCAATGATCTCGGGTGGGGGTGGAGGATCTTGCTTCTGCGACGTATACTGTGGCTTGTGGTATGGGGAGAGGAGCACTTCATTGAAAACCGGATAGACTTTCTTCCATGTACGTGGAAGTTTAAGCCTGTATGCTGACGTGCCGATTTTCTTTTCAATGATGAAAGGTCCATAGCGTTTGTCTCCTAGCTTCTTCATAGGATGGTCTGTCTTTAAGTGAGTTCCTTTGAGCATGACCTTATCCCCAGGTTTATACTCGATGGATTCTCCCTTTGTCCTGTCGTAGAAGCGTTTCATGGTTTCAGCCGCATGCCTTAACGCTGATTCGGTTTCCTCCCTGATCTTGGCCATCCGGTCGGCAAACTGTTTAGCGGACTCGTTGGTCGATTCGCGTCTAGGATTTGTGCCCTTGTACAGGTGTCTCCCATGGTTGACAAAAAAAGGTGACACTCCTGTTGACGTCTGTTCCTTGTCGTTATACGCAAATTCTGCTAGCACAAGCCATTCTGCCCAGTCCGACTGATGGTGGTTAACGAAGAGACGGAGGTACTGTTCTATCTCTTGGTTTATCCGTTCTGTCTGACCATCTGTCTGTGGGTGATATGCCATTGACGGATTTCCCTCGATGCCCAGTAATCGGTATAGTTCATTCATGAACTTGGACTCAAACTGTGATCCTCTGTCATGAATAAACTTTCGCGGTATGCCGTGCAGTCTGAAGACATGATCTCGGTAGAGTCTCGCCATTCCTTCCGACATTATGCTCATGGAGGTAGGGATGGCATGCACCTGTTTACTGAACCTGTCGACAAAGACACAGATCACGTTATGCCCATTGGACTCAGGGAGTTTGCCGATCAGGTCTGCTGTGATGATTTCCCAAGGATCTTTCAGGATCTCGTTCGGGTTCAGAGGGTTATGCGGTTTCGCTCTGTGCGCCTTGGTACGTTGGCACGCATCGCATCCCTCGACATACATTTGAACATCTCGTTGGATTCCTGGCCACCAGTAGTTGCGTGTGATCAACTCATGGGTCTTATAGCGTCCCGGATGTCCTGCGAGTGTACTGTCATGATGGTTTGGAATGATGTCTTCCCGGAGTTTACGGTCTTTTGGCACGTAGATCCTGCCTTTCCATGTCAACAACCCTTCTTCCTCTTCATCCCACTCTTGCTCCTTCCTTCCTAATGCCTTCACAACTGCCCTGTCCCTGTTGTTTTGTACCCTTTTGATTCATTTGACAAAGTCTGCATCTAGTGCTTCTAGCAGTGTTGCATTTACAAATAAGTCTGGCTTGAGCAAAATGATGTCAATATTGTCGTTCTCCCCCCCTCATGGTCCGCTCGTCTCGAGAGGAGGTCAGCCTTTGTCATCAGGGCACCTGGTTTATGAAACAGTTTGAAGTTGTAGTCTGCTAACTCCTGTAGCCATCTCGCTTGTCGGTGGTTAATCTTCTGGGGTTTTCGGAAATATTGGAGGTTGAGGTGATCTGACCAGATTTCGACGGTTTGTGTTGCTCCCAGAAGATATTGTCGCCAGTCATCCAGCGCACACATGATTGCAAACATTTCTTTGTCATAGATTTCATAATTGCGCTCTGCTTGGCTAAGTGCTTGTGATTGGTATGCAATTGGATGCCACTTTCCATCAATGAATTGGGACAGAATGGCGCCGTTAGCGAAATGCGACGAATCGGCCTCCACCCGAAATTGACCGTCATCAGCAGGTACTGCGAGTACAGGTTCCTCACAGAGCTTCTGCTTCAGACGTTCAAAGGCCTTTTGTTGCTCCACCTCCCATTTCCACTCTACATCTCCGGTCAACACTGTCAGGGGCTTTGCATAGTGACTGAACGCTAGGATAAAGCGGCGGTAGTAGTTGCAGAACCCAAGGAAAGACTGTAGTTCTTTCTTGTTCTTAGGAACTGGCCAATCTTTTACGCCTGCCACTTTTGCAGGATCCATGCGAATCTGTCCATTGCCGAGGATATGCCTGAGATAGTTCACAGTTTCTTGGGCGAAGCTGCACTTTTCTGGCTTTAAGAACAACTTGTTTGCTCGTAACACTTCCAGGACTTGTCGGACGAGTTTGTCATGATGTTCTCGGGTCCATGCGAAGATCAGAATGTCGTCCATGTAGACTATGACGTGTCCATCATTGACGAGTTCTCAGAAGATTTCGTTCATAAATCCTTGGAAGGTTGCCAGTGAATTTGTGAGACCAAAAAACATGACCGTTGGTTCGAATAGACCACGGTTTGTCCTGAAGGCAGCTTTGTGCTCATCACCCTCTCGAATCTGAATGTTATTGTAACCCCAGCGTATGTCAATCTTTGTGAAGAATTTTGCCTGCTTCGTCTTGTCAATGAGTTCTTGGATTAGAGGTAACGGGTATTTGTTCTTAACTGTCATGTCATTGAGTTTGCAATAATCCTGTACGGGGCGAAGCTTGCCATCCTTCTTTTTGATGAAGAAAAAGGGGGATGCCATCTCGGATTGAGAGTTACAAATACAGCCAGTTCTCAGGTTTTCGGTGAGGAATTCGTCCAGCGCCACCTGTTCTGATGGACTGAGTGGGTAGATCTTACAGTCAGAGAGTTTCGAGCCCGGTTTAAGTTCGATAGCATGATCCCAAGGGCATCTCTCTGGTAACTGATCAAATTCCTGTTCGCTGAAGACGTCTGCAAACTCTTTGACATAGTCTGGGACCTCCTCAAGTGCCTGTTGCCTGACCTTCAGCACCTTCCTCGGATCGGACTTAATGTATCTATCCCAATCGAAGAGAAAGAGCTGATCGCTGTCTTCAAGTTCCACCAGATCAAGGTTTTCATCGGGGTCTGCATCAATGTCCTCTAGACTACGGATATAGCCATATACATTGGGGCATCGATCAAATTCGATCGTGGATTTTTGCCAGTCAATGTTGGGATTGTGCAGCTTTAACCATTCATGTCCGATGAACACATCTGTTTTTCCTAGATCTGTGACTGCGAAGTGGATGCGCTCTGAATGATCCTTTATTGTCATGCGCATTTCCACGAACTCTGTGATTGAGCCGTCCTTGTTGAGCGTGCCATCCACATTATAGACTCGGATCGGGATGGGTGTCTTTCTTGTCCTGATCTGATGCTCTTCAACGAAGGATCGGTTGATACACAAGCCAGTGCAGCCACTGTCCAGTAGTGCGTCTACCTTGAACTGGTTACCGGTGTTGGTCATTTGGAGGAGAATCGGTACCATGAGCTGTTGCCCCTGAGACCCTCTTACAAACTGTTTCGGACCCCTCAGGTCCCTAACAGCTGCCACGGCATCTGATTCTTCTAGCGCAATGATTTGACGCACCGTCTCTTCATTCGCTTCAGCATGCCTCTGCTGTTTCATCCACACTCGGAGAGTCGTTAAAGCACTTTCGAGTTTATCCTCTTTGAGACGCCGTACAATCCATGGTGCCGTAAAGGGGACAGGGTGATCTCTTTGGGATTTCCTCTCAGCTTGTTTCGACATGTTTTCATTTTTCACGGATTTCGGTTCAGTTCTGGCCAAGGAAGAAATAGAATTAAAAGATTTGGAATAGGGTTTTACATGATTTTCAGACACAGGAGTAGAGCAAAATGATGAGACAGAAGTGTTGTTATAAGTAGGCGTATCTATACTACTAACTACTGGTACAGGAACAGAAGGAATGTTTTTGCGAATGACATTGCTTTTTGCATTTTTTTGTGTTTTATCTAAATTATCTACAGAGTCCATAGAATTATCAAAAATGGCCGTTTGGAAAACCGAAACTGAACCTATCCCAGTCAATGCCGTGTTCACTGCTGGGGTTCTGCAAAATCCAACTCCTGCTCCAAGAGCATCTCCTCTTCTTCCTCCGCAAAGTCTGACTCCTTGAGCATCGCGCTCTCGTCTGCCCAGACTTTTCTTTCTCGTGGCTCCATCCCCATCAACACAGCCCTTATCACCTGCTTCTTCTGTGGGCAATCCCTCTGTAGATGCCTGCGTTCCTTGCAGTAGTAGCAGACTCCTGCCTTCCTCAGCTCTTCGAGCGACACATCCATCGACTTCCCCATGCCTCCATATGTGACTCCAGTGGCATCGCGTCTTTCAGGAATTCTGGGTGCGAACATTTGAGCATTTTTAGGTAGGGGTGTCTGGGGTCTGGGCAGGGCAGCGCGCATTTGTTTGATGGCTTTCATTTGATGTCTTGCATTGTCAAATCGAATGGCTTTCTCTTGCCAACCTTTGTACATGGTTGGGACTGTGTCACTCATTTCGATCCGATATACAATCTCCCTGTCCAAGGCTTTCATCAGCTTGTGGATGAGGGTGTCGTCGTTTTTGGTGTCATCGTTGTATCCTGCTGCGCGGCAATAGATATCAAACTGCTGGAAGAATTGGTCGGCTGTGATATCCTGAGTGTGCTTCCAGCTGTCCAATTTTTGCATGGCATTCATGCGTTTGTTCGGGTCCCCAAACGCTTTCTCCAGTTGTTCGTTGAACTTCTGGCAACTGACAAGCGAGAAGATTAGGTAGCCGTCTATCTTGATGCTTTCCAAGAAGTTCTGGGCCCAGAGTGCGGCTGATCCTTCCGTCATGAACGATAACACAAAAAGGAAGTAGTCCTTATCGTTCACGAAGTCCCCTGCATTTGCTTCGACGTAGAGGGTGATGGCACGCTCAAACTTCTTATAGCCTCGTCTGTTAAATACCTCGGGTTTGGCGATGTGTCTTCCTCCATTGCTGTTTGTCATTTGGGGAGAGGGGATGGGTGCTGCTGAGGCTTCTGGCATGGGGGTTGCCAATAGTCCTAGGCTATGCAGCATGTTGATGATTTCCTGCATCATCACATTTGAGATTGCCGGTGCTCCTGTAGCTGGTGTGACGGGAGTTTGGGGTTCCGACATCACAGGCAATGGTGCTGGCGATGGGTGGGGTGGTTGGTGGGCTCCTAGCTCTTCGTCTAGGTGTACTAGATTGTCATCAGTTAGCGGTGGTAGTTGTGCGAGGACAGCATTGGCAGTGTCTTCGGGGGGTGTATTCCAACGCTGTGCTGCTGATCCAGACTGTCGGGCGTACGGGTGTGGAGCCAGCTCAAGTCAGAAACAACACTGTCAGCCGACAGGTGGTGCGGACGCCTGCGGATCTGATTGAGCGCTGTAACAAAACTCCGGATGTGGTGGTCGACTTTCACTTGCTGATCAAACCCGGATCTTCCTCTGTGAAGACTCCAACGGGCGCCAAGGGACCTTTCCGAAGATCACCCCCAAGGCCTGGTAGCTACTCTCGAGTGGGTTGGACTCAACGTTACCCCCTCTCAAACAAGCGCTGGTTGATCGAATAGAAAGAGGACGGTGGGTTATGAAACGAGTGAGTTTAGTAATGAAAGTAAATGGTTAACGATGTATCGGCCTGATCAATGCACGTGAGATCAGTCTGAGAATGGGTGTGGGTCGAAGCAATCGTAATCAGGGTCGCAGTCCAAGTCGTTGGACGCGTCGGATAAGAATGTTGGTTTTATAATTTGGGGTTGCGGACGGGTAGTGGTCGGTTTTGAGATACTTGAACGATGTAAGGGTTGAGTGTGATGATGATGGATAAGAGGAAGAGGTCAAGTGTGAAGGTGATAGTAGGTGTGCAGGTAAGATGGTAGAACGTGGCGCGATAAAGAGATTGGTGTTGGTAAGAAATGTGAACGTTCAGAGCCAGTTTAGCAGTGGTGACTGAGAAGTGCGCAAGGCGGTAAGGAGGGTAGTTTCGACCTTGTGTCAGCGACGGACTACGGGTACGCAAAAGGTAACCGGGTCACGTGGAACTCAGTCAGAGGAAGAGGAGAGAGGGAGAGAGCGGTGAGCCAGGGGAGCTGACACAGCACAGAGGTAGGGGGCAGCTTCTGGATGTAGCCAGGTAGAATTGACCAGGTCGAAACTAAAGGGTAAGTACAGGAGAACTACCTACTTATATACCCTTCAGAGGCTGCGCATGGACCAGGGAATTAACTACTACATAAGGATAGATAATAGAACGTCATAGAACTTCATAGAACAATGACATCATAGGATCGGTCAGCGAGTGAGGATAGTATGAGAAAGAGCGTAATGAATAGTGAGTAAGCAGGAATAAGCGTGATTAGTGATGGGTGGATAAGATATGATAAGATAAGATAAGGGAAAATGATAAGAGAATAAAAATAATTAAAAAGCGTCCATGACAACGTTGTCAGTTGTTGACCTCCGTGATCACAATTGACATTCAAGGTTTTTTTGACAACATTTCTCACCCTTTACTTATTGACCAATTAACCCGGTCTAACATCCATCCCAACCTTATTAATTGTGTTTCCCATTGGATGCGTGATTGCCCCATTTCTTTATATTTTAACCAATACTTCTCAGACACTTTTACCAAACCCAACCGGGGCGTCCCTCAAGGTTCCCCCCTTTCCCCCCTCATTTCCATCTTTGCAGCCATGCCAGCTATTGAATCCTATTACAAATGTTTCCCTTACAATCACCCCCTTCTCGCCTACATGGATGACCATCTTCTTTCTGCACACTCTTTAAGCATGCGCACCAACCTCATTCATTTACACAACCAATTCCGCTTCCTTTCTTTGCAATTCAAACAACTGGGCCTTTCTATTGACCCAGAGTCCGTTGAACTTATCCATTTCACCCCTCATAGTGCCCATAACGCCAACCACATTTCTTTTCCAACCCAACCAGAAAATCAACCATCTCTCATTTTATCACCCTCTCAAATAATTCGTCCCCGGTCACACATTACATGGCTGGGTGTTATTTTTCAACACCATTTACACCCTTCTTTACACCTTCATTCCCGAGCCAACAAGGCTCTATCCACTCTTCATCAACGTTCTTTTCTCTTTCAGTCTTCTCATGGCGCATATCTCGAATATGCCCGCCTCTTATATTTCAACCTTATACGTTCCGTTGCTGTTTACAGTGCTCAACTATTTCCTAACTTTCCTTCAATCAACCATATTCTAACACCCATTCAACACCACACTCTTTCCCTTATGCTATCTCACAGCGTCAACAAAGACGCAGCAGGCTCTTTACTATCTATCCCGCCTATTGACCTTTTTATCCAATATCAATCTAAACGCTTCATAACTTCTTATGTATCATCATCTCGCTCTTCTCTCCCCCCTTTGGCGGACATTCGCAATTCACTTCCATCCAACATTATTATTCCTAACACCAATCTTTACCCTATCATTCCACCTGTTCATTCTTGTCTTTCCCTTGTACCGCTCACTTCTCGCATGCATAGTTTTTCTATGCGACATTCTTTTCTTCATTTGTTCAATCATCCCCCCCCTTTTCAATACTTCCTATTCACAGATGGCTCTGTTATCGAGCGGGACGGCATCCCCATCGGTGGCCACGGCTTTTCTATCATGCATAACCAACGCGAACTCGCATCCTTCGCCTCTGGCGCGCATACCCAAAGTAATATCCTCTACGAGGAACAGCAGGCTCTTATCACTGGCATTTCGTGCTTCTCTACCCTACTAGCACATTGCACCCACCCTATCCACCTATGCATTGCCACAGACTCTGCTAATTGCGCCCGCACCATCTTCTCAGAGGACTCTTCCCATGCTGCCTTCATAACAGCATTTCGCAGGATTTGCAGTATATTCTTATCCTTGCATCACTCAGCATCCACCATTTCAGTGCAGTGGTTGCCCTCCCACATGGGACTACCTGGCAATTCGTGCGCAGACCAGCTCGCATCCCAAGCCTCACATTTGCCGCGCAAAAGCCCTGCGCCCGATACTTTACCCAACCTACACGCACAATTTTCTGCTGACCTTTTGGCCAAATGGCGGAACCGTGTCCTTAGTCTTCGACAACATTGAAGCACTGTGAAAGGAAATTTTCACACATTCGGAAACGTCGATCATACACATGATACTGTGGTCACCTGATCTTGACAGATACTTGCCCAGGCAAAAATCCGTCAGTCACAGTCACGTTACACCGTCACATCTTGTGACATGGCACATAAACGTCAAGAAAGCAAAGGACAACCTATGGAGGTTGATCCCCAATGCACAAAGTGCATGCTACTACAGAACGTAGCACAGAAGGTCCCAGAACTCCTGAAGACAATAGGATTAATGGACCAGGACGTCACATTACGAGCACACAAGTGGGAAGGCCAATCCCCATACTTTGAAACAGGACAGGCAATCTACTACCGAGATGCCAAGACATATAAAGTCCATATCAGTAAAGAAGAACGTGGCATGGAAAACTACAAATGGGATACAGTCATCCAATACAATAAGGAGCCACATGAAGAATGCAGGAACTGCAAGATGATGATATGAATACCTACCCCAAGTCCAGTACAAGGAAATGACATACCGATACACATAACGACAGCATCAAGGCACGATTACGCTATACAAATTCAAGCATGTGTCAGGAAGATGAACATTCAAGATCACTCTAGCCTTAGGAGTACATGACCCACCGTTCACAATGGAGACATGTCTCGGCGGAGCAGCCCTATCACCGAGTGGACCTGACACTGAATGGCGAACCAAGAATAACCCATGGGTCCACATGGTCATCCCCAACGGATTTGAATGGGAGGAATGACCATCCGAGCGCAGCAATGCCATCCGATAGGCTATGCAGTGCCACAACCGAGGAAGACGCTTCGAGAAGCAGGGAAGTAAAGCCCTGATATAGAAGCACACAGGAGAAGCAGGAAGTTAATTAAGCATTAGCATGTGGAGCACGCGGGAGCCCGACTACCAAATCGGTGATGTACAGTCACATGACAAAAGTTTTTGCACCCGACGCAGATCACAAAATTGTCGAGTTTTGTAAATTCTATTACTCCACCACAAATGCATAAATTGCCAATCTAATACCTAGTAGATCCTCCCTTGGCCTCCTTCAACTGCTGGACATGGTTAGGCATGCTATCAATAAGCTTGTTAATTATTTTTATGTCAATCTTTTCCCACTCCTCCAAAAGCACCTCCTTCAGTTCCTCCACATCCCTTGGCCTCCTCTCCCTCTTGTTGATGGCGATTTTTATCAGATACCAAACATGTTCAATAGAGTTCATGTCTGGTGACTGAGCTGGGTGTGGAAATATCTCCAGAGAGTTGTTCTCCCTGAATCTTTTTGCCAGATTGCATCTGTGAACTGGTGCCCCATCTTCCATGACCTTTGCAACCCCCCTCTTGTCATATAACTCTGTGTAAAAGTCCCAGAGAGGTCCTGCCAGTATCAAATCAACATAATCTTTGCCTTTGCGTGTGTCCTTTGGCATAAATATGAGTGGGCCCTTCTTATTATACGTGATACACCCCCAAATCATGACACTGGACCTTCCTGACTTGAATGTGGGTGCCAGGCACTTGTCATCATACTCCTCATGTGGGCGACGCCAAACCAGGGGGAGGATGAGTCCTTTCCAAGTTCAACTGATGATTTGTCCGTCCATGCGACCCTGTGCCAGTCCACCAATCCAAGTGACTCCACTAGCCCCACCCAATCAAGCCGTTTCTCCTTGTTGCCCTCAGTTAGATAGGGTTTCTTGCATGCATGGCGTGCATACATGCCCAAGTCACGATGCATGGCCCTCTGGACAGTTCTGGGGGTGACTGGGGTGGAGAGGCTGGTGTTGAGATTACGAGTGATATCGCCAAGTGTTTGACGTCTGTTGTCCTCGACTGATCGCTTCAAGTGACGAAACCCCCTGTCATCAATTTTGGATGGACGTCTGCTCCTGGGTAAGTCATCAGCATGGCCTCGCTCTCGGTGGTTCTTGAGAATCTGCTGGACGGTCCGAACAGAGCAGTTAAAGGCTTTTGCAATTTCGTCGCGTGGAATGAGTGAATCAGCCATGCTGACCATAGCCAGATGTTCTTCTGGAGTAGTGTTACGTGCTCCAACTTGTTTGGGCATGATTGAAGCAGAGATGGTTGAGGTAGAAGACGAACAAGTTGAAAAGTGGTTGTGTTTTGACGCGTCTCGCGCAAAAACTTTTGTCATGTGACTGTACTCACCCGAGCGCGCAGGTCATGACATCACGTGACTCACACCCGCAGTCTAAATTGCAGAATGCAAGAAAACCATTGGATGGAGTATATGTGCATACATCCCCACCGCAGCAGCCAAGTGCTGCGGCCACCTGAAACATAGGAAGGAGACGGAAGGGCATCTGGTTGGACAGAACGTAAAGAAATTAGAAATTCAGTAGGCTATATAAGGCTGAGTAACTAGCACCCCAGATCCCCATTCTCTATCGCTTTAATTTCAAGGTTTTCAGAAGGTTACAGAACACTGCTACTTCTTACCCCTACCTCTACATCTATAACTACCACTGTGTAATATCCTCCTTGGTTGAATAACGAGTCTGCCCCATACTGGGTTGAGGATTTGTCCCAAGTTGAATAAGGATTGACTTTGATTGAGTAGACCCTCAGCTACGCCACACTTAGAAGGTTCCTCTCATTGTCCACAGAACCAAGTCTGGTTGAGTGCATCTCGGCTACACCAAGCCTGGCAGTTTGCCTCCTAGACAACATTGCAGCATAACTGAATGTCTCTTGACCCTCTAGGGCATTACCTCCCCTATCTGCTGTAACTAAGTGCTTTCAATACCAACCTCAGGTTCCACCTGATAAGGGCAGCGAAGGAGAAGCTGGTTATGGGATCGGTCAAAGATAAGTAAAGTCGTCTCAGTAACACACCACTCAGAGGACCATACAGTCCGGAAGGCAACACCTTCGTGGTTAAAGAATTGGAATATTCGCCCGACCCTAACACACTGTTACTGCACCATACATCCTCTACCCATGTCGCCAATTACGACCTTTCTTGCGACTCAACCCTGAGAAGCGCATTCCCCACTACCTTCAGTCGAGAGCGGTTGGAATCCTCCTTAATGCTCATGATATGCATGATCGAAACCTGCCAAGCCGATGCCCAGATCCACTCTGTTCCAAACATGACATCCGTCACCTCCTTAATGTATGCCCGTTCTTTTCACAAATACGACGCCAATTTTTCCATAAAAAACATCTCCCTATTTCATTTTCAAATTGGTTCGCACCATCTAATTTTATGCTTCTCATTCAATTTGCCTATTTTTCCTTTCGTCGTCCACCCGACCCCATGCCTTATTACTCAGACCTTCCACCAGATCTTATATAAGAAACAAAAACAACCTTTCACCTCACCTAACGATCACCCCCCTTACCCTTACGTAGTCACGCATTCAGTCTCCACGAAATTCTCATTCAGTTCCTTCTTTCCGTCCCCTTCTTTTATTTTCTTTCTCTTAGTAATGTAAATTGTGCAAAGTAGTGCAGCCTTATACAATACGCATCACGTGAAGTACCAAATCGGAGTCCACATAATCGAGGTCGCCAAAATTTACTGTACAACATTTAAACTACTTGGTAGGAAAGTCCACAAAATTACGCACAAGCTTAAGGTCATCCACGAATAAGAAAGAATAAGCGCCATAAAGGCGAAAATCCAAGAGTTATTGGCGAATTATTGAGAACTACAGTGACCTCCTTAAATAATCCGTATCCAAAGAGGTGAAGGAGAACAGCCCGGGAATCAATAAAGGGGATTAAATATGTAGAGCAAGGCGCAGAGTGTCTCGCAGACGAGAACACTTCGGCAGCAAACAGGACCCAATGGTCGTATATGCAGAGAAACCGGTACCATCAACCTAGCTGCTCGGCGCTAGGCGCTCAGTTTGGTATCAAGATCAATCCACAGCCATGAGCATCTTCCCATCCTCCACACTTCTCGAGCGTCGTTCATTCGCACGAACAGCTCGAAAAACCGGGAGGAGATCAAACACCTGGCGCCAGCCGGGTGCATACCCGTCCTGCGGGCTCTCCAACGAATCCCCGCCGTCCATGCCAGCCCACTGGAAAACCTTGAGGGAGGGGAAGACACCGCTCAGCAGCGCCGCGACGAGCGGCGGCTCGAGCACGCGTGAGCGGCCCACGTCGAGGTTGATGAGCGCGTGCGACGCGACGCCTGCACTTGCGATCATCGTCTCGGTGATCCCGGCGCTGCAGTCCAAGAAGAGCCCGAGATGCTGTAATGATGAACAGGCTTCTGCGATCGCGAGCAGACCGACCGCTGTTGCTGCTGGTCGCACCGTGCGTGCTCGCTCGCAATACGGGTCGGAGCAGAGGTTGAGGACCTCAATTGTGGGCCACGCAGCGCCTAGGGCGAATAAATCCACGTCTGTCAGGTATAGCGGTACACCGAGCTCTAGATGCACAGCCGCCAGATTTCGCATAGAGAGCAGAGGACGAAGGATCGCCATGTCGTGGTGGTATAGTTCTGGACTGGCGTGATATAGCCTGTTGGCGCTCTGTATATTTATCTCCGGTTTGGGCACGTTGAACTGCAGGAGACGCAAAGATGAGAATTTCGCGGCTACCGTCTCAAAGAGCTGTTGTAGGTCTCGCGACTTTGGGTACTCCCGTACGCTGAAACCAAGGCTGACCATGGATGGCGCATTGCCGAAACAACGAAGCATCTTGTAAAATCCTTCCGCTTCCCCAGCGAGAAAGAGGTTTTGAAGCGAGGTGAAGGCTGTTGAGTTGTCCCTAATTTGTGAACAGAGCAGATGGGTGTTCCCAATAAGATTAAGGTGTAATGTCGCGAGGTGCGGGAGCTGGGCTAGACAAGAAAACCCCCTTGAGTCGACACAGTTCGGAGTCCACAGATTAATCGATTTCAAATCCGAATGCTCATGCGAGAAAACATCCGAAAGACCCTCCATGAACTGCTGAGTTACGGCTGCGCCGTCTCCCCAGTGCACGATGAGCTTGCTCAATCTCGGCGCTCGGTCTGCGAGGGTACGGAAGAAAGTGTTCATCGAGCGCGTCGCCCATATGTTCGGGTCCGAGTTCCAGATGGAGACCGACTCGAGGGTTGGGCAAAGGATGAGAGTTTGGAGGTGCACGCCTGAAACAGTCGTTGCCGTCACTTCCATGTGCGTCAATCGAGGCAAGATGAAATCAGGATTGCGCCCGAACGCGATATGATCCACCAATGGTTCCTCAATGTAAGATAAGTCCTCTGGCCCCCATGTCCGTACACGCTGAGCGTATCCCGAGAATCGTTTCCAATCTCGCGGAACGATGAGATGGTTTACGATCTGTGCGATGTGTCTCACTATAGTTTCAACTTGCAAAGAAGAACAATACTCACAGGTTTAGGATGGGCGGTTGCATCCGAAGGATGCCATGATATGAGTTCGGGTGAAAATATCTTCAGCAGATGCGAGAACGACTCGAGGTTCTCCCAAAGTACGTCCAGCGCAGGGTCAGAGAAGGCCTTGGCGGTGCGCGCCAGGCGCGACAGAGTCGGCTTATCGCAATACCGAAGGAATGTGCGCAAAATCTCATCGATTTCAAGAAAATTTCGCATTTGGGGCAATTGCATCGAATCCACGACGTGGTTAAGGACAAGCTTAAGGCAGCAGCGGGAGTTTGATCCACACTCTCCTTCCTACCATCATCACTGACCGTGGGAAAATCGTGCATTCAGCCTTTCTCGTACTCTCTCTGCCATGGATAACAAAATGTTAACCAGGGCAAAAGCCTCCCTACATAAAACCAAGTCTCTTCGTTCCCTTGTTAATCCCAAGGACCCCACCAAGTGTGAGGAGTGTAAACAGGATCTCCCCTTTCACAGTCGCCAGTGTGTTAGTGGGACCGCCAAGCTATGTGTCGTTTGTGGTCGCGACAAGACCTACAACCACAACGACGCCGTATGCGTTACAGTACAGGAGAACCGTGCCAAGTGGTCACCCGATATCGAGGCGGACGCGCATGCCGCCAAACTTCGTCAACAAGGAGATCTTCCACCTACACCCGACATCGAGTCACAAAACACACTTAAACGCTCAAACTCCGAAGAAGAACATAAGTCAATCCCGCCCCCCGCCCGCATTGACATCGATGCTATGGACGATGATCTGTACATCCCGGACGAGCAGCAAAGTCAGGCCCCGCAGGTCGACAACGACATGATCGATATCGATGAACTGGAGGACCCGGCTATCGCCGAAAAGGTCAACCTCGGATTTGCCAAGCTTACTAAGGACACTATCAACACGATTAACACGCTCATTTCCCAACCTACGTGGTTGTCGGATAAGGCCTGGTATGACGATCCTGTTCGTGCCGGGTCTATCCTCGCCAACATTGGCTCCAACTTGGTTTCTTGGATCAGTCAATCCAATACTCTGGACAACGAGACCGCGCGCCAGAACTCGGCCAACGAAAGTCTGGAAGCATTTCATTCTACTTACCGTATTCACTCACCGTCTTTTAAGCACGTTTTCGAAAATATTTATGTCAACAGCCAGACCATCCGCGATCAGGAAATTACGGATACTATGCACGCTATGTCAAGGTCTATTCAACATCTTTCGGCAGTGGTAACTTCTATTTCAGAAAAAACCCAAAACATCGAAAAACAGCTTTTTGACGTCCCGGCTTCAACAGTTCGACCAGTTGTCTCCAATAATACTAACATTAACAAACAGCAAAAGATTCTCCCTGACCCTATCGGGGTCCGTTTCGTTCACGACCCTAAATTCCCGCCCCCTGGCCCTATCGCCAAACAGCACGTCCAGACCCCAAAGAACGGGAAAACCGAATATGCATCCGCCATTGCCAAAACCCGCATTCCAGGCTCGGGCTACCGAATGACTATGGAGGGTACCATCATTGCACCGGATGGTTATGCCCACTCAGCACACAACGCACCCCGAGGATCACAGACTTCAATCTACTATCCACAGGTCGAAGGAGTCGGAGTCGACCAGGAAGGTTTTACCACAGTTTCGTACGCCAAAGCCGCCCAAAAGAAACCTAAAACCACTCCTACCAAAGTCGTACGAGTCACGGAACAGAAACCCCAAGGGGAAATATCAACCGTTCCAATTAACCGGTCTAACGGATCGGTGAATACGCGCGTTCGCAATGTCCGCCGCATCTTCTTCTCGCTCCCAGGCAACCTTGCTGTTCACCCTCTTCCCACCTCTGTCAAAAACTCGGTCCGTGTGGGCCTGAAAGGCAATCCGCTGTTTAAACACCTCGTCATACTCAACGTGGAATACACATCCAACAGCAACCTCTTAATTGCTTTTACTAACATTTGTTCTGACTTTGATGCCCAGTACAACTCTCTTGTCATCCAACTCAACCGCATCATTAACATTTCTGGAGTGAGGGCATTCACGCCTTCACCCCAGTTTAAGATGGTCATCCCGGGCGTCCCGGTCTTCGACAAGGACACTAACCTTCTCTACTCGGAAAAAGATTTACATGACAAAATCTCTGCCCTTCCTCAATTCGAGGGATACGAGTTCATGTTCCCACCTTGCTTCATGTCATCCATTGAGCGTCTCAACCAATGAGACTTCTGCAATGTCTCAGTTATAATCAAAGACAACTCCCGTCTCTGTTTTGACCACTTCTTCTTACACAACAACAGATCAGTCCCCATCTTCGGAGTCATCCACCACCTCGAAGAGATGAAAGCCCGCCCCACCACCAACCAATGCGACAACTGCCATCGCTTGGGACATACCGCAGTGAAATGTTGCTCAGTCGCGCGATGCGCGATTTGCTCTGAACCTCACCGGACCGCCGTACATGTCGCTAAATGTGCTCCATGTACAGCATCCAACAATCTCCAATGCGACCACTTCACCCTCTGCATTAACTGCCAGGGTAACCACAGCGCCAGGTCATCGGAGTGTCCAGCTCGCCGCAATTATCGATCTCCCTTTTAATTCTTATGACTGACAATATTTCCGTATTTTCTCTTAACATTCGCAATTCGGCACCAACCTTCGATTATTTATTATGGTCTTTCTCAACCACAAATTACACACCTGACATTATTTGTTTCCAGGAAATTCCAACCATTTCTTCGACAATTCCATCTAAAATATCCCCTTTGGGCTCAAGCGTTTTTCATCTTCGCAACCCCGGTCCTTACACTATCTTCAGACCCTCTTCTCCATCCAAACCTCGCTGCTGTACCTTGGTACATCCTCGCATCATTCACCACGTCTCCTTGTACGACCCCGACACCCCTTCCCCTAATATTTGTGTCATTTCCATTTATCAAGAAGACTCATCCCCTCTTTTACTTTGGAACATTTATAATTCCCCCAGTCTTTACGAATTCAAAAACCCCTTCCCTTCATTACAATTCCCCTCTAATATTTTCACCGGGGATTTCAACCGGCATTCTGATATATGGTCTTTTCTGGCCCAATTGACCTCCTTTTCGGCTTCTAGCGCCTTCATTGACTGGATCAATGACAACAGCCTCGTCGTTTGTAACCCCCCAAACCAACATACCTATTTCAATCGTTCTTCCAACGTCAAAACCATTATTGACCTTGTCATCACTTCAGATGACTTTTCCCCTTATCTTCTGGACCATATTACCATTTCTGATCCATCCCTTGACATTTCATCCGATCATCACCCACTTCTGTTTTCTTTCAACGTCGATGTGATCTCTTCTACTCCACAACCCGCCCTTCGTTCAATTCACTCTCAAGACTTACCCGCCTTTGTTGCGGAATTTTGCGAGTCTAATTACTTCCCCTTTTCTTTATCAGACATTCATACACCCAAGGTGCTGGACGACCTCCTTTTTTCCTTTCAATCTTCCTTTTCTAACTTCGCTTCTACCTTCCTTAAAAAACGGAAACCACGCTCGTATTTTGGCCCCAACTCTTGGTGGTCCGAATCATGCTCAAAACTCTACCGTGCACATTGTCATAACCCCAACCCCGATTCGCGGAAACACCTCGACATCGAACTTACCCGAGCCAAAAACACCTTCTTTGGCGCTCGTCTTCAGCACTCTGATGCTTGATCCATCTGGCGTAACCAATATTTGGGCACTGCTCGCCACCGCACTCCCATCGGGGCCCTTTGCATGAATAACGGTCTTTTTACACTTACCGAAGACAACAAGGCATCTCTTTTCCGAGAGACATTCTTCCCTCCCTTAACGTCTACACCGGAGGTCATTCCGCTCCCAGCCCTCCGGGATTTCAGACCGCTTACTATGAGCGACATTCACGATGCGCTCCGAGGTATTGATCAGGAAACGAGCCCTGGCAATAGCCACATCTCGTACAAACACCTCGTGCTCCTAATCGAGCACCACAGACAGTTTTTCGTCGATCTCTTTTCATTATGTCTTCAAATTGGTCATTTCCCTTTATCCTTTAAAACTTCACTTGTCACCTTTATCCCAAAACCTAAACATTCTGACTTTTCAGTCCCAAGGGCTTATCGCCCCATTACCCTCGTTGACACCATTGGCAAACTTTTTGAACGTGTTCTTTTTAATTTCTTACAACCCTTTTTTGAGACTAATAACCTTCTGCCCGAGACCCAACACGGGTGTAGGAAACATCGTTCATCTCTTACAGCCTGTTATGATTTACTTTCGACCATCCTAACCCAACCTTTCATTCTTAGTGGTAGCAACCCTGGTGGTGTCTTACGTCGCCACTGATATCTTATCACTTCTATCCTTACCGTGGACATTCAAGGTTTTTTCGACAATATTTCTCATAATCGCCTTCTTAACAAACTTATTCTCTCCAACGTTCACCCCAACTTAATTCACATTCTTTCGGTCTGGCTTAGGGACAGACCAATTTCTTTTCATTTCAACAACTTCTTCTCTGCCCCATTTATTAAACCCAACCGAGGCGTCCCCCAAGGATCGCCATTGTCCCCCCTTATTTCAGTCTTCGCGGCAGCAGACGCCATTATAGCTTACAACACTCGTTTTGGCCCACACCGTCCTTTACTCGCATATATGGATGATCATCTTCTTTACTCGCGTTCTCTCAGCATTCGAACCAATTTGGTTCGTCTTCGCAATCAATTTTCATTTCTATCCCTTCAATTCCAGATTCTTGGCCTTTCCATTGATCCGGACGCCATCGAACTCCTTCATATCCTCCCGCACCATCAGGCAGCGGCCATTACATTTCGATCCTTTCTGAATGATTCCCCATCCTCTTCCAATGCAGTTTTATCCCTTCCCAATAATCGCGTTATACCTCCTTCACGCCACCTGACATGGTTAGGCATAATTTTTTCTTACAATCTTTCGCCCAGTCTTCACTTCAAAGCCCGGGCTAACAAAGTGTTATCGACACTTCACCAACGATCATTTCTGTTTCACCGGTCCAATGGCGCATACTTCCAGTACGCCAGACTTTTATACTTCGGATTGATTCGTTCCGTAGCCATTTACGGCGCTGTTCTTTTCCCTAACTCTTTGCTTATTTCAACTTTCCTTCAACCAACCCAGAATCGTTTCTTCCATTGTATTTTTCAGAAAAGCATTACCCTGGCTGTCGCAGAATCCTTCTTATCATGTCCTCCACTTAACCTTTTCATTCGTTCTCTCTCGCAACATTTTCTACTATCATATTTTTCCCATTCGAAGCTTAACCCTGTTCGAAATCAATATTTAGTATTGTCCCTCCTTCCAAACGTTCAAATCCTGAAATCAGTTCTATACCCCACCTTCACTCAAATTCATTCATGTCTTATTATGACACCTATTCCTCCAACATCTCAACGCTCTCGCGCTATACGAAATTTCAATTCATTCTTTTTACACCCTCCTCCATATCAATATTTTGTTTTCACAGATGGCTCCATCATCCCTGACGCCGACGGTTCTTATAACAGTGGCCACGGTTTTGTTATTATGCACGATCACAAAGAACTCGCTGTCTTTTCTTCAGCAGCGCACTCTCGTTCAAACATCTTGTTTGAGGAGCAGGAAGCGCTCATCGCAGCCATGCAACGTATCTCCCTCCTTTTGGTGAAATGCTTCACACCCATACATATCCATATTGTCACGGACTCACTCAATTGCGTCGAGCTCATTTTCTCAAATGATACTCGACACGCGGAATTCATCATAACATTCCGCCATCTTTGCAGCATTTTTCTTGCCCTCCATCACGAGGCTTCTCACATCTCGATCCAATGGCTCCCCTCCCACAGAGGAGTATTGGGCAACTCCAAAGCCGATAAACTCGCCAAAGACGCCGCTACCCAACCCAATCGCGAGGTCATCCCAGATTCTCTACCTAATCTGAACATGCAAGTACAGCTCGATCTCCTACGAGACTGGAAAGCCAATATCATACACCTTCGCGGGCACCGCTCAGTCCTTGAGCCGTCCTCGTTCATCCTATACCCCACATGATCTCTCCGTCCGTTTCTGAAGCTTTCCCCAAGGAAAAAGATACAACGCTCAGTTCTTTCTTGCACCGCTAGCTTAATGCTAAACGTGCTCGATCTGCATAACCAAAACCTCGAACCTCATTGTCCGGACCCATCGTGCATCAAACATGATGTCTGCCATATTCTCAATTGTTGCCCTTTCTTCTCTCTTGTCCGAAAAGGCCTTTTTCGTCAACGTTCCCTACCTTTTGAATTTGCCGATTGGTTCTGTCCAAACAACTTTCTTTTACTTCTAAAATTCGCTTACTTTTCTTTCCGTCGTCCACCGGACAGTATGCCCCTCTTATCTGATCTACCACCTTCCTTTAACCTTTAGTTTCTACCATCATCTCTATATCTACATACCGTCCATCCATTATAGTTCATCCCAGCTCTTGCGCACTACGTAGCTTTTCTTTGTCTGTGCATTTCCGTAGCGGTTGGTAGGCTATTAGTAGCAGATAGCATATTATAAATTGATCCACACGTGCTGTCCGGGTTATGTAAAGGCGCCTTGTCGTCGCGTCGACTCTTGGCTGGACGCGTTGGTCCTGGTTATTCTCTCTTGACACCCTATCATGGCTTCGTTATACCCTTAATTTCAGCCTTCTAAAAAGACGATTGAAAGGATGACAGACTACAAGACGGCGAAGGAGGCGTTCGTGTCTGGTGCAACAGGCTCGACGATCACTCACGTTAATCTCATATCTGCCGTTGCGCTGGTGAGTACGCCTTTTAAGCAATACAAGTATTGGTGAACTAATATAAGTTCGAGAATAGTGCTCTATTGCACTTCACGCTTCAATACGGTCACGATTAGCTTCACCTGATTCAACGAACCTGCTACTAGAATGGACGGTGCTAGCTCTGCCGCTTCTCCTGTCCATGACACTTTTTGCAGAAATACCACTCCTGCTGTGTTTCATACTTCTCGTTCCTACTGTTCTACTTTTCATATCTACTCTCAAGGAAGATGACGGACCACCGCTATCGCCAATATCTATCTCTCGAGCACCATCGCCGTCACACACCATCAATATCTCGTCTTCTGGTCCCTCTCCCCCAACTCCAAGTGGTTCACGCATCTCTATATCACCCTTGCCTTCCTTGACTGTGTATCGGTCACATATGCTTCTCATGACCTGTCTTGCTATCCTTGCAGTCGACTTTCCAGTCTTCCCTCGTTCTTTGGCAAAATGCGAGACGTTCGGGGTGTCGTTGGTGAGTTGACCCGTTTCATACATAGCTTGAGGCGACGCCGATGAAAATAGCTAGATGGATCTCGGAGTCGGTTCATTCGTTTTTTCTCAAGGCATAGTATCTGCAATTCCACTTCTTAAGGACCCAGCGTACCTCCTAGCTCCGGCTTCGCCGAAAATCATCGGAGTCTTCAAGAAGATGTTGCCACTCTTCTTCCTCGGGGTTGTTCGCGTGATCTCTGTAAAAGGCACTGAATATCCGGTGAGGGTGTTTAGTGTCAAAGGTCTTAGACTGTCGACATCTCAATTTGTTTCATTAGGAGCATGAATCGGAGTACGGCACGCACTGGAATTTCTTCTTCACAATGGCCTTCCTCCCTATCCTCGAAGTTGTACTTCACCCCATGATAATCCACCTTCCATTGTCACTCCTAGGCTTCTTAATCGCCCTCTGTGAGTCTCATTGCGATTTGGCATGTTGACTTCTGCCCTTTGGCCTAATATCACTCCAATCAAGCTCACCAGCTTGCTTTATCCTTCACTCCGCTGCAACACTATACCTTGCATGCATCTCGGACAAATCTGATTGGCGCTAATAAAGAGGGGTTGGTCTCGCTCACAGGTCTGTCTCCTCAATCCAAAGACACTCCGAGTCGGCTCACACCCTACTTTTGCACCGTTAGGCTACCTTGCAATCCACATTTTGGGTCTCTCGGTCGGTACGTTGATCCTCCCGCCCTCGCCATCCGACTTTCGGCGTCAGCAATACAGTTTGCGATTGCGGCTACGTGGGATTGCCCCGGCGCCGTCTTCTCCGACGTCTGATCGATCCCGTGGAAACGGCGTCCAAAACGCGAAGGCTCTGCAGCGTCAAGATGGCAAGACTGCCATAGAGTTATTTTCGTACGCCGTCCTCTGGTGGAGTTGCCTTGGACTGTGCTATTTGACGAGTGTCGGGGGTGGGGTGTCCAGACGACTGGTAAGCTCCCGAGCAGACATTGGCATTCATCAGCAATTCCTTACTGAGTGATGGATTTCATTAAGGCTAATTTGCCATACGTCATCTGGGTCGCGGCGTACAACACGTCTTTCATAATGTTTTATCTTCTCCTGGATAAACTCTCGCCTTCAAAAGACGCAAGCTTCTCCCCGATCTCCACGAGCGGCCTACGCCCCGCCTCATCAAGTAACTTATATGCTGCGGCCAGCCTATCGAAGCCAAGACCCGAGGCTCCAGCCTTGCTCGAGGCGGTTAACCTCAACGGGCTTGCGCTTTTCCTGCTCGTAAGCGCATAATTTTCCGCACCTTTCAGTTTCGCAATAATATTTACTATTTTAAAGGCGAACGTGGTGACCGGGCTGATCAACCTCTCGATGTCGACGATGTACGCGTCCAACACCGTCGCAATGATCGTTCTGTCGGCGTACTCTTTCGTATTATGTTTGATTGCATGGATGTTCAGGAAGACTCGGTTATGGAAGTTATAACGATATGTCTTCCTATTATACGAGTACCATTGCCACAGCTTTGATACCCAGCCAAAAGCGTGATATGTTTAGAAAATAAAAAATAAAAATGACTGTATCAGTATATACCAGCCTCTAATCGTATCCCAAGAGAAATCTCAAACGCAATTTCGGCTTGCCTAGTTCCGCCTGTCAGCGGTAGGACAAGCCGACAGACTCGAGGAGAAGCTCCACAATTTTGTGAGTTCTGGACAATGTTCATCTCCTTATCACCAAATCCAGTAATTAAAAGAGTGGTACGGGTAGTCACGAGTCACGTGTATAGGTATCACGTGTGCGTTTAAAATTCCCATGCACGGACATGCCTTATGCAGTAAGTCACCAACAAGGCCACATTTGTATGTCCCCTTGTTGGTCCGTGTTGACTAGCACGAAGGAAAGCAATCCGTCTCGCGTCCAAGCTAGACCGTTAAAACTGTGTGGCTTTCGTTCAAAATGGACTCACCCCTCTTGAGCACGGACAAAGGGAACTGCTGTGGCCCTACGTATCCTCCAGTGTATAAGTCTAGGGGATTTCTTTCGGACTCAAACCATCATTATTCTCATCTGCACTACCACTTGCACTCGCACCCGCGCTCGCATCCACATTTGCAGAGCTCTCCTGAAAGATTTTCTCGATTTTCGCCATGATTGTGCTCAACAGGTTTGCAAAGACCAAGAAGCCTGCGATGGGCCCGATGCTCGCTAAAAACTCGTCTTCTGCGCTCGTTGAAGCTGCGCGGCGCCGCCGCCAACTTGTGCTGAAGCCAATCAAGCCAGATCCCTTCCTCACGAGGGCTCCGCGACCGCGACGAAAGGACCAGCAGCGCAAGTATATCCGACCTCCTTCGCCTGTACGCTCTTGCGATCCGAAATTGAAGCCCACCATGGTGTCGCCCTCGAGCCGCATCAATCGTTTCGGCCGATCTGTGCACCCCAATCTCATCAACGTTGGCGGAGGTATGGCTGCGAACGCCATTCTCGCGGAGCGCATGCCTCCGCAGCTCCAGCGTCCGTGTCTTCAAGAAACGGATCCCGAGGCTATCACCCAAGCTGGACATGACGCAGAATTAGCATTGAAGGGGCTTGAAATCGTGCGTAGGGAATTGATCAGGAACGGCGAACAGTGAGTATACACTTCACTCTTATAACTGAGCCAAAAGTTGACACGCTGCATCCCCTTTCTGAGCCTCTTCGCTGCCGTCGCAAACACCGTTGCTGAACCTATAACTGCAACCCAGAGCAGCGAACTTCCAGAGTTCATCACCATAAGAGTACCGAAGAAGCTCCGACCCGAGCATATGCCTTCCCATATGCTCGCCGTGCATTCCAGCGAACCCGAAGTTAAGCTGCGCAAGGTCATCGCCGTGCCAATCCACGCACCAATTCTCGCAGCCCATTGCTCGCGCGTTCCTCCCTTACCATCCCCAACGCCGCCTTCACCCTCTCTCGACCCACTCGACGTGCACCCACACGCACACAAACGTGTCGTCCCGCTTGTGCCCTTTTCCATCCCCTCGCCCGATACCTTCCCGCTTATGACGCAGTTCCTCTGCACGCAGAACGCCACACAGCTCTTTCAGGCGCTCATCCCCTTCGTGACACCGTCAGGCGCGTGGTTCGGCGACCTCAGCAGCCTTCCGGAATACCTCGCAGATGCGTTCTCTGGCGCGACGCTCATCTCAAACGCGATGCGCGTGTATGGCGTATGGCAGAATGCGTGCTCACTGGGCGTGCTCAACCCGTGTGTGTGGCAGGTGATCGACGTTGCATGGAAGGGCTATCGTGATGCGCTCTTGCTCGCACAGCGATGATACTATCTTCTGATCTTCTTTTTCTTTCAGCATTCTACTTATCGACCGTTCAACTCGATCCGATTCCACATTAATATTTATTATCTCGCAGTACTGCCTTTCCTCTTCTTTTCTTCCACTGTTTCCATAGTCCGCATCCACATCGATCACATTTTCTGTATTCTATTTACTTCTGCCTTCGTCCTGCCTATCGACGTCCAACCCATCTTCGATCATTCCAAATATGCCCTATGCGAATATGCCCGCCATCTATGCTCAACATATATGCCCATATATATGCTTTGATTTCCTCATCCACATCATCGTTCTTTTTTTTCCCCTCTTGTCCTGCTTTCGCATTGCTTTCGATCTAAAAAGTACAGAATAATGAATCGATGTACAATACGCTAATAATTACCCACAAGAAATCTTAATTTTCCGGAAGGACTCGTGACTTCAGTGGAATGAGCTTATATGACAATGATTATATAATATGCTTAAGTAGTTCAAAACCGGACGAAACATTAATATTAATGTTTATTTTCGATGCACTTCAACTTGAAGTTGGCCTTTCTCGGGCGCAACCTGTACTCTGATACGGCTGCATCGCTTGTCTTTAGTTTCTCCTCCCGGACCTCGTGTTGCCAAAGGAACAGTTCTTGTGTTCACATCAGCTGTGCTCTTCAGATGCTTAAGGCTTTAGCTGCCAGTGACAGTGATTAATACGCATTCCCTGCATGCACAGTGAGGCCGTTTGCGCGTTTCAGTCACAACTTGAATACACCGCTCCTGTCCTTCTTGGGCTGTGAAAGCAGTCTCGACTCAGCTCGTGGCAATCAAGTAGCGGACTTCAGATTCCTCGACACTTCAACTATAAGCTATCCGTAGACTGAGGCTTAGACACGGACTGTTCCAAGAACGCTGAACATCCTTTGTCCCAGCGAAGACCTCTTGACTCAAGAAGCCGGGCGCTCATCAACTTGGCTCTCTTCAAAGGCGCAGAATCTTGAGTCCTCCACGTTGATCGTCTTCCTTTTGGTTCTCCAGACCCTCTTTCCTCCATTCCCTAGAGCGATGCAGCTGCCACTAGTACTACGAGAAAGGGCTCTCCTCGCTTTTGCCCTCTCGCAATGCCATGGCTCTCGTCCTTATAATGACCCTATCTCCACATCCGAAGTGGACGACCCGCAGGACCATAACGATCCGACAGATGACGGCGACACAATCTCCGATGTCACCTCCACGATTACACTAACATGCTCGTTGGCCTCTACGAGAATGTCGCTAAATTAGATTTGTGGCGACCTCCCCGGAGCCGGACGCATGATCGACACTTATTTCTACCAGCCTGAAGATCGATATCTTGAGCGGCAGATAAATCGCTTTTTTTCCGCAAAGAATATCAGGAGAGATATTCAGAAATCCCTCCGAGATGTCGACAGGGCTTACCATGCCATCGTAAAAAATTTCGGTCATACGCGCGTGATCCTGCAGTAGTCTGATTATCCTGTAAAGCATCACTTCCTGTCTTCGTCTGGTTGGACATCAATCAAACTTGGATTGACGGGGTTCCTTTACTTCTGTGGTGGACAGGACATTGAAGGTTTAGATGACGGCCTGGTCTTGGAGCATCGTGCGCAAATCGTGGCTTCAATCAGGTCTGTCATTAATATTACTTTTTACTGGTCAATCTCCCTTTTCTGAAGTCGAATCAAGCTCGCCGCAATGGCATGTCAGATTCAAATCCGTAGTTACTACATCTTACATATTAAGCAATACGAGGTGGACTTAGTGCTAGAGGGGAGAGATGACATCGACAATTCAATACATCGTCTCTCAAAGGCTCTACCTACGACAAAAATTACGAACAGGGAGATAGCACAATGCAGCCCAGCACCTCTAGTCTTCTTTATGGACGTCCTGGAAAGCCAGAACCACAGTTCGTGAGTATTTTTTCTACCTTTCCAGACGACTTTCGTTTTTAAATCCTTACCTTTCTGTCATTCTGGAAATTCAGACATTTTTACGACACCTTTTCACTTCATAATGTTGCTGCCATATTTGAACTCCACGACTTTAACAATGAATAGGCACTATCCACGCTTTCGCTTGGCTGATCACTCGTCCTGGATCAGTGTAGAAGCTGTGTCGGGGTTCGGATTGATTGTGCTCACAAGGTCTACTCTGGGGAATGAGAGGAATACCTTTCAGGCTTCTTACTAGAAGTCACAGATGAAGGAGGTCTGGATTGACATTTTCTACATATAGCATGTTTTAAGCACCGCTAGGGCCAGTAAAGGCTGGTGGGATTGAAAGACCATGGAAAAAGGGAGTAGCAGAATAGCATTATGCCTGAGACATATGCGAGGATAATAGCTAAAGTCGGTATTACCAGTGAAACGTAATTCGTGAAGGACAAAAAAGGACTTACAGGTTTTATTAGAAGGAAACTGCTTGAGCTCCCACGTAATCGCAGGAAACCCCATGATATTGCAAAAGATATGTGCCATGATAGGGACGATAATCGAGCCTCAAAACGGGATTTAGACAGTTGCGTCAGAGAACAAAATAATACGCGGAAGAAAAAGAATCATTTCACCTGTGCGAAGGAATATAAAGCTGCAGAGCCATCCGAAAACTGTGGTATAAATAAACTGGAATACTTCATAAAGTGACGTGATGAGATTCGAAGGTAGTTAAAACCCGATTGAGCGTACCAATTCCTGTGAGTGCTGTGCGCAACGCAGCGGATGTCTTCCCCAGTCGCTTATAAGTCTCGAAGCCGTGATGGAGATGAGCTGATATACCATCAATTTAGCGAATTCTCCGGTAAGCAGAGTTAATCATACCTAAACCAAACCAGCATGGTGGGACCCATATCATAAAGTTCCTGCTGTACCCAGCAAGCTTGTATACAGATAATACGCATGCGCGATATGTTACTTCTTCAGTACCGGGAGCCTTATGATTTAGGGAGACACATGAAAACCCGATGACATGGCAGTAAAGAGTAGATTAGCAGCGGACCATGATGTAGTTCCTAAAGCCTTCCCATGTGGTAAACCGAGATATCAAATCTCTGTCAACGTTCCAATTTTGTTGGAAAGGCAACGCTCCGCTCAGAAATGTTGAGTATAGTGGACCCAGGAAGAGCGCAGGGACAATCAAATAGGCCTTCAAATCTCTTAACTCCAGTAAATGTAATCCCAACGGAAAGCCCAAGTGCTCGAAGGTCGAGTTTATGGCATCAGACTTCGTGGGAGACGAGAAGAAAATTAGACAAGTTCGTCTATCGCAAGCAGTATCAACGCACATTTCCAGTCTCTGTAGCTCGAACTGTGAAATACACAATTGCGCAGCACAGTATAGTACTTGCAGTGGCTAATAAGGAACGTGCTCTTATGACGGCAGGGTCATTTCTCCAGAGAGGAGGCTGAGGTCGGGCGATGAGAAGAGACACGTATACCGATAACACATAACTGCTCGAAATCAGACCCGCCAAGTAGAATGCATAAAGGCGGGAAATTGGCACCGGTTGAAGTTCGTTGGACATGGACCTTGGTAGAATAACGTGCAAGTACAAAGGAGAGGAACGCGAGCTTTTGCGCAACACGCGTCGGTGGCGTGAGAACGCGCGTCGAAATGCTTTCACTGGATGCTTGCCTCAAGTCAGAAAATCTCTAATAACGTGTTTCGCGGAGAATCGTACGTTTTATCAGCTCTTACTCAACCCGCAGGTATCAAAGACATATCATATGTTAGCATGAGCGTGCACAAATGTTTGTTGTGCGACTCGGAAGAAGTACTATTGGTCTCGCTATGAACTATGGACACGCAAAGATACTCGAGATCAACGCCCAAGCAACTTCAGAGCCAATACCTCGTCATCTTCCAAAGACCCGTCTACACCAAAGTCATTCTCCGTGCGAGTCGGCTTCGAATCAGACTGCCTATCATGCTTCTGCTTTTTCGGCGGAGGCGCTGTGGTTTCCTCTTCAGCTTCACTACCCGAAGGCACGAAGTCAAATTCTGGAGACTCGTATCCATCGTCGAGTGCGCCCTCAATTTGTACACCAGCGGTACCTGAAGCAATACGCTTCTACAGCACGATGAGGATCAGTTTTGCCAGAAGCGAAACGTAAAGGAAGCTGACCTCATTCTCGCGTTCTTTCCTCTTGCGCTTCTTCTCCTTTCTCTTCTCGCGTGCTAAGGCCTTATCTCGCACATCAGCCTCTCTCAGTTTTCCACGCTCGCCCTCCGCAAAATTGCGTGCCACTTCGAGCACGTCCCGGTCCTTAAACTCCTCGTCCGCGTCTCGCATCTCATATACCTGGTGTGCACGGCCGTCGTCGTCGAAGAGTAGCTTCTCTCCCAGTCCATGGTACTTGAGCATCGCCTTCTTCGACTGGCCCATTTTCAGCTTGCGTTTTGAGAGTGTCGCAGAACCGGGCAGCGCGCCGGGCAGCTCGTGGTCTGCGCGCTTGAGTGTGATGAAGTCGCCCGCATCGTTTGCGTCGACACCGTCTGCAGTGTGGTCAATGAGCTTCGTGTAGTGGTCCGAGAGGATGTTCTGATTCTTCCGTTCAAACATGCGGTCATATTTCGTGCGAACACCATTCTGAGTTTGAATGAATTAGCAAAGTGCAAGGAGTCTCTGCCAAACAAACAACACACCTTCTTCGATTGGGTTTCGTCTTCTTGAGCGGGTTTTGTTTGACCAACTGAGTCTTCCTCAGAAGATCCATTTTCACCAGGCATGTCATCTGACTTCTCTTCCTCCGAAGCAAGGCCAGCTTCAAGCTGTGCAGTCTTCGCAATATACGATGCGTTCTTCCTCTTCTTCACAGCATCCTTCGCAAGGAACTTGATCTTAGGAGCCCCAGGTAGACCCAGAGACGCTGCGAAGCGTTCCACAGGAAGTTCATCCACCTTGAATATTGACTTGTCTTTATGCACGTACACCGAGCGCATATACGACACGAACGCCTATAAATTTCCACGTTAAATTACGAGATAAAATTGAGCTGGCAGACGTACTCGTTGACCAAGATACTTGATCTCCGGATCTTGGAACGCCAGATTCTGCAAGTGCTTCTCGATGCTCTGCGTCTTGCTCCCCTTGATCTTAATCTTCTCGATCTTGATCTCTTTCCTCTTCAGCGCCGCGACCATGCCATCCTCCTCGCTAGGACAGAGCATGAGCAGACCCTTCCCTTTGCTCTCGTATCGCGCCGTGCGCCCTACACGGTGGATGTACGTCTCCGCGTCCTCCGGCGCGTCAACCTGAAGGACCCAGTCGATAGATGGGAAGTCAAGTCCACGAGCAGCGAGATCGGTGCAGAAGAGAACTGCGTGTTTCGTGGAAGTGAACTTCGTGCATGTCGAGAGACGCGTTGCTTGCTTTTGTTTGCCGTGGAGATGCATGAGCGGCATTCCTGGGTGAAGTTTGCAAAATGTCTCAAACACGTAGCGAACCTGCAACACGGCCGTTGTTAGCCAAGCGATGCCTTTAATGCCAAGAAAGTTATACCTGTTTCCCACTGGACAGGAATACAAGGACCTTGCTCTGCAAATGACTTTTGATGAAGCTCCAGAGTATGTCGAGCTTTTTGTCGAGCTCGCATACGACATAATGCTGCTCCAATGACTTCGGTGTAGCGGTCTCTGAGCCTTCCTCCTTCACTCCGACATAGACAGGCTCTTTTAGGCTGAGACGGGCGAGATCTTTGACAGAATCTGTTTGTGTTGCGGAAAATAACAGAGTCTGACGAGAGCGGGGAAGATGAGCGAGAAGAGCATTGAGCGTTCGCGAAAAGCCCATGTCGAGGATCCTATCTGCTTCATCAAGTACTAACATGACGATGATCAGCAAACATCACAAAATCCGACGAATAAAAGGCAGACGTACCGAGCATCTGTAAATTATCACACTCAAACCCGAAAGTCTGGTCCATGTGCTGTAGAAGCCTTCCGGGCGTTGCTACAAGGATGTTCATTCGATTAAGCCGATCTCGTTCATCCTTCAGATTTTTTCCTCCTATGACGAGTCCGGCCGAGAATGTATGGTATCCACCAATAGAGCGGAGCACCTCAAAGATTTGGACAGCCTGGCCGAGACAAAGGTCAGCATCTTTATAGAATAGCACAAATAATGCTTACGAGTTCTCTTGTAGGCGATATGATTAACGCTCCTAGACCATCTTGCGGGCCCCATTTCTTCCGGTACAGCATCTCCAGCACCGGCACCAAAAATGAGAGCGTCTTTCCGCTTCCTGTCCGAGCAGAGCCCAGAACATCTTTACCCTTCAAAGATAGAGGCAAGCTCTTTGCTTGTATATCGGTCATTTTGACGAAGAACGATTTCTTCAGGCCTTTCTTCGTGCTCACTGAAATGGGCAGGTCGGTGAATTCTGACAGGCCTGGCGGAGCCTCCTAGGTAAACATTCAGTCCATGCCCCATTTCAGGTGCTTTTATCACTTACAAATTCCAAAGCTTGGCTCTCTAGGGCATCAATTGCCCGTGCCTCGGAAAGAACTTTCGACTTCTTGTGCGGTCTGGGGGCCGATTTCCCGCCCTTGCCAGACTTCTTTTTGAGAGATACCGAGGGAGGCCTTGACGGACCTGCTTGGGCATTGTAATCTTCGCCCATGGGGATAGTATCAAATGTTGCAACAAGGCAGCTTCGTTGTCGTCGTCGTTGTAACAGTGAAGGCGAAGCTCAAAATTCTGCGCTGAATATTGCTGCCTTGGTCACGTGAAAGATCGTTTGTAAGTGTGCGCGACTCTGCACCTATACTACTACAGAAGCCGGAGGAAACAGAAAAAAACTACGTACAGACATTCACGTGTCCTTTAAACACCACTGTTCCTTTGAACACCTAGCAATTTCTCCCTCAAAAATTTTAATGCAGTTCTGAAAAAATACCTGAATGTGTATGCAGTGTCTGGCTATATGGGTGCAAATTTTGAGCAGAATCGGTGAAATGGTTGAGTCCAGAGAAAATCAGAAATGTCAAAATGTAATCAAACTTGCAGCATCTCTCGCTAACAAATTTTATTCTGAAAGTATCACTCAACAGAAACATGTGAAAAATTTCACACAGCATTTATACCATCTAATCTATATATTTTCGAAGTTTGGAAGCAGGAGAGTGAGTTTTGCAATTTACGGAGGTCAGACAATGCAGACAATGTTCACATTTGACAGGTTCATAAGCCGATCTGATGATGTAAGTACATTGCAAGATTACAGTAACACTAGTGTGACATTATCATGTGCGGTGTTCAAAGGAGTTGATTTTCTCATAAAACACCCTAAACTTTGTGAAGGCGATTTTTATTTTTGTAACACACTTGAATGCTCTAAATAATTCATGCAGATACTTCTCAATAAGCACTTTGTACTGATGCAAAAATAATTAGAAAAAGTGTTTAGTTAAAAATGTGAGGAGGGAAATCAAGTTAGTGTTTAAAGGACCGGTGAATGTCTGTAGTGCGTGAATGTATGTTTACGAAATTTGGATGGGAAAACTATGCGTGAAAGATCGACATATGTCCACGCTGCTTCCGCCGTCTCTTGCCGCTCTCAGTGCTCTCACTACTCAAACGATATCGATAGTTGCGCTTGGACTATATCCGAGTCAACTTCGCCTATTCTAAGCCACTGCTAACACCTGCTTAAAACGTAGCGTTTGCTACGTTGGATGGTCGATTCATCCATCGAATTGCGTACTGGTGTCAACCAAGCTGAGTTCATTGAGCTCCGCAACGTGCCTCTAGCAATGGATCCTGACGAAGAGAGTCTGTCCGAACGAGCACCTCTGGTTGAGGACTCCATCTCTGAATTGCCTAAAGGTAGACGACTTCTCAGATCAATCGTATCTCATGTCATTCATCGGGTTTCATTTGACAGATACCCGAAGGCTTCTGTTAAGACTTGGCCTCTCCTTCTTTCTCTTCGGCCTGATAAACAATGGCATGTATTTCAGTGAACTGGACCCAATTTTATGTCTGATGATACGCATCTAGTGCTGTATGTCATCATTTTATCGGCGGCGCTTGACCTTGTTCCTCCTTCGACTCCGAAGGGTATCATTGCGTTCTGCAACATCGCTCCAGCTCTCGTAGCAAAGGTCGGTTGGCCGTATTTGTTGAAGGGAAAGATCCGCTATGTGAAGCGTCTGGTGGGGTGCTGGCTGTTAAGCACGCTCGGCATGATCGTACGTCTCTAATCTTTCTGTCAAACGTTATCTGAGGCGAACCCGTATTAGGTCGTAGCTTCATTTGACACGTTAGAGATGCGACTGTTGGGTATCAGTCTTGCTTCTTTCTCATCAGGTCAGTCTTCAAAGCAACGCACTGCTCAATGATGGTCACAGAACGTCTCCCTTTCCCTCAGGTCTTGGGGAACCGACCTTCTTACAGTTGTCCACGACATACCGTCCTTCGTCTGTCGCAGGACGTAGTGTCGGGTACGTCATTTCGAGACTCTTCTTCCTTATTGCTCTTATAGAAGTCGACTAGATACTTTGCATCAGGCACAGGTGCCGCTGGGCTTGTAGGTGCCTTTGTCTGGTGGGAGATGCGGAGTCTTGGTGTACGCAGAGGTGTGGGGATTTCATCCGTGCGTAGGAATCCAACTATTTCTGCATCAAATAATCTGATAATCTGTGGCCTTCAGATCTTTCCTCTCATTGTCCCTTTGACGTACCTCTTCATCCTCCCGCGTTCGAAGGACTTCTCACATGTCTCGCTCCCTACCTCTGAATCCACCGCCGCTTTGGCGTCGGAGTACGCTCCTCTGCAAGAAGCAGATGCCCTGACATCTATCAGTGAAGAGGGAAGTCTCGCATTAGTGGAACAATCACCGTCGGATAAGGTCCATGTTGTTGCACTTTCTGCGCAAGACAAATGGCGCCTTGTCAAGCCTCTTCTGCTCAAGTACATGCTTCCGCTTTGTGAGTATCCATCAGACTCATGCAGTTGACAGTCTGCTGACTTACTTTTATTTATAGTCTGCGTTTATACCGTAAGTATAGACTCTATTCGCATTCGCTCCGGCTGACTGGCATTTATTGTGTTTTATATTTAGGTTGAGTACACGATCAATCAGGTAAGGCTCGTTAAAGTCTCGGCTGGAATAAAGTCTTACGAGCTGGTTCATCAAGGGAATTGCACCGACGCTTGTATACCCTGTTCCTTCTTCAGAGGAACAGCCGATTATGAGTCTCATAATTCACTCAATTCGTGATTACTATCCCCTATGGCAGGTGCGCAAACGAAATTTCAATGCATCTCGTGTGTGAAGCTGATATCTTAGAAACACTGTGTCTTGGTTGCTTTGCTGTCCTTCAGTTGGTGTATCAAACAACAGTATTCCTGTCTCGCTCTTCTATCTCTTTTGGGCTTCCTCCACTGCCAGCGCGTCTTCTTTCCCTGCCAGCTATAGTCCAATGCGCCATACTTGTTGCACTCGCGCTTGAATCTGGAGTGGGTATTATTCCCGCCGACTCTGAAGGCCTTGCTGCCGGAGTCATTTTTGTCCTGATCAGCATCGAGGGTGTCTGTGGTGGTCTGGCATAGTACGTCTCCATCCTGATCTTCTTTCCCTCTCCCACCGTCTGTATCACCCGCACTCACACCTTTACTATTTGTTCCCTCGAACTCGCAGTGTAAACGTATTCTTCCGCATTAATCAGGATCATCGCCACACACCCTCCATTAGGATCGACGAAACAGATTTGTTCGCTGCAGAACGTGCGAAGCAGGAGCATGAGTTCCAGATCGGCTCGATCGGTTTCGCGGATTCGTCTGGGATTCTCCTTGCATCGCTGTTAGCCATGCCAACGGAGATTGGCTTGTGTCGTGCGCAGGTGGCGCGAGGGAAGCTGCTGTGCTCCCAGCTATAATGCTAAATGCGCGTGGGGCCCGGTTCGACAAGCTGTTGGTCTGCAGTCTTATTTAATTCATATATTCATCCCTATTGGTAAATCGTGTACTGTACTATTCAAATAATTATCCCGCAATATGCGGAGTTCATGATTGCAACGGAAGAGCATAGATAAGCAATCAATGGGAGGAGAAAGGTCACTGTCTGAAGTATTGAAATAGACCCAATGACTTGCAACCAGGAGAAAATGGGGTATGCAAGCAGCTAGATCAGAGCAATTTGACAATACTTTAACGAGTAAGGTAGCGTAGCACTAAGCAGATGCACGAAGTGCCGACCGTGCACTGCTATAGCGACCACGAGAGGTATGCACTTTCAATGAAATTTCGGAGACCGACTCGGAACATGTACGATTGGACTTATGACCTTATTGCTTCACTCTCGAAAGCAGGCCATGCACAAAGTGAAACCCCTGTAGTCTGTTGTAAGAAGCAAGAGAGCGAGGCCATTCGACGATCGTATATCAATCAAAAGTTTAACGGAGGAATACTTCATCCTGGACGTAGAGTTTCTCTGGTTACTAAGAAGCGAGTGTAAATGTACAAGACGACGCGTGTGTAAACGAGTTTGAGCTCGAATGGATATCCAGACGCTTAAGACACATAATTTACAATACATATGCAGCGGTGCCTTCCTCATTCCGACAAATGAACTAACCTTTTACGATTCCAATCGTAATCTCCGCTCCATCATCGCCATCGATTCCATGGTCCTTTGCGCCAATTCCTAGCCCGAGAGCAAGTCGGCAACGATCATGCGCCCAGCGAGTGAGTGCAAGCACCTCGCTGTCGTCGGTGTCGCGTCGAACGTGCAGCTCGACGGTCACGACGAGCGCATCAAGCGCTGAGGCATCGTTGACGTGCGATTTCACGGCGAACGCAGAAGATGGAGGGAGGGAAGTGGCGGAGGGTGTGAGCTGCCACATGTGCGGTGCTGGAAGGTGCAGGACGAGAGGATGGCGCTCAATCTGTATGAATAGCATTATATTAGTGATGGCGAACACGAAACAATATTGCGAGCACACACCTCACGCATAACGCGCAGGAATGCCTCCATACGTGCGCCTGGCATGCCGCGGGGAGGAGCTGTCTGGAGGAGCACCGCGCCTTGAACCTCCGCAGCTGGATATGCAATCTTGAACGTCAACACCGCCTCGAACAGTGCCAACAGCAGGTCGTAACTTTCCTGCTGAGGCCTATCGCACATTTGAAGAGGTCAGTGACTCTTCGAGAATGAGTTTAGATAAGAAGGACGCACGGCGGTAAGAGCAACGCCCCACTCAGCAAGGCAACTGAGAATATGAGTGGCGCTACGGTGAATGGATTGCCGAGGACCATCGTAGCAGGAGTTACAGGGTTAAGGGCGGAATATGTGTAGTTTCTCGAGCGGAAGATGCGAGAGAAGGAAAGGAGTTTATGACCGCTAGCTCGAGGGATATCAGGATCTTATTTTGAGACAATACAAGAAGGCGAAACTAACTGGTTATCAATTTCCGATGGTTATCATAAAACAGACAGGTGCTGAGAAGTGAGGCGACTGTAATCAATACCAAAAAAATCGGGAACCGCATGCTATAACGAGTAACTTAGCATCACATTACAGGTATCGAAAATAGAGACGTAGCTCACCCTTCCGAGCCGATGTCCTCGTCTCCGGGATGATGATGGTGGCCATCACCGGCAGACAGCAATAAGTGCTCGACGGCTTCTTTACAGACATACACGGACGAAAAGATCAAGTAGATTGTCTGCGCGAAGAGCAGGAGCGTCTCTATGCGCGCATTACTTACAAAGAAAGGCATCAGGATAAAGTCCTTTCGTATGAGGATTAAGTACGTACCCATATGGCCTGCGTGTTTTTGACTGCATGGAGTCCAGTGACAAATAGGCGGGTAATACGTGCCGCAGTGCGACTCCAAATGAGTCAAAAACGACCCAGTACCCAAGTCCGGTGCATGCAAGAGACCCATTTTGCTGACCAGATATCCAAAGCGCGGCCCCCAATACAAACTGTACCACAGACAGAGCGATGGTGTCCTTCGGGAGCGCGTATGGCCCGCGAGTTAATGGGTCCGGGTTCGGACTAGTCAAGCCCACTGCCGTCCCGCTCTCACTCTGAGCTTGAGCAAAAGTAGATGACAAGGGAGTTGTGGAGGAAGGAAGAGGAGACGCAGGCGTCCAGATCGACTCTGGGGAAGTGGAAGACTGCAACTGAGCTCCCGGCTCGAGGAAAGAGAAAAAGTTGTGAGAAAGGGAGTGCTTGTGATGATGGCCCCGCCTCGTCGCTCTAGAAGGCGTTGCCGCATTGGAGCCATCAGAGCTAGATGTCGAAGATGTACGCGCGGGACGCCCGCCAAAAGTGAATCCCTCCCCGAGACGCCGTGGACCAGGCGGATCGTGCAGACGAACGCTCTTAATCTGGGGCGACTCGTCCAGTGAAACGGTTGCCTCTTGCACTACATCAGAGTCTTCTGCTATGGAAGAAACGGGAAGGGATCCTGGACGAGGAAAAAAGACGGAGAGGTTGCGCGAGTGGATGCGCTGATGGTGCCGACGCGTGCTTGGAGGCGACACAGGCGTATTAAGAAGTTGCGCCGAGCTAAAACTTTCGGGCGGTGAAGCATTAGGATTCGGCGAGGAAAGTCCTGGCATGGTTATTGAACGCGATGGGAAGTGTCCTGAGCTGTAGGACGGGGATGAAAGCATTGGAGATGCAAAGGAGAGCGACGCGCCCGAGGATGATAACGCTCTTCCGTGTCCTTGCGTGAATGATTTGCGCAAGGGTGATGCAGGAAAGTTGTATCCATTAGGCGGGCTCTGAGCCAGTGCAACAAAGCTGGTGCGATAAGGGCCTGCAGACGGCGGTGGTGGACGGCGCTGTACATGCTCCGACGGTACCGAGTTCACTCGCGTTCTTAACGGAGAGCTCTGTGAGTGAGACTCTGACAATCCATTCACATTTCCCTGATGATCAACATCGTTTGGTAAGGGAATGGCTGCTGGTTTCTCAAGCTTCTGCGGGAATGGTGTTGCCTCTGGCCGAGCATCCTTTAGGACCTGGTTTTCCTGCTCGATCGTGTCTTTGGACGACTTTCTTCGATGCATTAGCGATAATCAGAGAAAAGAGGGGCGTGAGTTGGGCAGAGACGCAGGACTCGAAATTATGTTTGCCAGCGAGCGTCGGTGAGTCCACGAATTAGCAGTAGGCTAAGACTATGCCAGCTTCCGAGCGAGCGCGCACGAGATTCTCGTCAAGGACTCTCTGAAAATAGTGCACGTGATTGAAGCGCGTCAGACCACGACGCGTAAAATATTTGGGACTCCGACTCGGACAAATAATCCACTTTGGCCATGTTTATCAAGACCCGTAGCAAAGTTATCTGCCTTAGACCACCCGCTGTTAATTTTACACTGTAATGTCAATTTTACATAGGAAAGTGAGGGCGCAAGTGGCCCCCAAAATATGATAATGAAACGACGACCATCTGACTGATTCTAACATCGACCAATATATCTATAACATTGTCCTGATAATTAGATCCCCATTTGTGGTACGGCACCAAAAGTGAACCCCCTTCAACATTTCCATATCCCAGAGAGTTCAGAAGAACTACTGGCTATATGGTTCTGAAAAGAGATACATAAATTGATAGGTAAAGAGTGAACGAGAATAAAAAGATCTTCGTTGATGGAATATTGATTTCAAGGGAAATATCCTGCCGTCAGCAGTGCTGCTAAAATGGCACGCTAGTACTGCCTAAGGACTAAAATGAGCCTGTACGTCCAGGATCACCGTTAAGATTGGGTAAGGAGATAATGAAAGTTTCTGCAGAGTGGCAGAATAACCCGGGTTTCTCAGCACTCAAAAACAACTGACGGTTGATGACCTGAGTCTTCTCAGCCTCGAAATTATCGTGCAGATGTCTGGTAAATGCAGTGCAACATAAGATGGACCTGAAAAACACGACACAGAATGATAGCGGGTTACGGTAGATAGGGCCGGAAGAATCTCCAAGTCCCAATCGTGCTTGTTATTAAGAGTTTGATGGGAAATATGCTGGATGAGTGGTTTGATTAGCAGACTAGATACAAGACAAAACAGAACGGCACTAACAAATTTATGGCGTACCTGATATGCCTGCTGAGAATGCGCCGGGCTGGACTTTTCCAAGAGCTACGTGCGAGGGGCATAGTTCGCAAGACCACTGTTGCTCCACGCATAACATAGATTGTACCGAGCCAGAGAACAATCGATGGTGGAGAAAATCTGCCTCAACAGAGAGTTCTTCGGACACTAGGTGTAGTACTATTTTGGATTTGTCAACCGGAGCTACCCTTATTTGGTGTGTAGGCGTCTTGACAGCGGTCTCTCAGGCTCGCTTGTGATACGAGACCTGTCTGTTACATCCAATGGTATTGAAGAAAGATTGATCGAGACGGAGGTTCAGCTGTCTGTGCGGCTTCGGTAACGCATATTACGCAGAGGGACTAGAGCTGCCCCTATAGCCAAAGGCCGCAATCATGGCGTCGGCCTCGGGTTAACTTGAAAAGTCGGAGTATAATGCAGAGCTATTAAAAAAGCATGGCCGGGCGCAGCACGTGTCTCAAAAAATGATCTGCGTCCGTTTCGGGCGTGAACAGTTTTGCGAGTGCTTTTGATTGTCTACCACTCGGACGTGCTGAGTTGCTCTCTTGAAATTCCAAAGTCTCTCGATCTACCACATGGCGGCTTCGGCTGAAGAGCTCAAGGCTTCACTGGAAGGACACAATGCAGAGTTTGAGGCTCTGCTCAGGCTTATCCCTGCCAAATACTATCTCGTACCCGAAGACTCTGGCGAACATGTGCGTTAGACAAGAGAACCCATATTTCATTATGTGAACTTTCTAACAATTCTTTAGACTTCCAAGTATCAGAAGAACAGCAAAAAGCAAAAGGCGCCGAAGCAAGCCATCAAGGAGGCGACCAAGAGAGCGAAGCGCGACAAGGTGCGTATACTCCGCTGTAAATTTTGCATGCGATACGGACTGATAGGGTTTGCATTGCAAGCTTGATCCCGCTAACAACAAATCCATCGTTGAACTGCAGGAGGAAACAGCATTGAAAAAGAATGTAGCTGCATCGAAAAAGAAGGGTAAAAATCGAGAGCCGGGCAATGCCGAAGACGAGGCGGGCTCCGACGTCGAAAATCTCGAGTTAGACATGAACGGAATGGACGTTGACGATGGCGAGGCGAACGGCAGTGATGATAACGATGCATCAGAAGAGGGGGACAATGCCGCTGTTGAGTACAAACCGATGGCTGCATCAGGCAGCATTGAGACCTTGCGTGCGAAGCTGCACGCACGCATGGAGGAGCTGCGGCAGAAGAAGGGACCGAAAAACAGAGCTGGAGGCATGAACAGCAAAGATGAGCTGCTCGAGGAGCGCCGGATGCAGCGTGCGGCGATGCGCGAACGGCGGAGGAAGGAGACGAAAGAGAAGATTCGGCGCGAGGAAGAGGAAAGGGGAAAGAAGGGGAAAGGCAAGGAGAAACAGAAGGCTACGAGCTCTCAAACTACCAAGGTGCGCAGGATCTTGGTATTCATGATTATAAGTTTTTATTTATCTTCTACTACACAGACCCAGCTTCTTGTCCCAGATGTCTCCGGTCGTCCAGGCTCTTCCGATGCCTCCTCAAAATACACAAACGTCGCATTTTCCGCCCTCTCCGGCACCACACCCTCCATTTCAAAATCCCTTAAAACGTCGTCAAATCCCACGCAAGCCCTTGCGCAGCTCTCAAAACGTGCTGAAGCTCGTGCATCGCTGCCCACCGACAAGCGCAAGGAGCTCGAGGAGCGCGACGCATGGGCGAAAGCGGGTGCGCGCGTCACAGGTGCGAAGGTGCATGACGACCCCGCGCGGCTGCAGAAGGCGGCGAAGCGGCGCGAGAAGGAGAAGGGGAAGAGCAAGAAAGAGTGGGATACGAGGAAGGAGGAGCTCGCGAAGGCGCAGGCGGCGCGGCAGAAAAAGCGTGCGGATAATATCGCGACGCGGCATGAGAAGAGGAAGGGCGGGGCAGGGGCGAAGGGTGGGGCGGGTAAGAAGGATACCAAGAAAAGGCCTGGATTCGAAGGGAAGAGCTTTGGCGGTGGTTCGAAGAAAGCGGGAATGTCTGGGAAGGGGAAAGGGCGGAAGTAGACGCTGTCTTCCGTTATGGTTATCTGATTCATTGTTTTCCTGCCGGATCTTTTCGTAATCAGCCACTACGTTTGGTACATTGGAGACAACAATGTGAAGCGAAGATAACGCAAAGATGATAATCATACAGAGATGCCACAATGGATACAGCACAAGCGAGTAGGAAGCACTTGAAGAAATACAACTCAGAATGCTGTTCGTTTCGTTCTAAACACATAAAAAGGAATAAGATAGCATCGGAGAAAACACAAACTCAGAACGTTTTGAAAGCCTCGTTGTCCTCAAAAAGACCGAACCCTTTTCGCACGCCGTTGCTCTGCTAGCACGTCCTCCTCTTCAAGCAGACGTTTCGCAGGCGGAAACGTGTCCAGATCCTCGGATCCGATGGCAAAAGCTGCCTGCAAGGCGCCGACAACTCCTAGCTCCGTACGTCCAGTATCGTGTCCATCACCCCCGTTTTCCTCCACACCTTTCCCGGCGAACGGCACAGGAGCTCGGGGATATCCCTCGGAGCGGGAGCGGCCTAGGGCACGACGGCGTGTGGAGGTAGAGTATTCGAGGAAAGAGCGTGCCGGACGTAGGCCTTTTCCTACGCCAGTATTTGGGCCCGGGGCAGGAGAAGGAAGACGAGAAAGATTAAATGCCTCGACCAATGAGTTGCCAGCAGTGCCTTCACTGCCTATGATCTGCTCCTTCGCTTCGTCCGGAATATCAAGGAACTCGTCTACAAGCCTGCGCGTCTCCTCAGCCTCATCATCACAGACCTGCTGGTCCAACAGACGCATATTCGCCTCGACCGCACGTCGGCGCTCATCCTCCGCCGCCCGTCGCGTGATAGCGCGCGCAACGGCTGGTTGGGGAAATATGTAGCTAGGGATACCAAAACGAGAGCCTGCTTTACTCCTGTCTGAGGACGCGTCCTGCGTCTGGCTGCTCTCTTCGCCCAAGGCTGCAGCGTCATGACCCCTAGCTGAGTCCAAGTCGTTATCCACGGAGCTCGTTCCTCGTTCAAGTGACGAAATGTGTTCCCCTCCAGTAGCTCCGACTTCAGGAGGTACTGAGGCATCAACACGTCGTTTCTTGCGTGCCTGCGGCAGCTGGCGATTGGACGTCAATCGACGGCCCCAGAAATTCTTCGGCGCACTCGAGATTTCAGCTGGATATAACTCTGAACTTGACGAACTCTTCGGCCCCGGTGCCGCCTGCTTCACTGGTCCGCTATCAGATTTTTGTTCGTACGCAGAGAGTGTTGGAGCCCGAGGCGTCCAATCCTTGAGATCAACATTTGCAAGTGGATACCTGTCGTTTTCTGATGGCTCCCACCCACAAATATTGATCATGCGTCCGGGGAAAGGTATCGAGTCAGGGCACTCAACCCAGTCATCTGTGTCAATCGGCTGGCAGGAGAGAACCAAGGGAGGGTTGTGCGCAAAGATTTGGTTATGGATATGGCTAGAGTCGTAGGACGGAGAATATTCTGTCCGCGGAATTGAGTTTGTTCGAACAGTTGCGGTTTTCGATATTGAGGCGAAATGGTCCGAAAGACCTGAAGAACTGGCGACGGTATTGTTTAAAGCGACGGTATGCATGCCAGATAAGTCAGAGAAGCACGATATCTGATGTATGAAGGCATCATCGACTTCTGTCCTGCTGTCGGAACCAAAGGATGTATCGTCTGGACCAGATCCACAGTCAAGCATATTTGGTGTAAGCAAAGGAGAGGTGGGTGTGAAGCTCGCCCCTGAATCGTTCGTCCGTACTGCACCAGATTCAAGTTCCGGACAGAAATCAGACGCATCTGGAGATTTTAATGGGTCTGAAAAGGGGACAAGAAAATCCATAAAGTCCGCTGGTTCCTGCTTGACATAGACTCGGACTGAGTCCCGATAACCGAGTTCAAGTTGGGGGCTTGGAGGATCCGAATTGAAAACAGACTGAAAGAATGACGATGGCATTGTACGAGCAAGAGATATCAGAGCAATATAACGGTAGACGGGAGTCTGACAACCAAGAAGCAGACGATAGTGGTTTGTGGTCAAGAGCGACAGGTCGAGCCAAGGCTGACGCGCGGCATGAGAATGCATGAGCACGTGTCCGCGCCAGCACAGTGACGCGGAGCCGCGATACGGCATTGATAATGATATCAACACTTACGACCATATGCACTGGCAGGACTCTAGCACCGTCCCCACCTCCGTCCAGTAGATACGACAAAACCTCTAGAGCATGGATCACTTTCAATTCGGAATTCGATGCAATGATCGTATCTTTCTGCTTTGGAGAGCAGCTCGGAGTCAACCCACTTATTCCTCTGCACATGGTCGACGCGTTCTTGAAACTCCTCAAGCATCCGAACTTTCATCCTGAACAAGTCTCTTTTGAGAGGACCGTGAACGTATTGAGTGCAACATCGCATTCCAGGCGCGACACATCACTGAGGCGATCCGATTCGGCTGCAGGCGACATTCCGAAGCTCGTTCTGGAGTTGGTGACTGGGGAGCTCTCTACCAATACTAAGGCATATTTCCTCTGCTGTATGATCCCCACTTATAGACAAGTGTCGGTTTCATCCATGCGCTACTTAGAGCGCACACCGGAGCAAAAAATCTTACAAAGCATGTGCCTCGTACATCGCTCTTGTAGCGGGCATAGCGCAGCGTGTTCTTAGCCGGTCTATTCTGATCGAGGGAAGTGCTGGCCTACGTCGCTTTTTGGTGTGTCCGCTCATAGGTCCACACATTCGCCATCTTTGCTTTCAATACATACACACGCGAAATATCCTGGAGATTTCGATTTTACCAGAGGCATATAGCCTTCTATCGGCTACGCTCGGGTATCCGAGTCCTACAGATACACTCCTTATTCGCAACATCGCGAAGTGGGGTAGAAATTCACGATGTGCTTAGCAAATTTCAGAGCTCCCAAACTTGGGAGTGTTGGACCTCGGAGAGAACGAAGGTTGGGAGCAGCCGCACTTATTAGATGTCTGCATGATGCTCCCTAAGCTCAAAAGGCTCAGATCCTTGACTCTTTCCAGAGTCAACTGCCCCAAAGGACAGGATGTCCTACCATGTCCACACGAACTCTCGCCTCCTTCTTGCCTCAGTGATGTCGTCATCATTGGCAACCACGATATCTACGACAAAGACTCGGTGACAGCCTCCACAGAGGCCCTCCTTTCTTGGTTGTTTCGATCATGGGAGAATACACAGTTTCATCTACGAGGTTGATTATGGATAATTTATCTGAGGGAAATGATAGCAACACTCCAAATGCGCTCAATCGAGCAATGCGTCCAGCCTTGGGCGGTCTAAAGTCTGTAACATTTGTTCCCGATTATTGTGCTCGCGGAATCGCAACCGACCTCTTGTCGCTCTGTACGTCATTACACACCATCAAGACACGATATAATGACCGGGGAATGGACTATCTTGTCTCGACTATCGGGATACTTTGCGTGGACTGCACTGGCTACATCTACAGAGAAAAATTGCTGGCGGTCATTCAGCCACTATCGAAACTCCGCTCGCTCTCCATTATCGCGGAATTTCCGGTCCTTGTGCAGTGTTCTGAACTCAGGCTATACTGTTCGTAGCGTAGCATCAGCTTCTATGTGGAGGGGAAGCCGGAAGAAATTTTGTGCTCTTCTTCACAATGTTCGATCATTCAACATTCTGACCATGTCCTTTCTCATTCAATGTAGATATTGATACTCTGGTAATACTCGGCATGTACCACTGTGGAAGATGGAGATTCATACGTTCTCATGCAGTCAGCAATAAGCGCGATTATCGTTCCTGCTATACCTATCCACCTTCGCCCTTTGCACTCCATCCTTCTAGTCATACTCAATGAGAGGGATTTCTGGCTTCCCCCTTCACCTGCCTGCGCATTTTGTGTCCCATCACTATGTTTTCTCGGGTTGCAGTACTTATTGTGCCGTTTGGCTTGAATCAGACACCCTTTTTCTGCTCTCACTCACCTCTACCGTGAAACTCATGTAACTCCGATGCTATACTCGGCACGTATGTCTCTGCAATCCTAAATCCAGTCCATCCGCTGCAAGAACGTGCCGTACGTATGCATATGCTGCAACATCTTCCTCCTTGGAAATTTCAGGGAGATGTACCGTCCCGAGCTTATTTTTCATTTCTACACCCAAAAGCAAAGTTTCGATCAGCCTTCGTAACCAGATGCAAGTTCAGATAAAATGCTCCCAGAGAGGTTCATTACGAGGTCGTAGAAAGTTCGTAGGTCGTAATGGGACAACAGAAAAGAGACACTCAAACAGAGAGAAACATAGTACTTATTACTCATAAGGGGCGGATACCGACGAATGCAGTGTCTCGGGTTCAAGAAAAAAGGAACAAAGACAACGGAGATGCGGAAAGCGTACATGGAACGAGGAGGGCATGAGATGTGTGATAAGAACTTACGATGAATAAGGAGAAAAGGTTAACAGAAAAGTGACGCTCGGACAGCAATGAAAATGGCGTGCAGAAAAAAATGGACGGGAGGCTCAGAAACCAATGCTCATCATCGCTGCTTATCCTTATCAAAGAACGCAACGAGTTCGCCAACAGGCACTTTCTTTCCCCGCTCAAAGTTCGGCGTCTTTGGGGTCCTCGGCTCCTGCTCCTGCCTCCTCAGCACGAGCGGATCGACAAAGCGCCCGTTCCCGTTCGGCACGGATATCCCCAGCCCGATGCGATCGATCGACTTGGAGCGCACGCGCGGGCGGAGCGGCGCGATAGGTGATGGTGACGAATTCGGCGAAGACGCCGTGGATAGCAAGTTCATGCTGTACCCGCTTGGCGGACCATAGCTCGACTGTGCGCGCATGCGGCTCGAGCCGGGCGAGTCCCGCGATGAGGTGATCGTCGAGTTCCCGCGTCGGAGAGTGTCGTTTGGCATCGTTGGCGGATTCGAAAGACGCGTCTCTGATTTTCCGATCGTGTCGTCACGCGAGTGCCCAATTGCCCGCGCCTCCGCGTCGCCCTCCTCTGACGCGTCCGAACCAGAGACTCTGCCCTCGTCGTCGTCATCGCCAGATATGTCCGTGCCAGACACAGGCGACGATGAGAAGGTGGCTCGTTGACGTCCATCGTAATCATCCGTGTCCGCAGCGCTCAATCCAGTGATGGGAGCCCCAAGCGCAACCGTGTAGCGCTTTCGCGGGGTCGGACTGATATTTGCTTGTCGTGGATTGCCAGAGATAGGCGAGGGAACAGCAGACGAGTTTGAGTTCGGGCTGAGTGCTCGTACGGGCGGCGATTCCTGTCGACGAGGCAAGCCCGGTGTGCTAGGACCCGACGACTGCGAGTTCTGAAAAAGGGACGCACTCCCCGAGGGAAGACCAGCGATCGACATTGGGCGTTTTCGCGTGGCTTCCGTCAGCGAGGACGGCGGCGAGTTGGTAGGGGAGAGGATATCTTGTTTGATTGGTATCGACCCTGGGGGAGAGGTATAGTCACCAGTAGGGTATGGAAGGCGTGTGCGGCCTGAGCCAGTGGAAAGTACAGACGAAGAGCGTTGGGCAGTCGGAGGGGAGGAAGCCTCTTTGGGGCGTAATGGGGCAGGAGCTGCTTGGCGCGGAGTGCTGACGGGTACAGTGGGCAGCGATCTTGGACCAATGGACGTTGGAGTGGGTGGGACCACCGGGCCCGGAGGAGCTAGAACTGGCGCGGGTGCAGAAGTAGACGTAGGAACAGTATGAGACGTATGTTTTGAATGCGAGACGATGGCATTGCGCGCAGGTCCTGAGGCTAGATGCAATGGCGCCGTCATGAGTTTCGCCATCTCGCGACCAAGCTCGCCGACGCGTCCCTGCAACTCGACAAGCTCCTCGCGGATCTCGGTCAAATCGTTCTCTCTCCCGTCGTCGTCTTCATCCAAATGGAAACTGGATTTTTCACTTTTTGCACTTGCTGCAGGTGCCTCCTCCTTTTCCTTCTCTTTCTCCACAAGCCAGCGCTCGACGTCGCCCATTCGGTCCTCTAGCGCTCGGACGTGCGAGACAGTCCATCGTTCCAGCTTCTCAAAGCGTCTGGCGATGGTGAGAAGCGTATCTGGGACGTCAAGGATCCCCTGGTTGTTGAATTGCGCGTACAGCGGCGGACCGTCACGCGAAGAGTCGACAGAACGACCTGGAGAGGGTGTCATGAGTCCGTTCTGCCCGATCGGCCGAGGAGGGGTGACAGGTTCAGGAGATGCAGTAGTAGCAAGATTTAGGAACGCTGGATCACTGTACTTTCTCGAAGGCGTCGCAGGCCACTCTTTCGGTTCTTTCTCCTTGCCCTTCTTTTTCTCCTTATCTTTTGCCTTCGTTTCCTGAATGATTTGCTGAGCGGGCGTCAACGGCTCCTTCGTGGGCGTGAGTTTGTTCTTAACCGTCGTAAACCAGCTATCCTTCTCCTTCTGAGAGGACGACGGAGAAGACGGATTGGAGGCCATGGTCTGCGAACGCGCAGGAGGCGGTGGCAGTCCCTGACCTTGAGACGAATCATCCATCATGGCAAACACCCCATCCTCAACCATCTTCCTCTCTTCCACCTCACGCCTGATTATCCTCTCAGCTTCCCGTCTGCTCCTCTCCCGCTCCATCTCCGCTTCAGCCTCGAGTTCCGCCTCGGTGGGAAGGTGTTGCGAGCTTCGAGAACTTGCGCTCCCGACCAGAGCTCCAACGCGCTGTGCAAAATTCGAGGCGATCTTCGTTATTGATGGACTCGGTGAGGGAGAATGATGGCTCCACGGCCTATCTTCATCGTCTTGGATGTCGGATCCGTCTTCGCTCCCTTCATCAGAATCATGGCCGGGGGTGTAACTGTTGCGAAGGGGCGACGGCGGTCGACGCGCAGAGCGTCTTACGTCGATTGGTTCAGGCTTTATGCCGCAATCGACACGCCGGCCATAAACAGTCAATAAACATAACCATGCTACACTGCATACACCACTGAAAGTCGCAGACTCACGATATCTATCGGAGCTGGCGGAGGTGGCACTCGATAGGACCTTTTCCTCTCCGCCTTGTCTATCGCACCAGGCGGAGGCTCCAGATTGCTCATCGATGACCTGTGAGAAGGAACAGACGCCATCGATTTCGGTCGGCGTGTTCGAGTTTAAGTTGTTGACCGCTAGCTCCTGAGTCTTCGTTTAAGCTCCGTCAAAGACGGTGTGGACTCGGAAAACGCGTCAAACGCGTTTACAGTGGCCCACGAGTCGCATACGCTGGCGATCGGGACGATAAATAGCTTGAGGATGAGCTAGACGCGTAAACTGACGAAGTGGGGGTTGGACAAGGTGTTACGGTAGTCCTTGACTTCGATTTCGGCTGAAGCGCAGATCGTTCCCACGAATACAACTGTCGAAACAAGGCATATCATGACTTATGAAGTTTGAACCTTCCCACCAACAACCTTAGCCTTCTTAACAATGTCTGCTTGGGAACTGCTTCTATCGTCCCTATTATCTTACTGTTTATTAACCGCAAGCTATGGTGTACCCCTGATGGCTATGGAACAATATGATTCCAAGACAATTTGTTTATTTTCAATACAGAATACTTGCATTGCGCTGCACCAGCGAAACTTACGCAAGAGTCAAGGATGCGGTGGCACAAGAAGTGTGATACAGATCCTTCGAATATATCCTGACACGGCGTCGATGGCAACAGCCTGTTTCTACCCGCAAAAAGCTCAGAACAAACCAAGCCTTCAAGGAGCACACTGGCAATGTCCTCGGAAATTTCGTCTCACTAACGAGCTCGTCATATCTATCCTCGAGAATATATCGGTAATGAACTGTCAGTGAAAGCCTCGTCGTGATGCAGCAGGAAGGTTCCGTTGCATGGGAGGGGGGGGGGGAGGCTGACCTGTAGAGCTCAGTACCTGAGCAGCTCGATGGTGCTGAACCCGCACTTCGTCCTTGACTGGCAGCATGAATAAAATACTGCAGACGATTCTCCTTCAACTGCTTTCCCTCCCCCTCTTCGGATAGTATCTATCCCTGAAAATGCCTGTCTCAGGCCGGTGCGTGTGAGATTAGAAACCCTTACTGCTCGCCAGCATCTTGATTTATACGTCATTCTGTTAGGCGGGAGTCCGGGAGATGACTCGGACTGGGCAGGCCTCGGCTGACTGTCGTCTGGGACGTGCTGTACTCGAGTGGGAAACTCGGGGCATGCTATACTCAGGCTAGGTCATCACGGAGGTAAGAGGATTAATACAATATACACTACTACAGGAGGGGACGTGGTCTCACCTAGGTCGTCACGGAGGTAAGAGGAAAAGCAGAACAAGTGTTCATGCAAGTTCCTTGAACCTTTTATTCGCGCCGATTGTGAGACTGGATTATCTAAGTACTGTATAGTTTATGTAACTAGAAATGGAACGAATGAAGGTCATGTGAAAGGAGTGTGGGAAATGATCATAAAGACGGTTAATTATAATGAAAAGGAGCGATTAAAATAAAGGAAATGGTGAAATGGTAAAAAGGGAATAAGAGAGAAGGAAAAAGTTTGAGTCCTGACATTACCCCCCCCCCTCAAGGTTGGGCGTCCCGACCAACCAAGATCACAGTCGTCTGGCTCGGTGTTGATGAAGAGTGGACGGAGTCACGAGCGAGGGATATCGAGTTTGCGTGGGGCACCTGGGTGTTTGAGATAAAATTCAGTGATCACCTCCTTTGCGTTCTCGCCAAAGTCCATCTCAGGCTGCCAAGTCGGTTCATTGTATCCAACCCACTTGACGAGGTACTGTAGCTTCCCTCAGTGCAGACACGAGTCTAGAACTTCCTCGATCTCGTACTCCTCCTCATTGTCGACGATGTCAGGCGGCGGCGGTGCTGGCTGTTTCTGGCTCTCGAAGGATGGTTCGATGGCGGGTTTTAGCAGGGCCTCGTTGAAGACTGGGTGGACCTTCTTCCATCGCTTGGGGAGCCTGAGTTTGTACGCGCTAGCTCCTACCTTGTCAACGATCTTGAAGGGACCATACCATTTGTCAGTGAGTTTCTTTGTCAGCAAATCTGTGCTGATGTTTCACCTGTCGAGGAAAACCTTGTCTCCAGTCTTGTATTCCACTGAAGTCCCTGCTGTTCAATTGTGGTAGCACTTCATGTCATCCGCCGCCTTGATCAAGTTGTCCTTCGCAACGCGATGAGTCTCCTTGATGTGCTTCGCAAATTCTTCCACCGACATGTTGGCAGACGAGGTTCGTGTTGTGTCAAAGCTCAAGGGGTGACATCCTGTGTTTGCATAGAAGGGGGACATTTTCGTCACCGAGTGTTTGCAGTTGTTGTATGCGAACTCTGTGAGGGAGAGCCAGTCCTTCCAGTCTGATTGACGATGGTTAATGAAGAGTCGAAGGTACTGCTCAAGCTCCTGGTTAACGCGTTCCGTTTGACCATCCGTCTGTGGGTGGTACGCCGTCGATGGGTTGCCTTTGATGTATAGGAGTTTGTACAGTTCCTTCATCATCGACGCGTCGAACTGCGTGCCTCGGTTGTGGATGATCTTCTTCGGCAGGCCATGGAGGTGGAAGACGTGGTCGCGGTACAGCTGAGCCATGTCTTCCACTGACAACTTCGTCATCGTCGGGATTGCGTGCATCTGTTTCGAGAACCTATCAATGAAGATGCAGATCGTGTTGTGCCCCTTGGATTCTGGGAGTTCTCTGATGAGGTCGACTGTGACGATTTCCCAGGGGCCTTCAGGGACTGTGTTTGGGTGGAGTGGCCTTGACCTCAACGCCCTCAGAGCCTTTGTTTGCTGACAGCGATCACACCCTCAGACATACGCTCGGACGTTGGAGAACATCGATGTCCACCAGAAGTCTCGATGGATGAGCTCCACCATTTTCGATGCTCCTGGGTGTCCCGCCAGTACCGAGTCGTGGCATTCCCGCAATACAGCCTCCTTCATTGATGACGGCACGTATACCTTGCCTCTCATCCGCCACAACCTGGCGACTTTCGTCATACTCGTTGGCCTCTCCGACTCATCCTGCACCCTCCGCGCCTCACCCACTCCATCCAACACCTCATCACGCAATGTCCTCACCACTCCACGATTCAGCCACTTCTCCTTGATGAACACGACACCGTTGTTGTCATCTTTGCCCTCATCATAGCCCACCTTACGCGACAGTAAGTCCGCCTTGCCCATCGTCTTCCCTGACTTGTGCTCGAGGTGGAAGTCGAATTCTTCAAGCTCTGTCCGCCAGCGAGCTTGTCGATAGCTCAGCTTTTGCATCAACCTGAAATAGGTGAGGTTGGCGTGATCGGACCAGATCTCGATAAGGTGACGGGCGCTGAGAAGGTATTGCCTCCACTCCTTGAGTGCCAAAACGATTGCGAGCATCTCCTTATCATAGATCTCGTAGTTTCATTCTGCTGGCAGGAGCGCCTCCGACCTGTAGGCGACTACCCTCCATTTGCCTTCCTGTTTCTGTAGCAACACGCCACCAAGTGCGAAGTTCGATGAGTCCGCTTCGATGCAGAAAGGGCCCTCGTCATTGGCGATGGCTAGGACTGGAGGTGAGCAGAGATGTCATCTCAACTCCTCGAATGCTTCCTGCTGTTCGGTCTCCCATACCCAGTCCTTCTTGCCTGTCAACGATGTTAACGGATGGACTACCTTGCTGTAGTCCTTGATGAAACGTCGCAGCCAGTTGCCCATGCTGAGGAACTGCTGTAGTTGCTTAACGTTTTGTGGGACGGGCCAGTCCGCAATTGCCTTTGTCTTTGCCAGGTCAGCCTTGATCTCGCTGTTGCCGACGATGTGTCCAAGGTACTTTACAACCTTGGCGTCGAATTCACACTTTTCGGGCTTCAGGTACAGACCGTTTTCTCGCAGGATCTGAAGGACACGCCTCAAGGTTTCAATATGTTCCTCTAGAGTTTGTGAGAGGATCAGTATGTCATCGAGGTAGACAATGATCAGGTTATCGTAGATCAGTCCCTTGAAGATGTGGTTGACAAAAGCTTGAAAAGTTGCCAGCACGTTACAAAGACCGAAGAACATGACTGTCGGTTCAAAGAGACCCATATTTGTGCGAAAGGCCGCCTTCCACTCATCGCCTTCGCGGATCCGGACGTTGTAGTATCCCCAACAAAGGTCAAGCTTAGTGATGTACTTCGCTTTCTTGACCTTATCGACGAGTTCGTCAATGAGAGGGAGAGGATACTTATTCTTGATTGTACCGTCATTGAGCTTATGGTAATCCTGGATCAGACGTAGCGATTTGTCGGCCTTCTTAATGAAGAAGAAGGGCGACGCCATGGGTGATATTGATCGTCAGATACAACCAGACTTCAAATTTTCGTCGAGGAAGTCCTTGAGCGACTGCTGTTCTGTTGGCGTGAGCGGGTAGATCTTGCAGTCGCTGGGCTTGAAGTCGGGCTTCAGGTCAATGACGTGGTCCCATGGGTGGTGTTCAGGCAACTTCTCAAATCCCTTCTCCGAGAAGACGTCGGCATAGTTGTTGAGGTATGCGGGCCAGGATGCCTTGTCCATTCACACCTCTCTCACTCTCCTAATCTCTTCCACGGCCTCTTTCACCCTCTGCATCTCTTCTTCCTTAACCCTCTCGACTGCACATTCGCTCAGACAGTGGGTGAAATCGAGCGTACCCGTCTTCCAGTCGACCTTAGAATTGTGACGTCGAAGCCAGTTGTATCCTAGGAATATGTTAGACAATGCCAGCGAGGTTACCGCAAGGACGATCTGTTCCATATGGTAGCCGATCATAAGTTCAACATCAACGTACTTCTTGATCAACCTGGCCTCATTGTGTGTACCATCGGCATTGAGCACTGTGAGGGGTCAGATATAACGTTTCGTCTCTAATCTGTATCTTTCGACGAACCTTACGTCGATGCACGACCCTGTGCACCCCGAATCTATGAGGGCGTGTGCATCCACCTCCCTCACTTCACCCGCTACGCTGTATCCGACGTTCAGGAGAAGGTCCAGCTGGCGTCCGCCAGTTCCTCTCATGAACAGCTGTTCATACTCTTCCTCTTCATTCACACCAGTGGGGGCTTCGTAATCAGGAAAGTCATCGACGTCTTTTGCATCTAAGTGTTGTACAGACGGTTGACTATATTTTATCAAGTCCAAATCCAAAACCCCTTGCTCTTCCCGGTCAGTTGCCCCGATGGCTACACCTGACCACTCGCAAAACCCTGCGAGTCAACAACCTCTTCGTCATCACTGTCTTCCTCCACATAGTCCTCCACAGTTGACCTCCGAGTGTCTACAACTTCCTCAAAGGCTGATTCCTTCATTGCACCCAGCTCGTCGGCAAGAAGATGACGCTTGCCTGGTGCCATCATCTGCAGCATGCGCTGCATGATTGTCTTCCCTTGCGGGCATGTGTCCTTGAAGTGGCCGAGTTTACCACAGATCCAGCACGCCCTCCTCCATTGCGCCTCATTCATCGAGACGTCCATCGGCTGGCCGGCACCTCCAAAAGTGACGCCAGTCGCATCACGTTTGTTGACATGGGGGGTCGGGACCTGTCGATGAGTTGGGGGTGCCTGTTGTTGCTGGCGCGGCGGAAGTGGGAATGCACGACCTCGTTGTATCACGCGGATCTGTTGTTCGCCACAATCGATCTCAATGGCCTTCTTCTTCCAGTCGTCATACGTTGTTGGTACTGGCGTCGACCTCAACACCCCTCGGACCACCTCGATGTTCATCACGTGCTTTAGGCAGTCGCAGATGATGCTGTCGTCTGTCAGTCCTGCTCTTGTGATGATGATGTCGAGCTTCTGGAAAAACTCGTCAGCGGTGAGGTCCTTCTGAACCTTGGTTTGGAATTCTGCTAGCGCTTTTTCCTTCCAGTTCGGGTCATCGAACAAGGCGTCTAGGTGCTCTTGGAACCTTGTCCAACTGTCAGTGAAGGTCACGATGCCAGCCGTCGTTGATTCCTCCACATAATTCTGTGCCCACGTCGCTGCATTGCTACCCTTTAGGTAGGAGAGAGCGACGTAGATCTTGCTTCCAGACGTCGGGTACCGGCTCGGGTTTGCCGAGACAAAGAGGAGGACCTCGCATTTGAAGTCCAGGTAGTCGTCGCCACCAGCGAATTCACATGGCAGGGCGACGTCGATGCTGGGGGTCGGGGGGTTGTTTGCCTGATGGGCAAAGGCGTTTGCGACGATGGCTGCGATCTGCTCCATCTGCTGTTGACTGAAACCTCCTGCTGACATTGCGGGTCCAGGCACAGGCGTCGAAGATTCAGGAGGGGTTGGTGGTGAAAGATCTCTACGAGTCTCGCGGTAGGGTCCTGGAGTCAGTGGTAAGTTGACGGTAGACGTTGATGGTGCAGGTGACGACGGGATGGCTGGGGGCCACCTAGCTCTCCTTCCTTCTTCGTTCGTCGAATACCAGCTATGCCGGATCTCACTCCACCAGATGTCGTATGTAACGCCGCTGTTGTTGGTCATGATGTAACTTGGTTGGTCTGGATCCCAATGGGCTGATGCAGGGAGGGCCCATTGCTGTTCGTCGGTGAGCTCTATCTTGACAACAGTGGAGGGACAGGGATCGGTTGTGCGTTCAATCTGGGGTTACGCCAACGTTGAACGGGTTCGTCGGCGAAGTTAATAATGAGATGGAAGGACGCGGCAGTGATAACAATCGACAACGACGTCGACGATTGTACACGTAGCATCACCCACGTCCAAGTTAAGTGGCTCCTCCACCAAAGGGAGATGCGGAGAGCCAGGGTCGGGAAAAGTCGGTTGTGAAGTTTATGTAATACACGAACGTCCGAAAACGTCCAGGTGTTAGGCGGGAGTCCGGGAGACGACTCGGACTGGGCAGGCCTCGGCTGACTGTCGTCTTGGACGTGCTATACTCGAGCGTAGACTCGGGACACGCTTTACTCAGGCTAGGTCGTCGCAGAGGTAAGAGGAAAAGCAGAACAAGGAGTTCATGCGATTCCTGAGAACTTATATAGCAACAACCGTGAGACTATATTACCTAACATTACATAACGAGCAGGAATGGAACGAATGAAGGTCATGTGAAGGGAGTGTGGGAAGTGATTGGAAAGATGATTAAAGATAATAAGAAGGAGCGGTTAAAAGAAAAGGAAAAGGGAAAGGGGAAATAAAGAAAGGGTGAAAGTTCGAGTTCTGACATTACCCCCCCCTCAAGGTTGGGTGTCCCAACCAACCAAGATCGCGGTCATCTGGCTCGGTGTTGATGAAGCGTGGGCGAAGTCGTTGGTGAGGAATTTCGAGTTTTCGAGGGGCACCGGGGTGTTTTCGATAGAATTCAGCGATCGCCTCCTTCGCGTTCTCGCCAAAGTCCATCTCAGGCTGCCACGTCAGTTCGTTGTAGCCAACCCACTTGACAAGGTATTGTAGCTTCCCTCGGTGCAGACGCGAGTCTAGGACTTCCTCGATCTCGTACTCTTCCTCGTTGTCGACGATGTCAGGTGGCGGCGGTGGCTGTTGTTTCTGACTTTCGAAGGACGGTTCAACTGTGGGTTTCAGCAGGGCCTCATTGAAGACCGGGTGGACCTTTTTCCATCGCTTTGGGAGCTTGAGCTTGTACGCGCTCGCTCCCACCTTGTCGACGATCTCGAAGGGACCATACCACTTGTCCGCTAGCTTCTTCGTCGGCGAGTCTGTGCTGATGTTTCGCCCATCAAGGAAAATCTTGTCTCCAGCCTTGTACTCCACCGAAGCCCCTGCTGTCTGGTCGTGGTAGCACTTCATGTCCTCTGCCACCTTGACCAGATTGTCCTTTGCTACATGATGAGTCTCCTTGATGTGCTTCGTGAATTCTTCCGCCAACATGTTGGCAGAGGAAGTTCGTACGGTGTCGAAGCTCTTAGGGTGACGTCCGGTGTTCACGTAGAAGGGTGACATTTTCGTCGCCGAGTGTTCGCGGTTATTGTAAGCAAACTCTGCGAGGGGGAGCCAGTCTTTCCAGTCTGATTGCCGATGGTCAATGAAGAGTCGGAGATACTGTTTGAGCTCTTGATTGACACATTCCGTCTGACCATCCATTTGTGGGTGGTACGCGGTTGACGGGTTGCCTTCAATGTGCAGGAGATTGTACAGCTCCTTCATCATCGACACATCGAACTGCGTGCCTCGGTCGTGGATGATCTTCTTTGGTAGGCCATGGAGACAGAAGACGTGGTTGCGGTATAACTGAGCCATACCTTCCGCTGACAATTTCGTTGTTGTCGGGATCACATGCATCTGCTTCGAGAACCTATCCACAAAGACGCAGATCGCGTTGTGTCCCTTAGAGTCCGGGAGCTCTCTGATTAGGTCGACCGTGATGATTTCCCAGGGACCTTCAGGGACTGCGTTTGGATGAAGCGGCCTCGACCTCGACATTCTTAAGGCTTTCGTCCATTGACAACGGTCGCATCCTCGGACGTACGCTCGGACATCGGAGAACATCGACGCCCACCAGAAATCGTGACGGATGAGCTCTACTGTCTTCGATGCTCCCGGATGACCGGCCAGTACCGAGTTGTGGCACTCTCATAACACGGCCTCCTTCATCGTCGATGGAACATATATCTTGCCTTTCATCCGCCACAACCCGTCGACTTCCATCATGTTCGTTGGCCTCTCCGACTCGTCCTGCGCCCTCTGTGCTTCACCCACTTGTTCCACCACCTTGTCGCGTGATGTTCGCACTACTCCACGGTTCAGCCACTTGTCCTTGATGAACATGACACCATCGTTGTCATCCTTGCCCTGATCATAGCCCGCCATGTGTGACAGCAAGTCGGCTTTGCCCATTGTCTTCCCCGACTTGTGTTCGAGGTGGAAGTCAAATTCTTCGAGTTTGGTCTGCCAGCGAGCTTGACAATAGCTCAGCTTCTGCACTGACCTGAAGTAGGTGAGGTTGGCGTGGTCGGACCAGATTTCGATCTTGTGGTGAGCGCCAAGGAGGTACTGCCGCCACTCCTTGAGTGCTGAAACGATTGCGAGCATCTCCTTGTCGTAGATCTTGTAGTTTTGTTCTGCTGGTTCGAGTGCCTCTGATCTGTAGGCGATCACCCTCCACTTTCCTTCCTGCTTCTGCAACAACATGCCGCTGAGTGCAAAGTTTGACGAGTCTGCCTCCATGTGGAAAGGGCCTTTGTCGTTGGCGATGGCTAGGACTGGAGGTGAGCAGAGACGTCGTCTCAGCTCCTCGAACGCTTCCTGCTGTTCGGTCTCCCATACCCAGTCCTTCTTGCCTGTTAATGACATCAACGGTCGGACCACCTTGCTGTAGTCCTTAATAAACTGTCTCAGCCAGTTTCCCATGCCGAGGAACTGTTGCAGCTCCTTGAGGTTTCGTGGGACAGGCCAGTTCGCAATCGCGTCCGTCTTCGCCGGGTCAGCCCTGATCTCGCCATTGCCAATGATGTGACTGAGGTACTTGATGACTTTGGCATCGAATTCGCACTTCTCTGGCTTCAGGTACAGGCCGTTTTCTCAGAGGATCTGGAGTACGCGCCTCGACGTGTCGATATGCTCCTTGATGGTTTCTGAGAGGATTAGGATGTCGTCGAGGTATACGATGATCAGGTTAGTGTAGATCAGGTCCTTGAAGATGTGGTTGACAAAAGCCTGGAACGTGGCCGGCGCATTGCAAAGGCCAAAGAACATGACCGTTGGTTTGAAGAGTCCCATGTTCGTGCGAAATGCTGCTTTCCATTCATCACCCTCGCGGATCCGGATATTGTAGTACCCCCAGCGAAGGTCAAGCTTAGTGATGTACTTCGCTTTCTTGACCTTGTCGACGAGTTTGTTGATGAGAGGGAGGGGATACTTGTTCTTTATCATACCATCATTGAGCTTACGGTAATCCTGGATTGGGCATAGCGATTTGTCAGCTTTCTTAATGAAGAAGAAAGGCGACGCCATGGGCGATATCGATTGTCGGATGCGACCAGACTTCAAGTTTTCATCGAGGAAGTCCTTGAGTGACTGTTGCTCCGTTGGCATGAGCGGGTAGATCTTACAGTTGCTCAGTTTGAAGTCGGGCTTCAAGTCGATGACATGATCCCAGGGTCAGTGTTCTGGCAGCTTCTCAAAGCCTTTTTCGCTGGAAACGTCGGCGTAGTCATTGAGGTACGCGGGCCAGGATGCCTTGTCCATTTGCATCTCACTCACCCTCCTCATCTGTTCCACCACCTCCTTCACCTTGCCTAGGTCCTCCACCAGCTCCCTCTCGATCGCACATTCCTCTGGACAGCGAGTGAATTCAATTGAACCCATTTTCCAGTCGACCTCAGGGTTATGACGTCGAAGCCAGTCGTACCCCAGGAATATGTTTGACGATGCTAGGGACATTACCGCAAGGACAATCCTTTCCTTGTGGTGGCCGATCATGAGCTCGACTTCGACATATTCTTCGATCAACCCAGCCTCGTTGTGCGTGCCATCGGCGTTGAGTACTGCGAGGGGTCGGATGTAACGCTTTGTCTCCAACCCATACTGTTCGACGAACCTCACGTTGATGCACGATCCTGTACACCCTGAGTCCACAAGGGTGTGTGCATCCACCTCTCTCACTTCGCCCGCTACGCTTTGTCTGACGTTCAGGAGAAGGTCCAGCTGGCGTCCGCCAGTTCCTCTCATGAACAGCTGCTCGTACTCCTCATTTTTATTCACACCAGTGGGGACTTCGTAATTGGAAAAACCATTGACATTGTTTGCATCTATGTATTGTACAGATGGTTGGTTATATTTTAGTGAATCCGGATTCGAAGTCCCTTGTTCTTCTCGGTCAGTCGCCCTGATGACTACGCCTGACCACTCGCAAAACCCTGTGAGTTGACGACCTCTTCGTCATTGTCTTCTTCCTCCACATAGTCCTCCACAGTCGACCTTCGAGTGTCTACGACTTCCTCGAATGCTGATTCCTTCATTGCGCCGAGCTTGTTGGTGAGGATATGACGTTTGCCTGGCGCCATCAGTTCCAGCATGCGCTGGATGATCGGCTTCCCCTGCGGGCACTTGCTCTTAAAGTGGTCCAGCCCGCCGCAAATCCAGCACGCCCGTTGTCGTTGCGCTTCGTTCATCGAGACGTCCATTGGCTGACCAGCACCTCCAAAGGTGACGCCAGTCGCATTGCGCTTGTCAACGTGTGGGGCTGTGAACGGACGACGGATGGGCGGCGCCTGCTGTTGCTGTGGGCGCGTGGGGGGTAGTGCACAGCCTCGTTGGATGGCGCGGATCTGCTGTTCACCACGATCGATTTTGACGGCCTTCTTTTTCCAGTCTTCGTACTTTGTTGGGACCGGCATCGACCTTAGCACTCCACGGACCACCTCGATGTTCATAGCGCGCTTTAGGCGGTCGCAAATGACACTATCGTCTGTCAGTTCCGCTGCTTTGATGATTACGTCAAGGTCTTGGAAGAACTCGTCAGCAGAGAGGTCCTTCTGGACCTTTTCTCAGAACTTCTTCAATGCCTTCTCCTTTCTGTTCGGGTCGTCGAAGGATGCATCCAGTCATTCCTGGAACCTTGCCCAGCTATCCGTGAAGCTCACAATGCCACTCGTCGTGAACTCCTGAACATAGTTCTGCGCCCACATCAACGCGTTGCCACCCTTGAGATAGGAGAGTGCGACATAGATCTTGCTCAACGATGAGGGGTACCTCATGGGGTTCGCCGATACGAAGAGTAGGACTTCGCGCTTGAAGTCGAGGTAATCGTCACCGCCAGCGAATTCGCGTGGCCGGGCGACGTCAGTGTTGGGGGGCTGAGCATTCCCGGTTTGTGCAGTGGGGGCATTCGCCACTTGCTGAGTAAAGGCCACAGCGATTAACGCTGTGAGCTCCTGTTGTTGTTGTTGAGTGAACCCTGTAGATGTCGACATTGTCGGTGCTGGCGTGCGGGATAAGTGTTCGGGAGGTGTTGGCAGCGATGAGTCTCTACGGGGCGTACGATAACCTCCCGGTTCGCTAGGAAGGATCACCGACAACGTTGAGACAGTAGGTGATGACGGTGCACGGGGAGGTCAAGGTGCCCAACGAGTTCATTCGCCTGATGGTTCAGTTGAGTACCAGGCGCGTCTAGTGTTACTCCACCAGAGGTTATGGGTGACATGGTTCCTGTCGTCTGCTACATACAATTGTCGTTTGGTGTCGTAGCATGAAGAAGAGGGGAGAGCCCGCTGTTGTTCCTCTGTGAGATCTATCTTGACTACGTCGGAGGGGGAACGGGGAGGGGCTGGTTGTCCAGATGAATGTTATGCTGACGAAGGACAGGTTCGTTGGTGAATTTGATGATAAGACAGAAGGTGGCGGCCGAGAGCACAATCGACAACGATGTCGACGACTGTACACAGTGTGTTACCCACGTCCAAGTCAGATGGTTCCTCCACCAAAGAGAGAGACAGAGAGCCAGGGTTGGGAAAAGTTGGTTGTAGGTTTACGTAATACACGAACATCCGTAAGCATCTGGGCAGGGTTGAGGGTTGTCGTTTAGGGGGTTTACACGTCAAGTCCTTTGAGGGGAGCGCTCCTCTAGACCGAGTGAAGGCGAGTTGACAGCGACGACATACGCTGGGGATGAGCCTGGGTGGGGTTCTGCTTTTATGTTAGGCGGGAGTCCGGGAGACGACTCGGACTGGGCAGGCCTCGGCTGACTGTCGTCTGGGACATGCTATACTTGAGCGTAGACTCGGGACATGCTTTACTCAGGCTAGGTCGTTGCGGAGGTAAGAGGAAAAGCAGAACAAGGAGTTCATGCGATTCCTGAGACCTTATATAGCAACGACCGTGAGACTATATTACCTAACATTACATAATGAGCGGGAATGGAACGAATGAAGGTCATGTGAAGGGAGTGTGGGAAGTGATTGGAAAGATGATTAAAGATAATAAGAAGGAGCGGTTAAAAGAAAAGGAAAAGGGAAAGGGGAAATAAAGAAAGGGTGAAAGTTCGAGTTCTGACACCAGGCAGGGTTGAGGGTTGTCGTTTAGGGGGTTTACACGTCAAGTCCGTTGAGGGGAGCGCTCCTCTAGACTGAGTGAAGGCGAGTCGACAGCAACAATGTACGCTGGGGATGAGCCTGGGTGGGGTTCTGCTTTTATGTTAGGCGGGAGTCCAGGAGATGACTTGGACTGGGCAGGCCTCGGCTGACTGTCATCTGGGACGTGCTGTACTCGAGTGGGAAACTCGGGGCACACTATACTCAGGCTAGGTCATCGTGGAGGTAAGAGGATTAATACAATATACACTACTACAGGAGGGGACGCAGTCTCACCTAGGTCGTCGCAGAGGTAAGAGGAAAAGCAGAACAAGTGTTCATGCGAGTTCCTCAAACCTTTTATTCGCGCCAATTGTGAGACCGGATTATCTAAGTACTGTATAGTTTATGTAACTAGAAATGGAATGAATGAAGGTCATGCGAAAGGAGTGTGGGAAATGATCATAAAGACGGTTAATTATAATGAAAAGGAGCGATTAAAATAAAGGAAATGGCGAAATGGTAAAAAGGGAATAAGAGAGAAGGAAAAAGTTCGAGTCCTGACACATTCCTTATCGAAGGAAAGGGGGCAAGCAGGCTCGTGAACAAGCAAAAGTCGGGAAGAGGCAAGTTGCTGCATTTTTTAGAAACTATAAAAGATACTCACTACCTATAGCGCTGGTTGTGGACCCTCTTTTCCATATTTCAGAATTTGTGCTTGCACCGTTGCATACTTTTTTCTTCTCCCGTACATCTTGAGTATTTTGCCTTCAAATTTTCTGATGTTTGTAGCCCTAAACCAACCTCTTCGTTCTCACTCGATCAGGATCGCTCACGATTGTCTATTGGCTGACCATACTAAATTCCTGTGCTGATCCGGATGTTTATCACTCCCATCATTTTCAAAGGGCGCGAGTGCGGATCAGACGGGCACATCAGTTCTCGTACCTGCCGTGCTGGACCTCTTTCCCCGGAAGTGCTGTCATGAATAAAACAAGTGATGATGGTCGTCTCCATGTCAGCATGAAGAGTTAGCTCTTTATCGTGCACTGCAATCTTGCAACCCATCCGCTCGTTTCTTTTTTCCAGCTTGTCATAGTCTGAGCAGCGGCAGCAGCCGGCGCTCTGCAGTACCGTAAGTCTTCCACCTTCATTGCGTTGTTCGTCCTCACACTCATGTCTTTGTATTTCGATTTTCTCAACAGCGCGCACCCTGATATTGCAGCGAGATGCACCGTCGGTTCTCACTCTTGACACTTCCACTCCTTTCCACCCCTCTCGTTTTCGCGCGTTCTTACAACGTAACGATCGACGACCAACTAGGGGACCCAACGACGGGTCAGTCGATCAGCTACAGCCCCCCAAGCTCATGGAACTCCGGACAAACATGCTCGGGATGCACGGCCACGCCGTCTCCCGTGAGTGATGCGTACATGGGGACGTGGAAGGACGCGTCGTTCGTCCCTTCTGGCAGTTCGGAGGCGAATGCGGGGCAGATCATACAGGCGTCAGTCCCGTTCATAGGCAAGTCCTCACTTGCTTTCTCAAATACAGAAGAATCAAGCCCGTTGACGTTATTCGGGCAAGTAGGAACGGCGGTATATGTGAATTGCATTTTGACAGGGTCGAGCGAACATCCAGATGGGAACACAGACATGACGTTCAAAGTCGACAACATCATTGTCGGGACGTATCAGCAGTCTCCGAATAACGACGCAACTTATCATTTCAATGTGTCGGTCTTTTCGATAACTGGCCTTGACAATAGTGTACATACAATCACACTTGAGTCTGGATATGCGGGGAAGAATGCGCTCGTTTTACTCGACTCCATCGTATATACGTGAGTTCTCCCTGCAACTACCTTCATAAGTTTCAGTTTACAATTTTTTCTGTGAAGTAAAGAAGTCGATGACCCAACTTCGCCAAGCGACTCAACGGGCACAGTAGACTTGGGTAGCAGTACACCGACGTCGACATCCAGCCCCTCGTCCAACTCGTCATCGCCAAACACGCCCGTAATTATCGGCTCCGTCGTGGGTGGCATAGTCGCAGTAATCATTATCCTGGTCATCGCCTTCCTTTGCTATCGCCGACAACGACGGCGCGAGGGCGGCGTGCGCGTCGTACTCGACTCTTCCGACGTTCCGAGCCCCATGTCCCCTTACTCACGGTACCCAGCGCACCCAAACCACTTCAGCCAACTCGACCCAGAAATTCGTAGCGCCCCCTTCATCCTCCGCGTGCCGGGCGCATCAACGCTCGCGCCAGGCGACTCCGTCTCACAGGTCTCCGCGAGCTCCGACCACACGTCGGACTGGACGAGCGTCGTCGGGAGCGGGAACGCGCGGCCGACATTCGCTGAGCGGGCACGGGCGTTCGCGGTTACGCGCGGACGCCAGCGCTCGAATTTGGGGCTGATGAAGGTGCAGAATGCTACGGATGCGGATATGCATGACTTGGATGTGTGTGAGGAGATAAACCCGCCTGCATATATGCCCTTCAAATTTGGGAGCTTTGCTGAGAAGGAAAAGTCGTGAGTACTTATGTGAACTCGAGGATGTAAGTGAGAGGGGAGGGGATTATCGTTTTCTTTTTTTTCCCTGTCGGACTTGCACAACACAGTTTCTCTCTTCCAATGGGGTTTACTTTTTTTTTCGTGATTTTAGGAGGAATAGGGGTTTGGCGTTTGGTGTTTCTATTTCATGCAGGATTCCAGGATATAACATTCTTTTTCACCGCTTGCTATGATTGTTGTAGTACATATCTTAAATTTGTTACTTTTTAAGAACTAAGAAAGCGAGGGGCGAACGCTTCTATTCTGAACATTTCCGGCAGTGCTAAGCAGTGTCAACCGGTACATTGAGATTAAATTGTCATCGTCATCCTACTGAGTCACTTACACCAAGTCTATACCACAGCTTTGAGAGCTTTCTGGAAAGGGTGTTGTAGCGAAAAGAAAGGACTCTGCCATTGTTCCTCACTGGCTCAAGATGACTGTCCTTCCGAATGCGGTTTGTTGTGGCGGCAAGTCACGCGCTACATTGACACAACGCCATGCCGGCACCGTCACGGTCGCCCGATGCGCTGAAGCACTCACTCGCGTTCCGCCCACCATCACCTCAGCCTTATTCTCGCTTCATATTCAGCTTGTAACTCTCTAGTCGTCGGGCCACGTTTGGTGTGCTACAGTCTCGATTCAGCATTTGCCATATTCGCGTGCTATCAGCTCATTATCAGTCAGCGTCGGACCTCCGCATTATCACTCGTGTTATCTCGACATTCAGCGTAAACTGTACTCCATTCTTTAATTTGTATCTCTTGCACGCGAACGTACACGCACTCTTCTGTATCAATAGGCGCGTTCGAACATGCCGCCTTCATCTGTTCCGCCAGTCTCGGCGCGAACACCCAGCGGCGGCGCGTCAGACAGGAAGGCAGAGAGGGTCCCGACGCGTCGCATGGACGAGGAGGACATCCGGCCGTACGTACTCACGAGCGAGCTGGGCAAGGGCAGCTTCGCGACCGTCTACAGAGGCTATAACGAGGTGCATATACTTCCTTATCACTCATTAAGACTATACTCAAAGGTCTCACGCGGCTTCTCAGAACACTAAAGAACAAGTTGCGATCAAGACTGTCAGTCGCAGCGGCCTCTCGTCGAAGCTGTTCGACAACCTGCAGAGCGAGATCGATATCCTCAAGTCTCTCTCGCATCGCCATATCACGAAGCTTATGGACATTGTGGTGTGCATTGCCTCCTTGCTTCTGAAACCTTATACATGCACTGACTCGCCTCGTCTCGGTAGCGCGCAGAGAAGAATATTTATCTCATTATGGAATATTGCTCAGGTGGGGATCTAACGAACTATATTAAGAAGAGGGGGAAGGTCGACACGCTGGAGTATGTGCCTTCTCCTGGTGCTGCGCCAACATACTACCCGCACCCGAAGGCCGGAGGATTGGACGAAACTGTTGTTCGCAGCTTCTTAAGGCAACTTGGTAAGCTCGACATTTACTTTGACGTTGCAAAGACGTCTGCTAACAACGCATATTGTGTTCACTAGCCCGGGCGCTTAAGTTCCTGCGTAGTCGAAACCTAATACACCGCGACATCAAACCCCAGAATCTGCTTCTCAAGCCTGCTTCCCCGGAGGAACTGGCACGCGGGCATCCTCTGGGTGTGCCAATACTGAAAGTTGCAGACTTTGGCTTTGCGCGTATGCTGCCGAACGCGATGATGGCGGAGACGCTCTGCGGCTCGCCGCTGTACATGGCGCCCGAGATCTTGCGATATGAGAAGTACGATGCGAAGGCAGACCTATGGAGCGTTGGCGCGGTGCTCTACGAAATAGCTACGGGTCGTCCGCCATTTCGCGCCGCGAACCACTTAGAACTGCTCAAGAAAATCGAGCACTCGAAGGGCATACGATTCCCCGACGAGGACCAACCTGCAGGCGAGAAGGATCCAGAGCTGAGAGCCGTACCACCCGATATCAAGAGGCTCATCCGCAATCTCCTGAGGCGGTTTCCGGCGGAGCGAGCGAGCTATGATGAATTCTTCAACAGCACCGCCCTCGCGAAGTCGAAGATGCCACGCCCGCCTAAGGACGGAGAGGTGGCGACGTCTTCGGCGAGGACATCGAGTTCTGGGGCCGGCGATGCTGAGACGGTTGTGATCGGCACGGTGAAGAAGCGCCCGAAGCCGGCGGTGCTGCAGGAGTCGCCGTTTCCGGAGAGTGAGAGGCCTGCACCTCCTCCGCCGGCTAAAGATGCAGACATTAGAGATGCAGGGGAGGCTAAGTTTGTCTCGCAGACGAGGTTGTCCTTTCGGAGGAGAGAGAACGTCCCGCCAGCTTTGCCGCTGTCGGATGCCGTTGCTGATCTTCCTAGTGGTGGGAGGTATGGCGCTGCTAGCTTTATTTCTGCCTTTCATGTTTACTTATTATCATATTCAAGTCCTCCTTTTGGTAATGCTATGGATGCCGCTCAGACCGAGCCGGTAAGGAAATTGGCTCTAGAAGTGCGGACTAAAGGGAAGCCTCTGTCGACCGAGGCATCTATCATTCCTGGCGAGAGCGAGGAAGATGGTATGTTACGGCGGGAGTATGTGATGGTCGGCGACAATCGTGCTATTGAGTTTGGTCGCACTGTAGACGGTTCGTCAAAGTCATGTTTTTCGGCTTTTGACTAGAATTTTAACTAATCGTCTCTTAGAAATCGCAGCGGCTCGACGACGACCTACTCTTGACCGCAGGCTCAGCTCGCCTACCGTTGAGAAGCGGAACTCCGATCCCTTCCGACCGAACTATGACGGAGAATCTCCTGGCTCGGGGCCCTCCACGAATACCGCCTTCCCTCCTCCGCCCAACCCCTACGCACCACCACTCTCCGCTTCCCCGTCGCGAGGTAGCGCTCTCACGCGCGCACTAAGCATTGCTTCGAAAAAGCTCTTCGGGACGCCGACGCCAGGCGCAGGACGCTTGCCCTCGGCGTACTCGTACTTCCCTGAACGCGTCTCGGAGAAGACGTATGACGAGAAACAGCAATCGCCGATGCGTGCGCCACTGCTTTTGGGTGGGATGAACACGACGATACGCGATCCGCTGGAAGAGGATTTGCTAGTGGGACTTGAGGAGCTGGCGCAGAAGACGGATGTGCTGACGCGGTGGGCGGACGAGATGTATGAGTATGTCAAGGCTGTGCCGCAGAGTGCGTTTTTATCTCTTCCTTTTCACCTCGTTATGTTCTGATGCAATTTTTTCTACCCATTTCAATATTATAGAGCCTCTCCCTCCCTCCGCAAAATTCGCACAACTCGGCGGCGAGACCGACGCTGCTGCCGAACGGCGTCGCAATGCGAATATTGACGCAGAGTACAATGCGGTGACCTGTGTTGCACTGTACCTACTACTCATGTCCTTCTCGCAGAGGGGGATTGATAGGCTGCGGCTGCACCAGGAGGGCATGAAGATGCGAGATCCGGAAGGACGGCTTGAAGTGAGCGAGGGGTTTGATGACGGTCCGTATTCTTCGCTCTTCGCCTTCGATCTTTGTTTCGTGCGCTCGACTTCTAATGTTTATCGACCGATAGCGCTCACTTGGTTCTCGACCCACTTCCTGAAATGCAGCGACCGAGTTGCGTTGGTCCGGACTTGGCTACCCGAGACAGCAATGACAGGACCTTCGTGGCTTGGCCAGCTTGTATATGATCGGGCTCTACAGCTTGTGCGTGTTTGTCTTTCTCCTCGAGCAAATACGTTTTGATTTTACATGTGGGGCCATTAACAGTCTCGTAAAGCCGCGCACATGGAACTTGTCGACCAAGGCTCTCCGAGCGACTGTGCTGCGCTGTACGAAGAGTCACTGTGGTGCCTATACGCACTGCAGGACGACTTGATGCAGGCCGGCAACCCATTCCAGGAGGAAGACAAAGTGACGATCTCGACGTGTGCGTTTTTTCTCCTTCTCTTTGCATTCTGTGATTTTTTTTCTTATTTGGTTTTGTAGGGATCGAGAAGACGAAGAAGCGTCTAGCCAGCTGTCGAAGTAAACAAGGTTCGCAGAAGGGCGACTCGGAGACGCGAAAGAGTCCTGGGAGGGGGACGGCTCCCGTCGCTATTCCTGATGAGCCCGAGGTGCGCTATCGGCCGCCGCCTCGGGAGACTCGTGGGTCGCCTCTTCGCTGACAGCCCTGTGACCTGCTTCCGCCGTCCTGGCTTGTTGAGAAACGGGGCAATCCTGCCTCTGACAAATGTCTTTGTTCTTTCCTTTTCTTGTCCTTTCCTGTATATAATCTCGTCGGCTTGATTTTCTCTTTCATCTTTCACCTCTCACCTCTCATCTCTGACGTCTCTCTCGGGTTCATTCGTGTTTATTCTTTAAGACTGTCCTCTCATAATTTGTTTCCTTTACTTTCGTTTCACGAACCTCCATCTGTAACACTATCTCATCCTCGACTCTGAGATCGATCCTCCTGAGTATTTTCGCTTCTATCTTTTTACTTCTTCCACTTGTATACCACATCTCTTCATGATGCAGGACATTGCTGCTCTTTTATGTAGACCAAGAGCTGCTGTACATGTTTTGATTCTCACTGTCTTTTCTTTCATTGTTGTGCACCTGTACAATTATGTATTCTCGAGTGTCTTCACAATCTCATCATCTCGCTTTGGTTCTACAGCTGCTATTCAGAAGTGGTATTGAAGCTTTCCAGCGGCGTCTTTGAGTGCGCTTCTATAACCCGTTCGTAATACCTCTTTGCCCACTTACTAGCAGGACGACATATTCTATCATTTTGCTTGAAGATGCTGCCTTCAAGTTCATGATACGGGGCCCGTTAAAATGTCAGAAGCACACACTGTCTCGACTTTCGACGCCGTACATCATGCATCATATCCCATTCATTCATGCATAGACTGTTCGACTCTCTTGCGCCTCTTGGCTGTGCAACGTTGTGATCGCTCAACTGCCAGATGGGCTTGGACAAGTTGGAGAGCGGAAGATGGATGGCTCATCACGATCAGGATCAAAGCGCAGCAACTGATGCTCGTGATGATCTGTCGATCAGAAGTCAAATCCCCTGTCTAGGTCCTTGTGCAACAACTCGCGCATGCCTGGCGGAAGGACGGGCTTCCCGTCGACGGCGATGTAGCCTGTTCACCGATGTGGCAGTGACAGTCGTCAGAAGGTATTGCGGTAATTTGAGGGAATGTTGAAAAGGGAACGCACGGAAAGGCATCTCAACGCTCTCTTTTGCGTTGAAGGTTATTGTAGGGAAGTCCTGTCGGAAGGAAATATCTAAGCGTCTTTACAGCAGGACCTTATAGCTGTGAAGCCTACTGTGTAGGGTATATCTTGCAGTTTCACTGGGACATACGTTATTGTTATTTTAGATCAAGGAGAACAAGAAGATGCGTGAGTTGACGAACCGCCATCTTGCACGACTTTCTTTGTGACACCGAGGGCGGTGTCCGTCGTCATCTGCACGCTCCCAAGATGCCGGGTTGGGAAGCCCAACTTTCTGAGCTCAGCGGTGCGATCTCGCGGTGGGTCATCGCCTGTCCGTATATAATTTTAGAGTAAATACCAACAATACCTCAAAGCATAGCATAGCCGGGAGTCTCACACCTAGAATACCCTAGTCTTGACCTATTAATAAACCGCTCTCACACCGGAAGTAACTAAGAAAGAGACATACGCCAAAGAGGAACCACTCGAAAGCTCCCTCGCCATCTTGCGGACTGAGCTCCTTCTCTGCTTTGGGATCAAGGAGGCAGACTTTGCTCAGAGGGACACTTTCCCTCTGCATGAGCTCGAGCACGCCGATTTGATGGGCTGTTGCTTTTGCTGAGGATGATACATCGCCATCAGCGAAGACGGCTGAGAGAGCGTTCGACGAAGAGTGGGAGAGTTGCGTAAAATGGATCTGGGCATCCGGGCCTGCGAACGTGCGCATATGCTAAGGTTTTGGTCTATTTCGTATCTCGAGAAGTATTTAGATATCCATGGGGAATTGACGGACGATGTATTCCAGTTCGACCCATTCGGGAAGAGTTTTTCCTTCCTGCTCGTCCTCTTCCATGTGCTCTGCAAGTAGGTATTATCGCATATACTGGGCCGTATAGCAAATGGAATTTACCAATGACATAGGTGAAGGGCATAACTTGGACCTTTTCTTCTTCTCTTCTGAAAGTTGTTGAAGAAGCCCGAGTCGGGTGTTTGTCTAATATTCTACTAAGTGGAGTAAGCAACCTTCCTATTGGGGAAGGTAGCGCGTCTGGGAACGAGAGGACCGTGTCCACGCTACACAACTCCCCTTTCCTCTTGCCGTCGACGTCGACGACGAGCTACGCTCCTTCACTTCCCTCTCTTCTATCCTCTGTATTTTTCTGTCGTCGCCGACGCTGACAGAGTCGCCACCGCCGTTGTCGGCGTGAAGCCTGTCCATCATGGCCTCGAACAGACAATCCACCATTCTTCACCAGCGCCTCGAAAACACGACCGACCTCGCAACGCTCTCGCCCGTGGCCGACGACATAATCATCTCCTGTCTGCGCGAGCGATATGCCTCAGAGAACATCTACGTGAATGTCGGGTCCTCGGCCATTGTCGCCTTGAACCCGCACAAATATGTGCCCAGCAATGCTGATTCCGTGCTTATGAAGTACGCCGCAGAGTACCGTAATACCTCGCCAGACAAGGAGTATCTGCCACCGCACATATTCCAGGTTGCCAACAATGCGTATTACCATATGCGTCGGACGCAGCAGGACCAATGCATTCTTCTCAGGCAAGTCCGAGATATAATCGGTTGTTATGTCACGTCAAACTAACTGTCATCTTAAAAATACTTGCGTGTAGCGGGGAGACATGCAGCGGCAAGTCCGAAAACCGGCGTCTCGTCATCAAATCCATCATCGAACTCAGTGTAAGCAACCCGGGCAAAAAGGGGTCAAAACTCGCCACCCAGATTCCCTCCGCCGAGTTCGTGCTCGAGACCTTTGGAAATGCTCGCACACTCTTCAACCCTAACGCCTCGCGCTTCGGCAAGTACACCGAGCTGCAATTCACAGAGCGCGGCCGCCTTAGTGGTGTCAAGACGCTTGACTACTACTTAGAGCGTAGCCGCGTTGCCGGGGCTCCGTCAGGTGAACGCAATTTTCACATTTTCTACTACCTTGTAGCCGGCGCGTCGGTGGAAGAGCGCCAATATCTCAAGCTCACGGACAAGACGATGTTCCGCTACTTGGGCCCGCGACAAGCCACGGCGCCAAGGCAGGAGGAGGATGCGGTGCGCTTCGACCAGCTCAAGGTGGCGTTGAAGAGTGTCGGTCTGTCTAAGCGTGTCGTAGCGCAGACATGTCAGCTCCTGGCTGCGATTCTTCATCTTGGCAACTTGGACTTCATCGTTGACCGTCAGCGGAACGAGGACGCGGCTGTCGTCAAGAACACTGATGTACTCGAGATTGTTGCCGAGTTTCTCGGCGTTCAGTCACAGGCACTTGAGAACGCGCTTTCCTGCAAGATGAAGCTTGTCAAGAAGGAGCTTTGCACTGTGTTCTTGGATCCCGATGGTGCTTCCGACAATCGTGACGACCTCGCAAAGATTCTCTATTCCCTCCTTTTCGCTTGGTTGAATGAGCAGATCAACCAGAAGCTCTGCAGGGACGATTTTACCAGCTTCATCGGGTTGTTCGATCTTCCAGGGCCGCAGAACATGGCGACGTCTGCCAGTCGGTCAAACTCTCTTGATCAATTCTGCGTGAATTTCGCAAATGAGCGACTTCATGGTTGGATTCAGAAGCGGATGTTCGAGTCGCATGTGGACGAATACAACCAGGAAGGTATATCACGTTTCGCGCCTGCGGTCCCATACTTCGATAATGCAGAATGTGTTCGCTTGCTGTCGAACATGCCGGGCGGCCTTACCCATATTATGGACGACCAGGCGCGTCGTATGCCGAAAAAGACTGATCACACGATGGTCGAGGCGTTTGGCAAGCGCTGGGGCAATCACTCGTCTTTCAAGGTCGGTGGCATTGACCGCTCGGGCTTCCCGACGTTCACCGTCAACCATTACAACGGACCAGTCACCTACTCATCGGAGGGCTTCCTCGAGAAGAACCTCGACGCGCTCAACCCCGACTTCGTCTCGCTTCTACGCGGCAGCGGTACAGATGGCGCGACACCTCATGGGACAGAGGGCACGGGTTCCGTCAATTCTTTCATCCGAAACCTCTTCTCTGGCAGGGCGATCGCCACGCAAGCTCACCCGCGCAATGAAGATACGATCGTTGCAGCGCAGCAGACCGTAAAACCGATGCGCGCGCCATCGACACGCCGGAAGGGCACTGTGAGGCGCAAGAATGCGCTCGGAGGAGCCGGGGCAGATGAGGAAAAGGACGACGATGACGCGTTGTTAGACGGAAAGGCACCTTGCGTCGCAGGGGAGTTCCGCGCCGCTCTGGACACGCTGTTCTCGACCCTTAATGAGACGCAGGCGTGGTACGTGTTCTGCATCAACCCGAACGACTCTCAGCTTCCCTTGCAACTCGAGGGACGTGCAGTAAAGGGCCAGATTAGAAGTGCAGGCTTAACAGAAATCGCGAAGCGCAATGTCAACGTATTCGAGGCAAACATGACTCCAACTGAGTTCTGCGATCGGTACAAGGATTGCCTCGCTATTTTGAATATCCACGAAGGCGATGAGGTATCGAAGGTTGAGCAGGCACGTACGGCGCTTGATTTACAGGAGCGGGATATTGTTATCGGTTCTTTCAAGGTAAGCCTACCATCTATCTTATGGACGACATTGTGATACCTATCTAATTTTCATGCTTCTTTAGGTGTTCTTGTCGCAGCGGGCTTTCCATAAACTCGAGGACCGTCTACGTGCTGAGGACGTCGAAGAGCAGAAGCGCAATCGTTTGCGCGACGCCGAAGCGGAGGCTGGTCTCGATGTTCGTGGAGGTGACATGTTTGGTCCGTATTCGTCTCATGGACACCAAGGTTCACGTGCGGATTCGCCGACCATGGGCGCTTTCAACGATCCTTTCAGCCAGTCAAACCAACAGCTGCCTCTTGTGTCTAACGCGTCTCCGTTCATGCGCGCAGACATGTACAATGACGACTATGACGAACGAGGCTCGTTTCGTAGTGACGAGGTGGACGCAAAGAGCCGTCTCACGAGCAACCGCGAGGACTCGATGTCCAATTTTGGCGGTTCAGAATCTTATGCGCCATCACGTAATATGTTCCAGAACGATGACACGAAGGGGTTGCTTGGGAAAGAGGCTCTGCCAGGCGAAGTGCTCGAAGGTGAGACTACTGAAGATGTCAAGGAATCATCGAACCGTCGGCGATGGGTCGCGTTTGTTTGGTTGTTAACCTGGTGGTGCCCGAATATCTTCCTCATCTGGTGTGGCCGCATGAAACGTCTGGATGTTAGGCAGGCATGGCGAGAGAAACTAGCGTTAAACATGATGATCTGGTTCTTCTGTCTTTCGGCGGCGTTTGTCATCGCTGTGCTTGGCAACTTGATTTGTCCTACGGAACATGTCTTCAGCACAAGCGAACTGGCCGAACACGATAAAAACTCGAACAGCATGTACACATCCATCCGCGGCGAAGTCTTTGATCTCACCAACCTCATCTCGTTCCATCAACGCGTCGTCGACGTCGTGCCTTCGAAGCTTCTTGAAAACTACGCGGGGACATCTGCGGACGATATCTTCCCGGTCCAGGTTTCTGCCCTCTGTAATGGCGTCTCTGGCTCTGTCAACCCATACGTGACGCTCGACTCGAAGAACACTACCGATCCTAACTCACAGTACCACGATTTTCGTGCCTGGACGAATGACTCACGTCCGGACTGGTACTTCGAGAGCATGACCCTCATGCGTTGGAATTACCGTGTTGGCTTCGTAGGTTTAACGTCGAAGGAGGTTAAGAACGAAGCATCATCTGGAAATGCCATCGCTATTTACGACGGACTTGTTTACGACCTGACTGATTACATCAATTTCGCGCCCAGTGTTCAGGCTCCAGATGGATTTTCGGCGCCCTCAGGTGTCGACGTCAATTATATGGACAGCAACGTCGTCGACTTGTTCAAATTCGCTGGTGGGGGCGATATCACAAAGCAGCTTGATTCTCTCAATATTGACAGTGACACGCTCGCTCGCCAGAAGACGTGCTTGCGCAACCTGTTTGTCGTCGGCAAAGAAGACCATCGTAATTCGCCGAAATGCCTCTTTGCAACATATATCCTCCTCGCGCTCTCGATCATGATGGTCAGTGTCATTGGGTTCAAGTTCCTTGCGGCTCTTAGCTTCGGTGGTATGCGCGCTCCTGAGGACCACGACAAGTTCGTTATCTGTCAGGTCCCGTGTTATACAGAAGGTGAAGACTCTATGCGGAAGACCATCGACTCGCTGGCGAAGTTGAAATACGACGACAAGCGCAAGCTCATCTTTATCATCTGCGACGGTAATATTGTCGGGTCAGGGAATGATCGTCCAACTCCGCGTATCGTTTTGGACATCCTCGGTGCTGACCCGAACAATGACCCGGAGCCGCTCAGCTTCTTGTCATTAGGAGAGGGTGCGAAGCAGCACAACATGGGCAAGGTTTACTCTGGACTTTATGAGTGCGCGGGCCACGTTGTTCCCTATATCGTTGTCGTGAAGGTCGGAAAACCAACGGAAAGGTCCAGGCCAGGTAACCGTGGCAAGCGTGATACGCAAATGCTTCTCATGCATTTCTTGAATAAGGTGCGCTGTACTCATGACGTGGATAAGGATGTCGCTGATTTATTATTTCGTCTGAAATAGGTTCATTTCAACGCCGCTATGAATCCTCTAGAACTCGAGATCTACCATCAAATCAAGAATGTCATCGGAGTCAACCCAACGTTTTATGAGTACCTGTTCATGGTTGACGCTGATACTGTTGTGGATACCCTTTCTTTGAACCGGCTTATCTCAGCGTAAGTCTTGATATCATGCATGGAAGGATATCTGTTGATGGGTTTACAGCATGATTCATGATAAGAGAGTTCTCGGAGTATGCGGTGAAACATCGCTTTCAAATTCAAAGCACTCTATCATTACGATGATGCAGGTGAGTGAATTGATTTTTCACTGCGACAGCGATTTGACTGAGATTGTGTTAGGTTTACGAGTACTACATTTCGCATCATCTTGCTAAGGCTTTCGAAAGTCTGTTTGGTTCCGTAACGTGTCTTCCGGGTTGTTTCACGATGTACCGTTTGCGGACGCCCGACACGCACAAGCCGTTGTTCATTGCGAACTCGGTTATTGATGACTACTCGGAAAATCGTGTCGACACGTTGCACATGAAGAATTTGCTGCACCTCGGCGAAGATCGTTATTTGACCACGCTGCTTCTGAAGCACTTCCCGATGTACAAGACGCAGTTCGTTCGGGATGCGAAGGCCTACACCACCGCTCCAGATGAATGGCAAATTCTTCTTTCGCAGCGACGTCGTTGGATCAACTCAACGATTCACAATTTGGGCGAGCTCGTCTTCCTCGACAGACTCTGTGGCTTCTGCTGTTTTTCCATGCGTTTCGTTGTGTTCATCGATTTGGTGTCTACGATCATTCAACCAGTAACTGTGGCCTACGTGAGTAACGTCGTTTGATGCACAGTGCATGTCGGTTTTTATTGACACATCCGTTCTTTAGATTGTGTACCTTATTTATCTCATCGCTGCCAAGGGAGATTCGATTCCGATGTGGTCAATCATCATGTTGGCTGCTATATACGGTCTGCAAGCCCTTATTTTCTTGTTCCGACGGAAATGGGACATGATCGGCTGGATGGTTTTCTACATCTTGGCTATTCCTGTCTTTTCCTTCGCCTTGCCTCTCTACTCGTTCTGGAAAATGGACGACTTCTCATGGGGTGCTACTCGTGTGGTCTTGGGTGAAAAGGGCAAGAAGATGATTGTTCACGTGAGTCGCCCATACATATTTATCCTGAGAATGCACCTTGATTTGTGATCAGGATGAAGGCAAATTTGATCCTCGCTCGATTCCTCTGAAAACGTGGAACGACTACGAGAACGAGTTGTGGGATAAGGAGTCGAATCACAGCATTGGCTCGTGGGTGCCTCCCTCGAAGGCAAAGAACGATGGATACGCTGAGTCACGCACGGCTTCACTTTATGGACGGGAGACGTATTACGAACCGCAGCCAAGGAGCTATTCGCCAGCGCCTTCGCAGTTCCAGATGCAGTATGGGATGCAGCAAATGCACCCGCCGCCTGGGTACCAGTCTGGTCGGAACACGCCGATCGCTGGTGGCTACACGAACTCGCCGCTACGACCAATGAGCGAGATGGGCATGGGTGGACTCCAGCAGCCCGCACCATCTCGGCCTGTTACCAACTACCTCGACATGCCCATTCCCAATACACACAGTCCGGAGGACGCGGACTTCATGGCGCCATCACACGGGCCGACCGATTCTGAGCTCGAGCGGGCGGTGAGCGAGGTGCTCCAGGGTGCTGATCTCAACACTGTTACGAAGAAAAATGTCAGACAGCGTCTGGAAGGCATGTTTGGCGTGGACTTGTCTGCGCGAAAGGCGGTCATCAATGCTGCCATCGACCGTGTCATACTGTCGCAGTCATGATTGCCCCCTTGATGGCATGTCTGTTCTTTTTTCATTTCATGGCCACGCATTTCGGACTTGTGACGGACGCTGTAAGGAAGTTTTTGAGACACTTCATAGGCCGCTCTTTCTATAATCATTTAATTGTCCCTCTTTCTTTACTTATTGGACTTAGCGCATCGCATCACTAGCACAAATATCCCCTCTTATGACTCTCCTTGGACTTCCGCTGCTCTCAGTGTTTTGCTCTCACATAAGTAGATCCTATCGTCTGTCTAAACATCATCCCTGTTTTATCTCCGAACTCAGATACGTATCTGATCTCACGGAGCAATGCAAAGTGAATTACGGTCTGCAGTACTTAGATTATTCATTGGTCTTCAAGCGAGGAATTATCCGTCGTTGAATTTGAATCCAATCTAGGTTAAACTAAGCAATACTAAGCACACAGTAAAAACCTATTCCAAGTAATCAAGGGGAAACAAAATATATAAGAGGCTGGTCATAAAGCATGGGCGAGTCGTCTATCTTCGCCTGCCTAAGACCTTGACGAGTGCTCCCTTTATAACCGCTGCCGCCTTCTCGCAGTCCTTCTTCGACAAAGCGACAGTGACGGCAATGCGAATGCTCGGGCGCGGTTCAGCGAGCTCCTGTCCGTGTAAGTGTTTCGCACGAGTGATCATCACGCCCTGCGCAAGCGCCTCTTCCACGACTTGCTGCAAGAGACGCTCCTCCTCCTCAAGGTTGAACTTCACAGGATCATGGGGCTGCACAGAAGCAGGGTTACTCTTCGCGCCGTGAGCCGACGGCTTCGGCGCATCGGGCGGCGGCGGGAGGAGCGACGACGCGGTCGCGGGCTTCACATGCAGATGAATGATCGGGCTCGCGGGATGCGACGCGACGGTGATGCAATCGAGGCGCTCGAGCACGGCGCGCAGCACCCGCGCGTTCTCCTGCAGGCCAGCCATAATCGACGGCGTGTTCGTGAGGATGTTGATGCCCTCCGACGCGGCGACGGCCATCAGCGGGGGCATCGCGGCGGAGAAGACGAATGAGGTGCCGTTGATGCGCTGGTGCTCGGTGACGATGCGCGAGGCGGCGCAGAAGCCGCCGGCGGAGCAGAGCGAGTTCGCAACCGAGCCGATGATCATGTCGACGGCGGGCGCGGGGACGTTATAGAGCTCTGTCAGGCCGCGTCCGGTCCTGCCAACGGTGCCGAAGGAGAAGGACTCATCGAGGATGAGACGGAACTTGTACTTCTCCTTGAGCTCGATCTACGTCGTGAAGCATGCTGAATGACAACATTTTAGTAAGATATACCATACTACACTTACAACTTTCGGCAAGTCAAGAAGGGCGCCATCGTTCTCGAATATACCCTCAGTGACGATGAAACGCCTGGTAAGAGGGAGCCTCTTCTTCTTCCTTTCCTTCTCTACACTTTGCAAAACCTCCTCCAGGCTCTTGAGGTCGTTGTGGTCGTACCAGCGAATTGTCGAACGAGAAATCTGTAGACCTTTCTGCAGAGCGAAGTTGATACCTCTGTCTGCGACAATTACATCGCCACGCTTGCAAAATGCCCCAATGACGGAAGACCCGGTCGAGAAGCCTTGAGAGTAAAGAATACAATCTTCGGTCCCGAGGAACTCGGCAATATCCCGTTCAAGCTGAGTATGTACATCTATGGACTGTTGATCAAGCAATGAAGCTAAAATAGAATAAAGATGGCATACCGAGCGAGCCATAAAATCCTGGCGGGCTACAACTTCCAAGGCCATACTTTCGCAGGGTCTCGACAGCTCGTTCCTTGATGATCTCGTTGCCAGCGAGTCCCGCAAAGTTGAAGCTTGCGAGGTTGATGACGGTTTTCCCGGTACTCAGTAGCTTAGGCTTGGGTCCATTGGCACCCTGGATGACCGGAATCGCGTTGTAATCGCTTTGCTCGGTCACATCGAGCGGAAGCGCGAGCGGCTCGGGGTTCCACTCATCAACGAGCTCGTCGATTTCCTACACATTTTTATTCCAGTTTGAAACTCTGTTAGTGATGAGGACAGGACTCACCTCCTCCGTGTACTTTACAAAGTTCTTACCAGACCTGTCAGCCCGGGTCCTAGATTGCAGCAAAGTGCGTATAGCGAAGAGGAACAAGATGAGCTCGAGGACAGTGCGACCGGGGTCGTTCTGATGAGAGGACTTGACATAACGAGCGACGACGGCCGAGCCTGGGATCTTGTAGAAAGCATGCTCTATGAGAGAAAGGGCATATGAGAGGAAAATGAGGGCAGACTGGGATGAGTCTGAGTCCATCGTCGTCGTTAGCTCTGAAGGGGACAACTTTGCGCGAGAGCAACCTTCGCGGCGCCGATCATCGTGGGGGGCCGGCTCCAGCCGACTTTCACAACACAACCTCACCACGATCTCGTGCAGCGTCCACAACATCTTGGACTTGAATATGACACTCTGCTTAGTTCCATACCCGTTCAGTATATTGTCGAAATCGCTGGACGAATTGCTATATTTTTGCTTTTTCAGTAGAAGATGGCTTTTTGGCTCGAACACATTCGGTGACTCGAGTGGATAAAATACTTGCTAACGAACCAGCCGATACATTCAAAGCACCAACCAGACGGGTTGCAACTCGCCGCTGGACAGGGAGTTTCAGCTTCTCCTTGGAAGTATTGTGAGGGGCCGGCTCAGAGTAACGACTCCAGATACTTGCGTGTGCGAACTTTGCACGCCATGCCGTGGCGAGCGCTTTATCGATGCGCCAACCTCTTTTACATTGCTCAACTTACAAATTCTGTCTGTACACCCCTTCTGAGCTGAACCTCTCTTCGCGATGCCTAGTAAGCGTGATGCGAATCCCGTTGACCGAAAGGAAGGGCAAGAGCCTCCCCGTCCAACGGAATGTGAGTTGAACCAAAACTATCTTTCCTTTGTATCCATGTAGCTCATCGTACTTGTCAAAGCGCGCCCTCCATCGGAGCATCCTGGCTCAAAAGGGACTAAGGCAGCTCCAAAGGACTCTGGCCACGTTCCAGGAGACAAGAGAAGAAAGCGCAGGCTGGGGCAGGTCAGTTTATCCACCTCCCTATGAACGTGGACGATATATCTCATACATCATCTTCCTGTAGAAGCTGAAAATGCTGAAGGTAAATCTGTCTTCCGGTCGCTGCTCAGCAAAATGACAGCTGGTCTGAATGGAGGTCAAAACACGAAGAGTCCAAATGAGCCATCGTCGAATACAGCCCAGAAAGCCGAGAAGGAATCCGCGACACATGAGAAGCCTTCTTCTAAGAGTTCTGAGCTTCCGGGCGGCAAGAAAGACAAACATGACGCTCCAAAGGACGGAGCTACGGAAGCTCCAGCCGAAGAAGGACAACAAGCTTCTCATCAGGCCTCGGGCGCCGAACACGAAGGCAAGGCTCCAAAGAGAAGAAATAAAGATGAGCGACGTGAAGGAGAGTCTGAAGCTGGGACGCTGACAGAGAAAGACGAGGGAAACCCTCCTCCGAAGAAAGCCGAGAGGGGCCGCGGAAGGCGTGATGAACGGCCTGCCGCCGATCGACAAGGGATAGAGGCATCGCATGCATCCGACATTCCAAGGAAACCCCGCGCGACGGAAGGTAGGCATAAGAAGGAAGCAAAAGCAGGTGAGTAATTAAAAGTTTAATTGCGACAACACATGCCAAACTATGTCTTTGGCAGAATCTCCCATAGACGAGTCCACCAGAGAACTCGATGCTGACCAACGGCAAGCGCACGCCCAAACGCATGCATCTGAGCAGAAATCCGATCAGAATAACAAGAGCAGAAAACCAGAGAAAAAGAAACATGCCAAAGTTAGACTGCGTGACGTTACCAACATGTTCAAGGGCGACTCTGAATCAAGGAATTCTGGGGATGATAGTGAGAAGAAAGACAAGGGTATCGATCATGCGCAATCTAGGTACTGACATGAAACCCTACATTGATGGAAATGAATTGACTGCGATCTAGTGTTCCGACTGATCTGAAGGACGGAGAAACTGTCAAGAAGAAGGGACATGGACCTGCTTCTGGACGACCTAGAGAGGACAAGAAGAAATTTGATGCTGAGGAGATCCACTCAGACGATTCAGCGACTAGGATAGCTGTTCATAACACACATCCAGACAGGCACGATACTGTTCCAAGAAGCGTAGATTCCGATGTTCAACACAAATCCTTCGAATACGCAGAAGCCAAATGCGCCAAATGCGGTGATTGGATCTACGTCGACCCAAAGACAGGGAAGCTCTGCGATCCACAACCTACACCGGATCCAGAAATCTGTGATACTTGCGGACAACCATGGCCTAGGGGGAAACCATACTCAGATGCAATGGTCAACAAAATCAAGGAACGGCTGGAGAACTCGAAGTACAAAGACGTCTTGTGTAAGAGGTGCGCTGCGGAGGAGGCACAACATGAATATATGGATGATGGTGTTCAGGTGGATGAGAGGGAGCTCAATGATGATGGCTATTATAGAGGAGACCACTTTTGCAAGAAGACAGACTTTGAGAGAGACGAGAACAATGTCGAGCCTGAGAGTTTCTCTGACGATCCAGACAGGCCGACGGGAAACAAGAGGGCATTGCTCGTAAGTTTACCCAACCTTAAGATATCTCGAGGCATTATTTATAATATAACCAATCAGATTGGCATCAATTATTCAGCACAGGAGCATGAGCTGAGAGGCTGCAGGAATGATGTCAAGAACATGTACTTCTACCTGAGTAAGCATGACTTTTCTCATGTTCCTAGTGTCAGCAATGCTGATCATCTATATCAGAGAGCAACGGCTACAAGGATGAAGACATTGACATCCTTATGGATGTGAAGGGCTTCGAACCTCCTACAAAAAAAAATATTGTCAAACACATGCACATGCTTGTTGAAGATGCCAAAGCTGGTGATTCCTTGTTCTTCCATTGTAAGTCTGATTTTGGTCTGTCTTTTAGTGATACTGCAGATTAAAAGACTATGAAAGACTCAGGACATGGTGGCCAGACAATGGATTTGAATCATGATGAGTCTGATGGAAAAGATGAAGGTCTGCTATGTCACATGCTGAGAATAAAATGCTTGTTTTGACTTATCTGATGTTCAACTAGGTATCTACCCAGTGGATTACCAGAGATGGAAGAGTGAGGATAATCGCACAGGCATGTTGATTGATGATGTGAGCAAAAGTTTTTCTGTATAATAAAATAAGTCTGCTCACACTGTACATCGCCTTCAATATAGGACATGCATAAAATCCTAGTAAGTGATCAGTAAAGTTTTAATTATTACTTATCAGTTAACCAAACCTTTGATAAGGCCCGTGTACGCAAAGGAGTTCACATGACAGTCAGTTCATTCCTTACTTTCCAGACTTCACATCCTGATCATGCTCTTTTCTCAGGCGCTATTTGATGTATGTGATACACCTACTCTCTTGTTCTGATTTTACTCGCTGACCATGACTAATTGATGCAGTCCTGTCACTCCGGCTCTGTTCTTGGTGAATTACCCTCTATAGAATAGTATCCATATTCTCGACTGACTGATGTCACTTCATTTCTAGATCTCCCTTATGCGGTAAACTTATCCACCCAAATTCATCTGAACTCAAGTACCCCTCTGACATGTCCTGACAGCTCACTGATGAAGGTTTTGCGAAAGTCGATCCACGGAAGCCAAAAGATAACGAGATAAGTGGAAGAGTCGTAAGTTGCTTTGTTAATATCTCAGACATATCCGGACTCTTATCATTCTATCTTTAAGATTCTATGGAGTGGTTGTAAGGACACACAGACTAGTGCGGATGCGAAGATTGATGGAACATCTGTGGGTGCTATGAGCCATGTAAGTACCCGTAGACAGTTTTCGATCTCCTACAGCATACGTTAATCATCTATATTTTACAGGCATTCATCGCGGCTAACTGTAAGTCTCTTTCTTTGACAGTAAACAAATTGCAGATCTTATGAATACGACTTGCTAATTGCAATCTATAGGGGAGCTTCTCCAAGAGAAGAAAGGTCACAAGAAGTCATCTGCTCATGACAAGCCGGCGGCGATCGACTACACCTATGACGAGCTGCTAGTCAAAGTCAGGTAAGTAACTCTTGCATAAATATCACCAGGGAGACTCTTAGGACTTACTTTGATCTCATTTACCTCGCAGACGGATCTTGCATGAGAAATTCTCTCAAACCCCACAGCTCTCGTCATCTCAGCCTCTCGTAAGTCCAAATAACATGAGAATATACCTATTGCGTGCGAGAATGTCTGACCCCATGTCTTACAGGACCCAGAAACTCACAAGGTCTACATCTAGGTTGACCTTCGTCCGTCGAGCTCTTCGACCAGAAGCGCAGCTCGTATTCACGTTCTCCGCTCTTCATACTTTATTCCTGGTATCACTTTAGTTATGAAACGAACTTACCTTACAACACACCCAACATCTGACCTAGAAATGTAATTTATTCTCTATTGCAATCGCGCTTCGCTGCATTGAAATAATGACTATGCCTCGAGGGCAGCAAGCAGCAGAGATAAGCAGATACATGCAGTACAACATTGTAGACGTACACAAGAATTTCTATTGTATATGGTTTCTATGACTTGAAAGGACCGAGTTTATTGATTACGCGTTTAACTTGAAGCCCGAGAAAGATCGCGCACCGAGAGCTATAGTTTTTCAGCCTGCCTCAAGTCGTCGATGGATTTCGTGACGTAATCCGGTATGGCAGGCGGTGACGCCTCTGGAAGGAGATCAGATTCCTTCGAGATGCCTTGAAGATATAGGATGCGCAGATATGTTGAAGGGGGCGGGGGGTTCAGTTAGAGATGGTGAGAAAAAAATGAGCGCAATCGAAGCGAATTCGAATGAAGACATTACCTGTGAAAACGAGAAGCGTGGAGAGGCTACCTTGCTTTCCGAACAGGATATCAGTGTTGAGGCGGTCACCAACCATGATCGTCCGCTTCGGATCGAAATCATGTCTGTACGAAGAAAATTAAAATGATTCGAGTTTCTAAACCACAGTGAATAGAAACTGAATGAGACATACTTCGCCTTGATACAGTCCAGCATAGTCTTCGCAGGCTTTCCAATGCTCACGGGGTCCCGCCCGAGGGCGTAGCGCAAAGGTGCGCTAACGGCACCCGCGCCAGGCAGGAGGACGCCGCCCTGCGCGGGATACGTTGAGTCCTCGTTCGTCACGAGGAAGAGGCATGATGGGTCCGTGTTCAGATGGATGAACGCCTTGCTGAGCTTCGTGTAGTTGATGGACATGTCCAGCCCGCAGAGGACGGCGCCGATAGAGGGGTCAGGCGTGTAAGACGTTGCAAGGAATGGCTCGAGCGTGTTGTTATCGGAATCCTAGATGATCATTCAATGTCATTCAAACACAAATTCTTTATAGAAGCTAGGTTAATAGAGTACCGTTCCGCCTACGAAAGCGACGCCCTCGTCGCGCAACTCCTCCTCGAGACCTGACATGCCGATGACGAAGACTTTCTTGTCCTTCCGGAAGTTGATTACTGTGGACAGATAGACCGCTGCCGCATATGCCGAGCCAAAGATCTCATCCTACATTAAACTGTACTTGAGCGCCATTGCCAGTCTGCTGAGGTGCGAACGTACGACGTGTGCTTCGATGCCGAGCTTGTCAAACTTCTTCTTGTAACTGGCACGCGAGGTGGTCGCGTTGTTCGTCACGAATATGACGCTCTTCTCTTCATGTCATAACACGATAGTTTCTGTCAGAGCCAGAAGAGACGTGGCGAGCCAGCTAAGCAAAAATGAACGAACAGACTTTTGGAACGCAATAACTGGAGGAACTCGAGCGCGCCATCGATGAGGGTTGTTCCGCGCCAGAGGACGCCATCGCAGTCGAAAAGCCAGGTATCGAACTTATCGAGTAACTCCGCATAATCCTGTGCTGAGGAAAGGCGTTGCGGGCTGCTCATCGTCGTGGATGTTACGCAAGTTCCAGCGGGCCATTCCGGGACGCCGTGTCGGTCAATCGCGCGTCGGTGTCCCAGACCGTTCGGCGTCATACTCGCTCTTTGCTCTCAACCATCTATTTGCTGCCTGGACGACGTGCTCGCATCCTAGAATTATAGAGTGCCTTTACTATTTGATCATACAAGCCGAATAACAAGAGACACGCTTTATAGTCTATATACTTCGTCCTCTGCTGCTTTCGTCCTCCGTCGATCATAGGATTACGACTGGCTTTTCCCTTACAGTGCTGCTCAGACTCGATATTTTATCTCTTGGAAGATGTCGCTGGCAGACCGACGTACAGAAGCGCCAGCACCGCAACCATTCTTCAGTGCAGGCAACCCCATGTTTGTTTCTCATATCTATTCGTAAAGCAGCAATATCTAAATCCGATACTGCCGCAGGCTGAAGCGCTTCGACGAAACATCTAGCAGTAGCAGAAAGGCAACTCCGATACCAGTAGGAACTCCAGCTCAGGCACCGACTCCTCCGCATGCGGTCGTAGGGATCGGTAATAAGGGTGCGCCTTGCCAAATGACTTGAGTATATGCGCAGTTGGCTCAATGTCTGATGCACCAGTTGCAAAGCCTGACTATTCGGAGGCAAAGATAGTGCTTGCAATGGTCGGCCTTCCCGCTCGGGGAAAGTCTTATCTCAGCAATAAGCTTATGCGGTATCTGAAGGTATGGGGTCTAGTATTTTCAAAGCGGATGCTGCTAATCTCATGATATGCTAACCAGTGGCTCGAGTATGACGTGAAGGTACCTCATCCTGTTTGTGCATGAAGATATATTTTTAATTTACATGTGAAGGTCTTTAATGTCGGTCAGCTGCGCCGGTCGCGCGCACGCCAGAGGGCAGAGCAGTACGTGCGCTAGTACCTCAAAGTGTCTCACAGATATCCAATTCAATCCCCCAGGAGCGGGGTTAAGGAGGATCATACAGCGAACTATTTCAGTCACGGAAACGAGCAAGCAACTAAGCTACGAGATTCTCTTGCGGAAGACAGTCTGGAGATGCTTATCCAATGGCTAAAAGACGGTGGAAACGTCGGTATACACGGTGAGGATGGTTTGCTTTTATTCGATTATATGTATCCTAACATATAGCATAGATGCAACGAACAGCACGATCAGCCGTCGGTACGTTCATCTTCTCTGTTGTCCTAATCGTGCTTACGACTCCCAGACAGAAGATCTGTGCGCGCGTCGCGCGCGAGCCCGGCATCGTGGTCATCTTCCTCGAATCCGTGTGCACTGATCAGGCGCTCATCGACGAGAATGTTGCTCTGAAGGTATCTTCGGGAGACCCGGACTATGCGCATATGTCGCGGGAGGACGCGAAGGCGGACTTCCTGCGGCGGATCGCGCAGTACGAGCGCGTGTACGAGACGATCAGCGACTCGAGGGAACCACGTTTGAGCTACCTCAAGATCACAGATGTCGGACGCGAAGTCTCTGTGTCGCATATTCATGGCTATCTCCAGAGCCGTATCGCGTTTTATCTGATGAACTTGCACATCAAGCCGAGGAGTATCTTCTTCTCGCGGGTATGTGCACGTAGCACTTTGTCGACGTGTAACCTCATTTTTGTCCTCCGGTTTGTAGCACGGAGAGAGCCAATATAATGTAGAAGGTAAGATCGGCGGCGACTCCCTGCTCTCAGAACGCGGAATGCAGTACGCAAAGGCGCTACCTGCTCTTATCACCGACAACATCGGTGATGCACCGCTCACTGTAATCATTCTCGTGTATCTTCTCCTTTTCATCTACTGAACGACTTCGTACAGGTATGGACCTCAACTCTGCAGCGTACGATCCAGACAGCAGGGGAACTCAACTATCCGAAGCTTACGTGGAAGTCGCTCGACGAGCTCGATGCCGGTGTATGCGACGGGATGACTTACGACGAGATCGAGGTTCGTCATTGGCATCTTCATCCCCTTGTCTATTTGCCTCTCTGACGCCGATGGAATTTTCAGGAGAAATACCCAGAGGACTTCGAGGCGAGGGATGATGACAAATTTAACTATCGGTATCGAGGTGCGTTGTTTTCTTTACGACGATGTTTCGGTACTAACCTGTATGTAAAATCATTCTAGGTGGTGAATCGTATCGAGACGTTGTCGTGCGCCTCGAGCCTGTCATCATGGAGCTTGAGCGGCAGGAGAACATCCTCATCGTCGGGCACCAGGTCCGTCCTCTTCGTCAGCCTCCCCTTTCCTCTACTAATATGCCTTTCCTTTCCAGGCTATTCTTCGCTGTCTGTGTGTTGTTGCCCATCCAGTTCCTTCTCTCCTGCACCCCACTCACCATTTCTCTCTTCGCTTCCAGATACGCGTATTTCCACGACTTGCCGCAGGCTGACCTACCCTACATCAAGATTCCACTCCATACCGTCATCAAGCTCACGCCTAGGGCATATGGATGTGATGAGGAACGGTTCGTTCTTTTCTCCATCCCAATTGTTTTTCTTCCAGCAAGGCTTTCTGGGCTGACGGAATGCTTTCAGGTACACCCTCCCGATCGGTGCGGTTGACACGCATCGTCCGAAACCGCACGCCAACAAACAGCCCGAGGTACCTACGTCATCTTCCGGACGTGAGTACTATGGCAAAGAGAAATAGTTGGGCATAGGATGGACGTGTTCGTACGCGTTCGAATCGGTATTCTATGTATGCATCGGCTCATGAACAGGGAAACTCTGCCAGTCTTGCGTGGTGATGTTGGCTGCCCAAAGCACTTCGGCGGTCAGCTCGATTACTTAAGATACCTGCTGTCTGTTGCTCTAAATAGATAGGGACTAATTCTCAACCTGGCAACGCATTTTTGGCATAAGGCATAAATTAGATTTCTATATACTTCTACGGGGTTGAATATAAAATAAACTGTAGTTTGTGTCTCGATGCATACTGAAAGCAAATTCGGAGAATGAAGGAGTACTGCCTTTAATTGTTCCCTTAGTCTATGATCTCGTCGGACGCAAGTCAACCTAGATATAAACCTTGTGAACTGCTGGGTCCTGTAAGACATTCAGTCAGACATCCGCGAACAGATCTGATTCCATACTATATGGACTTACGAGTGGCTGATTCGACGAGAGCTGAGGAGTCTGAGAGTATCTATCGCTTAAGATCCGCCTATGAGGCAAAGAGGTCATGGTAAGTCTTAAATACCTTTCTTTCGGTATTATTTGCATAAAAGCCCCTTACCTGATTTTAACTAGCAGCTCGTCGTATGTGTAGTCTAGCCTGGCGGATCTAGACCTTTGCATGTGACGTTTCTTTTCTCTGGCAAGCTCCTCTGTAAAAATTGAATTAGTGCATTTTCATGAGTTGTGTTGAGGTTGAACCTCGAAGACTTACGGTTGGCTTGGATGAAAGCCTGTTAGAGATAGAGAATCAGTGTACACTGCAGGAGAATCGGAAACTATCTGGACCACTCACGTCGCTCATCGCTCCCACAGCTCTTCCTTTAATCTTCGTGTCCGCACTAGTCTGTGAGTCCTTACAACCACTCCACAGGATCTTAAAGACAAATTGATAAGAGTCCAGATATGTGCCTGGGATGTTGACAAAGCTACTTACGATTCTTCCACTCTCCTTGGGATCCCTTGGCTTCCGTGGAGTAACTTTCTCGACTCCTCTATCAGTGAGCTAGTTAGGTATGTTAGAATGGCAGTCAGGTTCAGACAGGCTTGTGCTGATAAGCTTACTGCATAGGGGAGATCTTGATTCAAAAGGAAATACAGTCAGTTTGAAATACAAAAAATATGTTGAAGGGACCACCTACCAAGGACTGAGCCTGAGTGGCAAGACTGCATCAATTGGAAGATTAAGTTGAGATTGGTAAGTAGAAATGGTAGAAAAGATGAAAATATCACATACATCAAAGATTGCCTAGAGTTCAAAGAATAGGTCGGTCAGTGATTCATTATGTGTAGCTTATGAGTAATGATTGAATTGACCGTTAGATGAACTCCTGTAGGGACTTGAGCCTTGACGAAAGAAGTTGTCAAACTCCGGAAAACATTTATACTAGTGATAATTTACCAGAATATCATGCATATCCTACATTGAAGCCAATGCACAGTGTGAGTGATCTTCTTTCTGTCAGGCAAACAGCATTTGACTTACATTATCCTTCAAGATTCCCCTTGGATCACTTATTTCATAGTCCACGGGATAGATACCTATCTTCGAATCAGACAAGAGTTCTCATATAACAGTGACCCTGTTCAATGATAGCCACTGACCTTCATCCTTTCCATCAGATTCATCTTTATTTTTTGGGTCATATTTTGTCTGACCACCATGTCCAGAATCTTTTAAAGGAGGTGTCATAGGCATCAGAATACTTTGTAATGGTGAAAGATGTGAATTTGGACACACTTACAATGGAAGAACAAGGAGTCACCCTTCCTAGCATCTTTGACAAGCATTTCCATGTGGTGGATGATTTCCTCTCTTGTAGGATGCCTGTACTTATCCCACTGCTCCATAAGGATATCAATGTCTTCTTCCCTGTAGCCATTACTCTCTAATAGTTTTGAATATGGATCAGCCTGCTATGACTAAAAACATTGAAGAAGCAGTAGTCAAACTGACTCAGGTACTTTTCCATGTTATAGACATCAGTCTTGCAACCCTTCAGTTCACTCTCCTTCTGATCTCTGTAATTAATACCAATCTAAAAGATATATAAGCTTGTAGCTCGCTGTCTTTAGAGCAAAAGGAACTCACGAGCAATGCCCTCTTGCGCCCTTTTGACCTGTCTGGGCCAACATTTCCATCAAGATCCCTTTCATCCACCTGTACACCATCATCTATGTATTCATGGTCCTTGCACAAGACATTTCTGTACCTGGACTTCGCCAGCCTTTCCTCAATCTTCCTCCGTATCCTCTCAGAGTATGGTCTCCCCTCAGGCCATGGACGTCCACAATGATCACAAATTTCCGGCCTTCTTCGAGGTTGGGGATCGTAAGGCTTCTCTGTCTCTGGATCAATGTAGATGATGACATCGCAGTTTCGGTTTGCACATTTGGCTTCTTCAGCTTCGGGAGGTGGTCCTTGGGCCTCGGGATCTATATAGTCAGGATCCTTTCTGTGCCTACCGGAGACATATTCATCGTCCTTCCTCCTTGTATATTTGCGTCCTGAGTCAACCCCTCTGTGGCCCTTCTCGCTCATATTATGAGAATAATCTGATTTAACATCGTTGTCACCCGTGGGATCGTTATGCAATTTTCTTTTCCATTGATTCCAAAGTCCCGGTTTCTCTTTTGTGCCGCTTCTATTAGAATCGTTATATGCTTGATCCGCATCAGGCTCCCACAACGTCTTGTTTGTACGAGGATCTGTTAGAAATGAGGATCAACATGAGTTATGCATTCGAATCCTTTCGTTACTCACACGCCGTTCTACCTCTAAGATTGTCGGATGCTTTTGTTCCAGGCTTTTGCTCACGGGGCCTGCCTGTCATTACGATAACAGATTACCCAAGAAAGGGGGCTGAGGGCGTGGGGTAGCAAAAACAGGACTTCGAGATGCGCAATGTGCAAGAGGTTGCTTGATATACCGCCCGCCACGGCTGAGTATGCAAAGTTCGCACTTGGGGTCCTAAAGATGCAATACTGAGAGCACATTTGAGCTAAGCCCCTAGTAGACAAGGAGATGGTATGAGACTATTTTCAACGACGCGTTGTGGCCCGTCAGGTTATCGATGAGAGCGTAAGTATCAGTCGTAGACAGACTGTCCAAGCCAAACGTGCTCTAGTCAGGGAGCCGTTACCTACCAGCAGCGCAAATTTCCATAAATTGCGGAGTACTTTTTTTTACAGAACCTTAGCGGGCATGAGAGAAATAATTATTGGGCCCTGAAGAGTTACACAGAGGTCCGAAGACGTTGTGCACGCAGTCAAGGCGAAGGTAGTCAGTCGCGTTGAAGAATATTAATGTGAGAAAAAGACAAAAGTCAAGTGGCGCGGCGCGGCGATTCAGTCGATCACGCCGATGCTTTGTGCCACACGAAGTGCAACAGCGATGGCCTCGAGTCCGCCCCCATCTTCTCTTCTTTCTCCTTTTTCTCTCTAGAAATTTGGTTTCCACTAAATTCCTGGCTGGGCAGGAGTTTCTCAGTCTGTCTGGTCCTCACACGAGACTGTCGTCGGCCTCACTGTCCTCGAATTCTTCCTCAGCTGCTCATTTCCGCATCACGCACTTTGCTGCAATCTGGGACACAGGATGCCAAGTCTGCAAATCACTTTATAAATAAATCGGAAACGAACATCTATTCGCCCTCAACGACAAAGATACGAAATTGACGAGTAGAGCCACTCGCGCTTCCGCTCAATCCGATCGAGCAAAGTGATTATGCTGTGATCGTTGTTACCCACTATGCCAAACGAACCCAAGTCCGTATTTCTAATTATCAGGAGAACTATCATCTATCTTGTTGGTTTCAACCTTTTTCGGGATTCGCTGGCAATGAGATTTAGGGGGTGGGACGTCGGACGCTGGGTAATAAGACTTGTTGACCTCTGGGCTTTTACGGGATGCTTGGTATGTCGCTCTCCAGAAGTACTCAGATTTCTCTTTTGATAATCTGCTGGTATCATTCTGTATCACGCTCGAGCGCTGTCTTACTTTCACTCATCGCGTATCTGTGCGGATGTACCACGTGCGCTTTGGTGTCAGACTTCTTTAGCTAGGTCGACTCACTGCGGATATGGCGCTCTTCAACTCTGTGATACGCCGCCAGGATCAAAGGAAATTGAGCCCGTCAACAAACGAACAGACTTCTAGACCACGAAAGATAGAGGAAGGCAAGGACGCCGTCCTGGTTGGAGAATTGGATGTTGGACTTGTCGAATATCCCCTGCGTACGTAATGCTGGCTGAAGAAAAAACTTCTTGGCTGCTCGTCGTCGCAGGCGCTAAGCTAATTGCTATGGTACGAGCACACTATCTTGATGCAATTTTGCTGGCCATGTTACGACGTCCTATATCGCAAGTAAAAGGCGCTGGAGGACAAGCACTATGACTTGCTTCGTTCCCCGCTTGCTCATGTCCTCAGTTCAAATTTCAAGAGCCATTATCCAGAACACACAGCTTGCCTCCCACAGCCTGCTTGATCTCGGGATCTCCATCAATTGGTCTATTTCGGTGATCAATCTGCATACTGTACCTATGCTCCAGTACCGCAAACGCTCTACAGTACAAATGCCCAATGTTCGTTTCTCACTTCCAAATGCCAAGGCCAGCAATGATTACTTCTGATACCGTGCAGGCTGAAGCACTCGGGCGAGACATCAAGTCTGACCACTAGCTCCCCTCCCTCAAGGGTACTTCAAACTTGCGCACTGGTGTCAAGCGCCTAGCAAATACCGGTATTCAGCCGACGTAAGCTTGAGACGTATAGCCTTCAGAGCATCTCCGACTCGGACTCGAGAAGACTAGTGCTTGAGGATGAATCATTCACTTCAACATTGCGTCGAAAACTCCTGCAATATCATGCAGTAGTAAAATCATAGCTGCCAGGTCTCAGAAACAAGAAGTATATTCTCACGCTAATTTATGGTTATGACGAATTGCAGCGAAACTTGCTCCTTCTCTTCAACCATGACAGGCTCAAAGCCGCGATGCTCGTCCTCCACAGATGCTTCGCTTTCGAGCAAGTGCATCTTTCCTTGCGAGCGGGCTAAGGTCTGAGCGTTTTAGTCCTCCTCGATCGATTCTAGATGTGTCCGACAGCAACACTGTCGAGAGATATACCAGACATGCACGCTCCTGTCTCACTGCTCAAAGACGCGTCTTCAGTGTCTGAACACCATTTCGGATGCTGGAGATGCCGAGAGTGGTGTTCGGGAAGCGTTTTGGAACCGTCTCGAGGACTGGGCGCATCTGGTTGGCTTCGCACTGCGACGCCTATATGCACTTCATCCTTTCCACTGCCACGTTTTGTGGACGATCCGTGATCAAAAGCGGGTTTGCTCTGACGGGCGAGTTGTTTCTTGACTACAAGCTCGTTTCCGTCGCCGGGGTCTACAATGTGGCTGTTTCTATACGAACACTTTGCCGTTGGCGCTATGATAGTTCGGTTTGGAGCGGTACAATGCGCCTATGGTTCATTGTGCGACTCTTTGCTATGGTCATTGCTTCCAACGGGGTTTCGGTTTGTATAGGTTCAGTCAGGTACACAAATGGAGTTTCGAAATCTGTCCTTTTGCGCAGAGGTCACGAATGAAACTCTTGCTTTGTGTGGCGCATGCCATTCCTCGGGGACGGTGTGGATTGGTGAAGAGCTCGTCGTTTGTTCGGCAGCCAGGTGTGTTCTTCAGTGCACTTCGCGGCTCACGACTTTGTGTCGTGAAACTCGATTCAGCCTACTCCGAGTCTGTCGTGGTTCTCATAAATTTTTGCATTCTCCGACTCTTCGTGAGTCTGATCTTTCCCACCATGTATGCAGACGTGTGTGCTTGTTACAATTTAACTGCCTGTACTCGCTTGTCCCGAATCGAAACTGTCTCAGTTTAGCATGATCATGAAGATGGCAAACTACCGGAGCCGTCTAGAAAGTCTGGACACAATACATACATACTACTACTAGGGGAAATCATTACAGACATTCACGTGTCCTTTAAACACCACTGTTCCTTTGAACACCTAGCAATTTCTCCCTCAAAAATTTTAATGCAATTCTGAAAAAATACCTGAATGTGTATGTAGTGTCTGGCTATATGGGTGCAAATTTTGAGCAGAATCAGTGAAATGGTTGAGTCCAGAGAAAATCAGAAATGTCAAAATTTAATCAAAACTTGCAGCATCTCTTGCTAACAAATTTTATTCTGAAAGAATCACTCAACAGAAACATGTGAAAAATTTCACACAGCATTTATACCATCTAATCTATATACTATCGAAGTTTGGAAGCAGGAGAGTGAGTTTTGCAATTTACGGAGGTCAGACAATGCAGACAATGGTCAAATTTGACAGGTTCATAAGCCGATCTGATGACGTAAGTGCATTGCAAGATTACGGTAACACTAGTGTGACATTATCATGTGCGGTGTTCAAAGGAGTTGATTTTCTCATAAAACACTCTAAAATTTGTGAAGGCAATTTTAATTTTTATAACACACTTGAATGCTCTAAATAATTCATGCAGATACTTCTCAATAAGCACTTTGTACTTACGCAGAAATAATTAGAAAAGGTGCTTAGTTAAAAATGTGAGGAGGGAAATCAAGTTAGTGTTTAAAGGACCGGTGAATGTCTGTAGTCCGATTTAAGGCATCTCAAAGCGTGATATTAGGTTCAGCAAGCTTCAAAAGTTATCGAGTGGGAAGGCTCTATATGCAGTACCGTAAATTGTTTCTCGTATACGTAACACCTCATCGGTAATTCATTCGCACGCGCTGGCAGGTTATATCGGGGCCTCGTCTTGTTTTCTTTTCCTCGTTACATGACTTCTCATCGCTATTCCTTCCATCCGCGACAGAACCAAAGCCGCGACTCTCGCCCCACACAGATGATCAATTGTATCTTTCCTCGCGAGTGGGCTAAGGTCTGAGACTTCCAATCCCTCCTTGATCAATCTCAGCCGGATTCAACGATAACATTGTCGAGAAGCGTACCAGAGACATATAGCCTCGTTCTGGATAGCATGAAACTGCTAGGCATGCCAGGGTAGGCCAACTTTCCAACATGAAGATGCGCACTTGTGCGTTGAGTGGGAATGGGAGGCCTCTGAAAATGCTTCGAGGGTCGGGCACACTCGGCTGGTCTTGAACTGCGACGCCTGCATGCTCTTCATCCTATCTAGTGTCGCATTTTGCGGACAAGTCATACTTAATGGGTTGCTTTGACGGTGGGCTGGTTTTTGAAGTCGCCGTTGCTGAGGTTCGCCCAGTTATGTTGGTAAAAATACAACTATCCGGTGTACAGACGGACCCGAGCTATGTCCGGGTCGAGTCGCAAAATGCACCTGCGGCTCAGTGCATGACATGCGTAATGTGAAACTTTGAAGCCATGACTGGACGAGTGCAGATATATAGTCCTTGCGAGATGGGTGTTATTTGTGTGGTGCATACCTCAGATGGTTTGGTGAAGAGTTCGTCGTATGTCTGGCTAGTCGGGACGTGTACTTCGCAGCTCACGACTTCGTGTTCGTGAAACTCGATTCAGACTACTCTGGGTCTGTCGTGGTTCTAATTTTTCTGCGCTCAGACTCTTTATGAGTCCTGACTTTCTGCGACATGTACATATTTTCGCTCAGGATATTAATGCAGTGCTGAGAGCGGGCTGCACGAATTCCGTTAGACATTTTGCATCGTGATCTGGACGTAGCCCCGTCGTGGTCTATTATTCCTTATTTTTCTTGACTGACTCGTCCACCTTATAAAATGGTCGTGCAGTGTACTCATCTCTCAACCTTCATAAGCTGTTGACGGAAGCTTCTAACACAGATGATAATCAATCTTGCATATGTAACGACCATCAGGCTCCACAGATGTATATCGCTGAGAACTACAGGACGAGAACCACGGCTGCATAGCCCTGTACAGCTATAGGCACACAATCAGCATCATTGATATTGCCTTCCAAAGCTCGGGGTCTCAGCTCTCTTCCGCGGACGCCTTTGCTCTCTCTCTTTCTGCTGTCTCTAGACTTCTCCTCTGAGTCTTCTAGCTCCTGTCCTCCAGCCATGCACTATGCATCATCAGAACATACTCTCGCCAGCACGGAGTCGCTGCAGGCCAATGGCCCATTACCCACCTTCTCGGTCTGAAGCGGACCACTCGCACGACCACAGTGTGCCCGCGGACAGTGCTCTGAGGGATTCTGATGGCAGATCCATGCTTACCGAGAGCTCAAACATTACATGCTCGTTGGCCTCCACGAGGATGTCACCAAATCAGACTTGTGACGACCTTCCTGGACTTGGCCGGATAATCGACACGTATTTCTATCAGCCCGGAGGGCGGCTGCTCGAGCGACAGATTAATCGCTTCCTCGCCGAGAAGAATATGCGGAAGGAGCGAAAGATGAATCGCATTGTTACCGACACCATCCGGAGAGAACAAGAGATGAAGCGTCTCAATGCTGAGAGAGAGACCCGGGAGGCTCTCAGTGAGATCGCCAAGGCGTCAGATGCCATTAACGCATTCTTCAATTCTGTGCTCTCGCAGACAGTTGGATACGGCCTTGTTTCTCATAGCTATTGGACATGGACCGGGCTCATGAAACTCGACTGTGGATTGACGGAGCTACTGTACTTCTGGGGAGGCCAGAATATCGAGAGCCGGGCTGATAGTGCGATCTTGGGACTCTGTACCCAGATCGCCTCTTTCGTCACGTCAGTTCCTCTTTTCTCTTGTCCAGGAGTTCATTGCTGACAAGTCTTATCAGCTCGTCGTATTTTAATGTTAGAGCGAGTGCTGTCGAAAGGGCGTTTTTCCTGCTCAGCAAGTTTCCTCGCCTTCGTCGTTTTTTCGATCTGCCCGCATTACGCCAAGAATTGCATCGCGATGGGATCGCCGACGCTGTTTATCCAGCAAATCTCTACGTCATGCATTCAACATTTGAGGATCGCGATGACATTGATAACTTGCTCGAAGAACTCGCAACGGCTCTACCCATGACAGAAATCACAGATGCAAATATTGTCCTTTGTCGGCCACCGCTCTTGTCCTCCGTCGCGAAGCTTCTGGATTCTCATCTCTCCGACATGTACGTATTCTTTTGCATTGCAATTGCTTCAAGTCACTCGATCTCTAAGTCCTTTCTTCTTTAGTGGCCTTGACCGTGGGCCGTGGAATCTAATCCTCCAGCTCCTCAGTCTTCCAGACATATTTCAACCCCACGATCTACGACTGGACTGGGATCACCCCGTGCTTGTGTTCTGGAAGACTATCTCGAATGTCATCTACAAGCGGCACCGATCCTTGTCCTTTCTCTCTACGGAGAGCAAACATCTTTTATTTCAGCACCTGAGCAGACGCCTCGCAGATACGTCGGATTTACTTCTCCCCATGAAGGCGGACCAAGGAAGATATTGACGAGTGATACTGAGCTTCCGGAATGGTTCGTTCGGTTTTATTACGAGTGTTCCCTCAACTGCATTCAATCGGATAGGGTATGTATACCGTGAAGTTGAAGGTACAGACTGGCTATGCTGATTCCCTTGATATTCTATAGGCGGTGGGACGTCGGCCTTAAAATTTAGCAACTCCTCCTGATTCATGCGCCTCGATCTCCAGTTCATGCTCGACTGTCTATTTATATATTAATGTATGAGGAGACCCTCGCAGACTGCGGACCAATCCATGCCCTCTGAATTGTCAAGCTTTGTCACTAGTATTTTATTCAAAAGAAAAACCGTTCGACCTGCATGCATTCAGAGCATCTCAGTGTGTAAAACGTGATATTCGCTCCGTAATATTTTCAGTTCCCCTGCTTCACAGCGCCAGTCCTTCATGATTGCATTCATAAGGGCAGTGCAGAAGACGTGTATTTACATTGTATTTGTACAACAGAGGGGAGATTCATTGCAAGCGAGAATGGGCTTTCATATTTTACATGTATCTATACAACACAGCAAGCAGATAAATAAACAGGAAGGAAGTGCTGAGAGGAGAGAGGTTCAATAAAAGCGAGAGCTAGAATTCGTGGCTTCCGAGAAATCCGCCAGTTAGAAGGTCAGAACTTCATACTCCTTCGGCGCCCTCCTCTGCAGAAGAAAAAATCAGCATTAGATTGAAGTGCACACGAAGTGCTTGCTCACATTTACAAAAATGATGTTGTCCTCCGTGAGCATGACTCCGTCGAAGCGGACCTTCTCACGGAGCACCGTGCGGCGGTACGGCAAGCTCGTCGTCACATCGCCCTCAAATATCCCACAGCGCGCTGCTTCAAGCGTGCTCGGCTCCGTATGCTCCTCCACAAGAGCCTTAGGCTCATTCTCTAGCGTCTCTCTCCCGCCATCCTCGTCTTCGCTTTCTGCGAAACCACGCGCCACGCGATCACGCTGCAATGCGTTCGCATTGAAGTCGAGTACCGCGACGTGGCGCGGCGCCAGCGGTGCGACGGCATCGCGCGGCTCGAGCGCGTGCACGCAGCGCGAGCCGAAGACGTTGCATACCCACACGCGCTCCGCGCCTGGGACGAGCAGCGCGCGTGCGCCATGCTGCATCCAGTCTTCCCAGCCCACTGCGATGCGCCTCGACGGCGTCGCTTGGAAGTCGCCGAAGTACAAATCCTCATCGAGGGAGTTCGCGGGGATGATCTCCGGTTCCGTGTCTGCGGAGCACATGAACGGGAGGAACGTCGAGAGGGGGACGAACAGCCCAAGCGTGAGGTTCTCGGAGGCGCGGTGGTCGCCTGTGTCATCCGGCACGGTCGCAACGTGGAAGTTGATGACGAAAAGGCGATTGTGCGGCGCGGTTGAGAATACTGGTGGGGGGAGCACATCGGCAGAGTCATATGGAGAACCGGAAGAGAAGGGGTTTGGGGCAGGGTCGGCGCGGATGAGGATATCCACGACGTCGACATACTGCTTCAGCTCGGGCAGGTGGAGCTCGCAGACCGCCGCATACGACTCAGGACGGCGCATCGGGCTGAGAGCGGCGGTCCGGTCGATGTCGCAGATAAGCAGGCGCGGCTGGTGGTCGCCTTGGCATGCGGGCATGACGTTGAAGGGCTGCACAGCGAAGAGAAGATGCTTGGAGCTCAGGAAGGCGTACGACATTATACCGCAGAACGAGATTTCCTACATAAAAATAAGTATCGAGGATGAAAAAAAGAGAATATGTCCGTACGAATACAAGCTCTCCTTTCTTCCAATTATACACGACGAGCTTCTCGGGCCATTGTCCCGCTAGTGAAATATGCAGCACTGCGAAGCGATCTTGGCATACCTGCATACTATGGGAGTACGCACGGCTGCCTCCATACAGCTCATGCTTTAATACACCAAGCTTTGCCGCAGGGTGTTTCTCATTCGTGCGCAGACTCCGGAGATGCACTTCCGCCGGATCCATCTCTTCGCTGCTCGCCCGCAGCAGCACCAGCAGATCCTGAGTAGGATCCAGCGTGAAATCACGGATCGCAAACTCGTATCCGTCATGATTCCACTCGCGCGCCTTGGAGTCCACCCTCGCGCTCGACGGGAGCTTTGTGAAGAAAAGCTTGCGCACTTCGTTCAGGCCCGTCGCAGCGCGCTCGCTGGCAGCGGAGGAGATGCCCTGCGCGAGCACGCCTGACGCCAGCTCCCATACGCCGCCCCTTGCGTGGCGCACAGTCTGTACGCGCGTGTGATTGAAGTGCTTCCAGCGGGACTGGTACAAACGAAGACGTGCTAAACGCTCGTCGGTGCTGAATGGCGCACGAGGGAAGGGTGGACCATCGACCATGCCTGCAATGCCGAGCTCGACATGGTACTGCACGGCCGTATGGGTCTTTATGATATCGTTCAGCTCAGTGTTGACCTGCAACAAGATCAGTACAGGTTGTCGTGAATTAGACAGGCACTGACGAGCTGCAGGCGCAGAATGGAGCGCCAGTCCAGCTCTAGTATGATTTTGACGAGGAGTTCTGTCGGCAGACTCGCCACGCTCGCGGGCTCGAATGTACTCATGTGCAGCGCCATGGTTGATGGGGCTGGCAGGGCTATTCATATGGCAACGAATATAAAGGAGACTGGGAGGAAGAGCGGCAGTTTTGAAGGGCGTCCATCGGAGAATGACGTGTGGCGATGGTCGACGTGTGCCACATCCGAGAACGCGTAGCTCTACTTCAATTTGGTCCCGTGCCGTGTCGTTCTCTTCTCGCCAGAAATACAACTTCATTTTGTTCATAAAATACAGAAAAAGGTAAACAAGGAGTACAGTGAATTTTGCTGTATAAGAGTATAGAATGATTGAGTTAGAATATAAACTTTCTGACAGGGATCGTCCGCAACAAACAGACAATGCTCAGTCGAACGGCACAGGCCGCACTGAAGGGCCCTGCAGCCGAGGGCCCTCTCGCTTCTCGGCCGCAGCAGCCGCGAACGCAGAAGGCACCGGGATCCCGCAACAGTCACCCCACCGAACTTCGCGCTGGCCTGCTGCCCCTGTCCCCGTGTCCGAATGAGCGTGCGCATGCCCCCTGTGCGCATCGTCCACGTCTTCCTGGTCATCGGGCAGAGAAGGCCCGTCGTATGGGAGAATTGATCCGAAAAGGAAGTGCTGCACAACGGGCAGCTTTCCGAGTACCTCCGCGCGGTACATCTTGAGCATCCCGGAGTTCACTTTGTCCCATGTCTTCACCTAAGCCAAGCCGAACGTGTAAGTCTTAACCGAAGGGTACACACGGACGAAATCGTACCCCTGATATATCGTCAAGCATCGGAGAGTGCCATCGTAGAGAAGCAGTTTTGATCTGCGAGAATAGATCAGGCGACAGTAGAGCATCCGGACAAGACAACTCACGGAGTTAATAAACATGATACAAGCAAGGTACATGTAATCTTTCGAGTACTCGTCCACAACATCGCTATCGTGTATTGACTTCGGCTTGATATATTTGTGTCCTGCGGGAAGCATTGTTAGTGTCCGCCTAAAGACACACCCCGACAATGCTGCTCACCTTTAAGCTGTGCCGACCCGAAGAGAAAGGGAAGAAAGTGGTAGTCATCCAGCCCCCAGACTCCGTGCGACCCGGCCGGCTCTAACCAGTACGAGCTTTGAAGCACACGCATGACACCTATATACCTGTACGGATTTTAAGCGCAAATGAAAAGAAGAGGGAAAATGAACACAGTAATGGAATTTGTGTCGCACCTCCAGAACACCCGTATAACGAGAGCCTTGTGATCCGCCTCTTCGAAGACCTTCAATCTTTCCAAGCAAATTCTGCAAAAGAGTCATCAGCTTGGAATGATCAGCGTAAGATAACATACAGACGTACAACCAACACAGGAAGTTCAGCTCCATCCCGCTTCCATAGTCAATACGCGTCCGGTTTCCCCATGCCTCGTTGAAGTACACGGACACCTCCGGTAACGCGTCGGGAGGTAGTCCTGGAAGCTTGGCATGCAAAGCTGGCGAATTCTCGGTAAATGTGAGCATATTCATAGCGGATAGAATGTCTAGGTGTGGATGTCCTACCTCAGCTAGTTTGTCATAGAACGTGCGGAAGGCAGGGTTCCCGAAGCGCGAGCCACTATTGTCGACCGGCGGCGTATTGCGCGCCAGCTCCTCGACATCGTCAAGCACAGCAAGGACCGCTCTGATACCCTTCGTCTCATCAGACTTCTAATTCTCCAAAACGACCAGATTTGTGCGCTCACGCACCTTAGACTCGCTGCACTCGTCGGAGAGCTTCACGCCGACCACCGCATCGTTGAGTGTCTCAATGTATGAGATGACGTCTTTATATGTTTGGGCATTCTGGAACGCGTCCAATTGCTCCTTAGTTAGAATGTATTTTCGGGGAGCCTCGAATGACATGTTGCAAAAATTATGAGAGAATGATGAATGGTGAAGGTTGAGAGCAAGCCTAGCCGAGTGTCTGTGGCGGCGCGTCATGCATTTCTCTTCCTGCAACCACGACAGGCTAAGCTGCCTCCTGCTTCATTCACTGGCTGCAATCTGTCAGGAAATTTCCTCAAAAATTATTTATCCCATACGCCGATAATGAACAAGTATAATGGATATATGCTTCATAATAATTTCCTTTCCGTCTCCTGAAAGCCGAGGACTCAAAAACATAGCATGTCATTTGTCGAACTTTCATCGCTGCTGCTCCCGGGCTCATCCTCAAACGTCTCCAAATCCTGCCAATACGGCGACTGCGGAACACTTGGAGGTTCCAAACTCGCTTCTCTCTCGCACTGTTGTACCTGTTGAACCTCAACGTCGACTTCGTTCTCATCCCCGCCCTCAGTGCGGGGAAACACAACGCTCAGTGTGCTTTTACTCGGCTCGCCCCAGCTCAGCAGGCTCCGGTCTCGCAATCTACGCATCTGGTCCCAATACTCTAATTGCGCCAACAAGTATGATTTTGGTGTCAGCGGCTGTGGCGGCAAGGGGGCCGGGAGGTACGCGTCCACTTGTTCTTGCATCTCGCGCCGGAGCACCTCTGCGATCCGCGCCGCGCCGTCTTGCCAGCTCTTCAACCCTGCATGCAGGATTCCTGTGGTTTCTTTGCGCGTCTCCGGCGACATGCCTGAGAAGTATCGGAATCCGCGCTCGTCCTCGGTGAATTTGGGAGGAAAGGGGGCTTGTGTTGCACGCATCATGGCGGAAGAGGTGGGTCCTGGCGGACGATTTACACGCATGCGGTGCCATTTTGCGTGCTCCACTTGGCTATCTGCGAGGCAGACGTTACTCAGTGCAGAACAGTGCTCGATTTCATTGAGCTAAAATGCAAATCGCGAATATCTGTCAACGAAACGTGGACATTACTTGATGGGTGCGAAGAACGTACCGAACGCAGCCCACTCGCGATGACCTGGGTGTCGAGCTTATGGTGCTTCATATAGCATGCAGTCGCCTTGATGTTCTGCCGTCCAGGGTGGGGATTCAGTTCAGCATAGTCATAGCCCCTCCTCAGCTCATGATATGCGAATATCTAAATAATGCGCAAAAGGTATTAGAAATCGTGAGCGTTCAACCTATTTTCGGGCCTCTTCTAAAGGAGATGAAGCAATATCTCTGATCTCAACGCACACTGTCGACAGGCATCGTTATTGTTGCTGCCCCAGCAGCGGTGCATGCAGCTGCTTGCGTGAGGCCCGAAACGAAGACCATGTTCGTCTTTATCTCGTGCCGCTGTTTCAAGTCTTTTGCGATCGCAAGCCCGGTCTCCGTCGCGGGTATCTGTCACGACGAGCAGATGGACGAATTAGTGCCAATAGTGACTTGGGGATGCTAAGGCATTGTGATGACTTACAGAAACATATATCCGGTCCCTCTTGATTCCCTTCTTCTCTAGGCCCTCGACGATGGCGACCGCCTGTTCAGCGATTGACTTCATCCCCTCTGAATGCATGATTCTACGTGGATCTACAAAGGTATAATGTGGGAGATCGGGCTGCAGGCAATCCACCAGGGCTGAGCCGAGCTCGATCAACTAACCAAAGCATGTTAGTCAACTTTTCATTTTCCAGCTGGAAATAAAATTGCTCACGCACATACTTAGTGAAGGCGAGTTTTAGGACCTCATCGAACCCACTGTTGTTGAATCGGCACTGAGGGTCGCGAACATCTTATGAAGGGGCCAGACGTACTGTTTCTTGATGGACATTTCCTCCATCGCCAACTTGGCCGCGACCCACACATGATAATAGTTGTCTTTGTGTTCGATTTCATCGAGCACAGGTTGCGGTGTTACGAAGGAGGCCTTGAGGAATTCTTTGTTGCCCATGAGAGCTATTTGTTGCCTTGGTGAGCCTTCACTCCAGCTTCATTTTAACCAAAGCATACTCACTTTCCATGCTTGCACTATCAGCCATCAGTCCGACTCCTGCTGCCTCCATCGTCTTCTGTAAGTACGGTGGGGGCTTCACATAAGGCAAAGACGCTGGTTCGGCTTCCTTGCGTTTTACTTGCTTGCCTTTGGGTCTATGGTCATCTATCCGCTCAGGCATACTCATCGTCGACCGAATCCCAGACCAGAATATATCTTCTTTTGCCGCCGGGCCTGGAGACGCGCTCAGGCTGTACTCGTCCGGCAGGATGTCCTTGCTCAATCCATCGAGGGAGAGCCGGCGCGCTGCCGACGCGTGTCGGAGCTGCGTGCGCGACGGGACGCACGGACGCGTCGAAGGCAGACGCGGTGGAGGAGTACGGGGGGATGGCGAACCCGGACTTCTGTCTTCTTCGTTCTTTGCAAACGCGTCTGAGGCAGAGGGATGGGGAGAAGATGGTCTTAGTATTGGGATCTTGCTATTTTGTTTAGCGCTAGTAGGGCGGGGCGAGGGTGGTCTCAAGTTAGAGCAGGATGGCGATGTTTTCAATTTAGATGCGCTCGCGTAGGTCGTTGGGCTCGAGTTTGGGCTTGGTGAGCTGCTTGACGCGACGTCGCGCTGGAAAGCGCGATTCAGCAGCATAGCCGTTGCTCTGTATTTGCTTTTCGTTCGACGACGCGATGGAAGTGTACAACAGAGTGATGAAAGACGGGCTTTGATTCAGAAAGGTCATTCTTTGTTCTCAATGGCCCCTTTATAAATCTCTTCAGTCGTGGCGCGGGGCCACGAAACCGGGCGCGGCAGCCACGCGCGCGTAAGCAGATAATAAAGCGCTTAGTACTCCTGTCGCGTAGATCGGACGCCCGTTTTCCATCAGCCTTGGGCCTAACCGTCGTCATTGTTATCAAGTAATTCATTTCTTACGTTGGTCTTGGACTATAGCTACTTGAGGCGTATCACCAAGGGTCATTGTGAAAAGTGCGCTTGTTACCGTCCTGTGCCTCACAGGCGACACTCGTTTCGTCGCTTTCCGGTGAGCAGGCCTGTATCACTACATCGATACCGATGGATCTTGAGCAACACAGCGTTGTTACAGCAGAGAGACTTCAAAACTCATGCTCATAAGCTCGAGCAAGAACAAAGTTGTGAACGACGCCGCGCCTCCTGTCAGAAATCTGCTTATTTGCTTCCGAAAGCCGTATGGATGACTCGTCTTGAGGTACTTTCAATTGTCCTGAATTACGCCTCATCATCTGCTTTTATAACCGTTTCATGCAGGAAAAGAAAATATAAAGTCGGAGATGAGTCATCCTGAGCCTTCACTACGTTCAAACAAGACCAACGCATATAACCCCCATATATTTCAGGTATAGCATATACATGCAGAACAGAGAAAGTCAGGGCTCACGAAAAGTTGGACACGGAAAAAATTAGGGAAACCAAGACAGTCTCAGAGTAGTCTGAATCGAGTTTCACGACGCGAGGTCGTAAGCCGCGAAGTGCACTGAAGGACACATCTGGCTGACTGAACATACGACGAGCTCCTCACCAATCCACACCGTCCCCGAGAAATGGCATGAGCCACACAGAGTGATGAATTTCGTGACTTGTGACCTCTGCGTGTCCGCAAAATGGCACAATCAAAACTCAACTTTGTATACGTCGTGACTGACCTAACGCTTTACGACTCCGCTGGGCATGGACCATGGTAACGTAGCTCGCACAATGGACCGCAGGTGCATTGTTACGAGCTACCCGAAAGAACATAGTACCGGCGGCAAGTGATCGTATACATAATAAACCTTCACTGTAGACCCCGGCAACGGAAACGTGCTTGTAGTCAAGAAACAACTCGCCCGTCAGAGCAAATCCGCTTTTGATCACGGATCGTCCACAAAACGTGGCAGTGGAAAGGATGAAGTGCATACAGGCGTCGCAGTGCGAAGCCAACCAGATGCGCCCAGTCCTCGAGATGGTTCCAAAACGCTTCCCGAACACCGCTCTCGGCATCTCCAACCTCCGAAATGGAGTCCAGACACTGAAGACGCGTCTCTGAGCAGTGAGACAGGAGCGTGCATGTCTGGTATGTCTCTCGACAGAATTACTGTCGGACCCATCTAGAATCGATCGAGGAGGACTAAAACGCTCAGACCTTAGCCCACTCGCAAGGAAAGATGCACGCACTCGAAAGCGAAGCATCTGTGGAGGGCGAGCATCGCGGCTTTGAGCCTGTCGTGGTTGAAGAGAAGATGCAAGCTCCTCTGTAGTCCAAAATGGTATTGCGAAAATTTGCGTGAGATCTAACTTCTTGATTTGACAATACCTCTTACGAGTTGACTTTTAGTTTGGTCGCTCTTGAAAACCATCCTGCTTGGCCCTGCTATTTGACATGCCTGCTGAAGTTACACCAAATTACTGTAACTTGTGAAGGCAGCCTCGCTACTTCTATTAGACTCCGTCAAGAGCTCGAGAGTATCACTGCTTGAGTGCTTCAGAAGTACTGAACTTCGAGAATTCGCATTCTCGTGTCGTTGACTACTGTCTCTTCCAGTCTCGTGTTTGAGGTATTGCCAGGATATCTGCCGTGCAGACTGGCCTTGTGCTATATCTACAATCTAGGATCTGATTCACGCGACACAGTAAAATGATCGATTGAAATGCAAGCACTGGTCATTTCGAATCGGCAATGCTTTGAAGGCTATGCATGACAAGTACTTCAGACTACCAGGATATCTTGGCAGTCAACATAATCGCACCATGGATATACTAGGACCTTAAGCTGACTATATAATGGATCTCAAACATATCGCGACCCTGTCTGAACGCTCTGTGCGTACGTGCTACCGTTCACTGGCATCGCACCGATCCTTCAATGGACAAATGAGGGACGTGCACTGGCTACGAGCCGGTGTTAGATTATGAAGCAGGAATTACAAGGACACCTCTTGGCTTACGACTTCACGCTGCTTATGTTTTCCCGAAGTCTCACATGAAGACGAAGATTTTGATATCCTCTGACCCGACCCAGCAGCTCTTCCCTGCAATTATACGTTCAGATCTTTCATGCTCACCGACATGTACTGCGGACGTTACAGTGCTATTGTCTCGCTCTTACTAGCCTCTGTACTGTCTCCGTCTGTTCTGACTGTCCTGACATCGCGTTCGTCAGTCACCGCAGCTCAGATTATCCAGATATCACCGGACTCGGTGATCAGCGACACCACGGCAGAAATTGCAACTGAGTGTAGAATGGTATTACAAGCCGCGCCTTTTGTCAACGCTGCGATCGACCAATATCTGTTATCGACTTTTGGAGAGCAAGCCGTGCTCCTCAGCTTGTTGCTCTTTGAGTCGGGCAGCTTCTGATTCAGCCGGAACCAGCACGTACACATCGGTTCATTTTCATCTACGCGCGAAGAAAAGAAACACTGATAAGCACGTTCTCCTTCATACAGCTCTCCGAGTCTAGGAAGGTCATACCATGGAGATGGGTACTTCGCTCATGCATTTCGAATGCTGTATTCATTAGTGTGCTTACAGACCTTTCCATTCGTTATGGAGTTCGCGCAGGGCACGCCATTGACTGCAGCCGAAGCAAATGCTGTCGCACCCCAGGCAATGTATCCAGTGGCTAGAAGAATGCAGTCTTCAGCCCTTTACTTCACAACAATTTCAGTATTGCCCCTGGCTTGTGGTTTTACAGACTAAGTACAGCGACGATATCGTCAGTAGATTGCAGGCCTAGGGTGGTTCTGTATCTGATTGGCAAGGCTACCTTCCATTAGTGTATCATCACTTGTCCTTGTTGTCAATAGGCATTCATACTACAGGGAGAACTGACCGCATTTGCACAAATGAAACGGAGCAGGATAGATGAGATGTACATACACTTTCCCACCCGAATCGTATAGCGACTTGATGCTTAAAGCTTTCTCAAATGGCATTGGGTGGTTGCACGGTCTTTCTCGAGGGGTTTTCATTTTTTTATTCCACTTGTATTCGTGATTTGTTGATTTGGTTTGAAGCATACAGACTCTATAGTCTTCCATGCCGAGATGGAACAGGGCTCCTGTTAGATTATCACAGCAGTCTAGACAAGCACAAATATGAATTCTCACTGAAAGAAACAGCGCCCTAGGGCCCTGATACGTGGTGCACAGTACGTTCAATGTGGAAAACAAACCACTTTTTGACTCAAAAAATGATACAGGAAAGAACATAAAGACAGAATGTCAATCTAGATCATCTGTTCTGTGATCTCCGGAATAAGTTCAAGTGACATGCCTTTCAAATTGCTTCAATTTTACCCCTTCCCATAGAAAATCTCGAGCCCATGATTGAGTTGAGATCATCTACCTCTTCAGCATCAAACCAAGGTGCTTCATCTGCAAGACTTGCAAATCTTAGCATCAGAGTGTCAGCAGAATCTCTTGTTATTTCTAGAGTTATGCACTTACTCCACACTCACTAGAGGCAGATGCAAGAACAAGTCAGAGCAAAGTCAAGTGAAATCCTCCTCAAACTTGGATTCACTTGTTAACACCTGGTCTGGAAGTGCAGGTAGTGAATGTAATGTATCCTTGAGGCATGAGCAGAGGTGAACAAATAGAGGCCTTCTGTGCCTCTATAAGGGCAGTGACAAAGCCCATTGCCTCTTCACGAAGTCATCCTTAATGGTCTCCCAAAACTTGACTATGGGATGTTCCCAGTCAACTCACAAGTTGTGGAACCGAAAGAGGTCAGAAATACTGAGGATCTGTTCAAGGAAATGATCGAAGCGATTGTCCCTGAACTGCCGGGAGAACGGAAGACAAGGATTTAAGAGGATACAAATTGGTTTGAGTAATCAATCAATGTTACTTACATGCCACAGAACTGAGCACTGAGAACTTCCGCAATGAAAGACAAAAGTGCCGGGATAAAGAGAGCAATGTTTTCAGATTCAATCTTTGATGTAGGCAGGACCGCTGAGAGACGTCGAAGCGAGTCATCAATGCCAACCTTCTCCCTTAAAACCCAGTGCATGGCATCCAGTTCGATCGGATGAATGGTCTTCGTAATCATGACATCACGCAATGCGCCTCGTAGTGCGGACAGATCGAAGTAACGACGAAGGCATGGGTACCTGCTTAGCAGAACACAAGCATGTTCAATGGCCGCTTTTCAAGCAATGATGTGCGGAGAACTATGTAATCCGACTTATTAGTGAAAAAGTCTCGGCCAAAAAAGAATGAAAGCGGACCTGACAAGAAGCAATCTGTGTACAGTGTTCTGGGATTAGGACATCATCCAAGCCCTCCATATTCTGTCCGCCCCAGTAGAATAGCAAATTTGACAATTCAACCTCGACTTTGATCAGTCCACTTGGTAACTTGCAGGAATGGACAATTGAATAATGTCCGGAATGCTCGCAACTGAAAGATGCGTTGATAGCATCTGAAGCCTTCTTGATATCGCAAAGAGAGTCCTGGATTTCCTTTATCCAGCTCATTGCCCGTTCGATTCGGATATCCCTTTCGGCAATCACAAGTTTTCGCTCCCTCCGCATGTATTGTTCTGCCAGAAAACGATTTATCTGACGCTCAATGAATCGCCCGCCGGGCTGATAGAAGTAGGTGTCAATTATACGTCCTGGTCCGGGAAGATCATCGCAGGTCTGATTTGGCGACATAGTCGAGGTGAAGAAAGAGCACTGATATGTAGAACTCTGTGTATCCACGGATCCGTCGACGGAATCAGTGTCATGGTCAGCTGGGCATACGCCATTGTCCTCCAGAAGCTCCATCTTGAATGCCGAGCTCAAGTCAAGAGGATAAGAGCGAGAACCATGGGAACAAGCTGATACAGTAGGGATGTGTTCCGGCGTCGAACGACGCATTAATGTTGGCTGAGGAGCAAAGAAACTCAGGTGGGAGAGAAAAGACGATCGTTGTCAAGTACTAAGATAAGGAAAGCCAGCAAACCCTGTCAGCCGCCAAGGCTATGAACTGTTACGAGCTACGTTGATTGCGAACTTTGGATCAGACTCTGATTCGCTGGGACCATGGTCCTGAGAGCCGACTTCTCAGTTCGACGTTTAAGCTGTTGACGTATTTGATACCAGCCGCCGCAGACAGATGGACACTGCATATGTTGAAAGCTCCTGAGCACAGCCTGCAAGACATCAGAGCAATATGCATGCATGAAAACATGCAGAACAGCCTCGCGAAGAGAAGGTATCGTTGACCGCAAGAGGTCCAGAGTAGTCTGAATCGAGTTCCATATGCAATGTGTATTGATGGCAGTTACAGCCATTTTCATAAGTCCTGCGACACGTGCATGTCACGTGAAGTGAGCCGCGTCAGAGCCAAAATGTCGAAAAATTAGAATGAATGCCTATTTTCTCTGTGAATTCTGCACAGTACCTGCTCATTAAGTACTCAAAAAAAAGGCATGGTTCTCAGGAGAAGAAATATGTAAAATAGGGAGCAATAAATTGGCTTTGTAGGCAGGTGGAGATCAAACAAGTGCAGCTGGTCTGTTCTCTCACCCATTTCCACTGAGATTCAAAAATTATGGCTCCCCTACATCTACCTATAAAATTCTTTCCTGTGTCTGTAAATTAAGTATATGACTATACCAACAGCTCCTGCAAGTTTGAAGCCAATCCATTCAGTATTCATGGTGCAGCAGCAAGATTTGTGTTCTACTCTGCAAGACCTGTTGTGAGAAAAGGAGGGTGGAAAGAGCTTGAAGTGGAACACAAATCTTGCTGCTGCACCATGAATACTGAATGGATTGGCTTCAAACTTGCAGGAGCTGTTGGTATAGTCATATACTTAATTTACAGACACAGGAAAGAATTTTATAGATAGATGTAGGGGAGCCATAATTTTTGAATCTCAGTGGAAATGGGTGAGAGAACAGACCAGCTGCACTTGTTTGATCTCCACCCACCTACACAGTCAATTTATTGCTCCCTATTTTACATATTTCTTCTCCTGAGAACCATGCCTTTTTTTTGAGTACTTAATGAGCGGGTACTGTGCAGAATTCACAGAGAAAATAGGCATTCATTCTAATTTTTCGACATTTTGGCTCTGACGCGGCTCACTTCACGTGACATGCACGTGTCGCAGGACTTATGAAAATGGCTGTAAGTAGCACATAACGAGAGGTATGCACCTCGCGATTTTCCGAAAGGACTACTACAGCGTGAACCCTAGATATACAACCAAAGTGCGATTGCTAGAACATCGTCAAGCCTAAGCACGCTCCAAGCTAGGCCATTTCGGTATCTGGGGGCAAACCAATGCATGGTTTAGGCCCACGTGGGAGAATGCGGCAGTGGCGAGTAGTACGAACATTGTAAAGTGTACATATCAGGTGACCCAGTGCATCCAGTCCTCGAGACGCTTCCCAAGCAACGTTTCACTGTAGAACCTCCGTGTCGAGTTAGTAAGTCTTCGACATAGACATAACACTTTTGACACAATCTCGAATGTGCGGCAAGGAACTCCTTGAAGATACCAGCAGACGGCGAGCCGAGACTCGATCAGCTGATCTGAAGCGAAATGCGATTTACTCTCGACAGCGATCCTGCCGGACCCTCCTAGAGTCAAACAAGGAGGATTGGACATTCAGAACGAAGTTATTTCGTGTCTGAGGATAGATGCATGATGCGCTTGCAGGAAGTAGGCATCGCAGCTTTCGACCTGTCGTGGTTGAAGGAAAAGGGGAAAGTCGCTGAACTGATCAGCGTGAAAAAACTACTTCTATATTTGCGTACGCATTTTGCTCCCGCTCCTTCTCTTTTCATTGCTGGATTCATCTTTCAAGCTGGATCTACCACTGCCTCACTCTATAAAACAGAGAAACAAATGGGCTCGAGTAAAACTACATGATAGCCTTGAAGTGCCCACATAGACGCGGTCTTTCAACATTTCGCTTTTCTTCAACTTGTATGAAACTCGTATCGCGCCCGTGCCATTCTCCTCCTCTTTATGCAGGTCTTACAGTTATCCATATCATTTCTCCTGAAAAAGCACGACCAGTACCTGTCGCACATCCAGGCCAAACGGCCCACCGCGTTTCTGTCTCTCTTAGCAGCTAGACTTCATTTGCTGCGCGCTTGGGACGTACTGATTTGTTGCTGATCAACTGTTCTTGAGCTAACACGCCCTTTCTTACGCTCCGCAAACTATTTGCACACCATTCGCCGCCTGATCTGGCCAAACACCTGGAAGACGGGACGTCCAGCAACAACATTCGGAGCTCTAAGGAGCAACGTTGCTCATGTAATGGTACGTCGTTTGACTTATCTACCTCTACCCCTGCCCAGTAACCCAATATCTCAAGAATAAATAGTCACTCCATGGGCCAATCGCTCCCTGGATCGCGTGAGACTCCGTTCAAACAGTTGTCCAGACTAAGGTCTGCTTATGAGATGACAGTCTTCCTCTGTACAAGGCCTTCTGGCTCCGGTGAAACTCTCGCGGGATGGGGTGCGTCGCAGCTAAGTATAACCCAGAGGTAAAAAGTTGTGGCCTGATTGAGTTCGCCGAAGATCAAGAGCAGGGGAAGCTGGACGTTGAAGACCTGGACTAGTTTTCGTTGGGCTTCACTTGAGAGTGCTCGCGATAGCTTAGTGCGTCGGGCTTTATCTCCTCCGGCATACTCAGGTTACCGGGTGAGACTTGAGACTTGAGACTTGAATCTTGAATTCAAAGGTAGGGAGCCGCTTAACTCAATTGGATCTTATCCTCAATCGCACTAGCTGACAAAGGCTTTATCTCAGAGCAACACTGATGGCCAGTTTCGTATGCGCTCGGTCGAATTGAATCTGCGAGCTGTCACCATAATACGTATATGTCCCTTCTGGGTTTTCATTTCTCGACAGATCTATCGGTGCGCGCGAAAGGAGAGGACACTTTGTTCACTACAAGTTGAATCTCAATGCTTCACCCGAAGTACTTGTCACGCGTACTCAATAACACAAGTGCAAGACAGCACCACCTGGTCTCAATGATCCTCTAGGTCATCAAAGTCAGCACCCAAATCTCCGCGGAAAGTTCGCTTCTGCTGATAAGGAAATCTCGATTTTTCATACAGAACGCAGCGGTGCTCGACCTGCATACACGTCAGGAGAGTAATGACTGCGGAGCGTATGCACACACGCACCATCCAAGGATATATGATCGATTGCAGCTATTTATACTCGTTCAGATTCCGAGTGCGGAGATGGAGAAGGGATGCTATGCTTCATCAGGGTTCCATAATCCCAGATGCTTTTTATCCCCTCACCACCCAGCATTCAACACCTTGATTTCGACTTTCGCGTCGCATCGTTGATATCGTCATTTTCCCCTTTCTTCCCAATCCACGAGTTCACAGAGGCCGCGAACAGAGTACCTCCGTCTCAAATTCGCCCTTTTTCAATCCGCGCCGCGGCGTCTCGTAACAACTTATCAACGCTACGAAGTCCCGAACAGAAGACAAAGATCTGAATCACTGGATTATCCTCGAGATAGGCGGATACAATACATACGTGAAGAATCAACACACTCGTCAAACATGTCGAATCACAATTCAATGTTCCCCCAAAAGTCTTCACGGCATGCCTGACCTGCAGGACCTTCAAATACACTGAACGCTCTTCACGCACGGCTCGGGGTCACCAATCCATCTCTAGATTACCCGCCTGGTACCCGACCAAAGTACGCTTTGATACGCAGTATGCAGCCAACTGAACGGAAACTGAACTGGCTCTGGAATGATTGGCGAAACCTCGAAGGTTCACATATGCATGATACAGTTACATATGTATTGTATACAGTATACAGTCTACTCTTCGAATCTTGATCCTCGAGGTCGAAACCCCCGCCCCCCCCTCAAGTCGCTTCCGAACTTCGCGATCGAAAAGCTCCCGCTGCGCCTTCAATTACTCCATCATTGTATCAATATCATTTTTTCCAACTGAACTATGTACTAGTACTGGTACTGTCGCGGATGGCGGGTGCAGTTCGTCCTTTGTCCCTTTGTCCCTTTTTTCTTATTTCTTATTGATATCTCCTCCTCGTCTTCCATTGTTCCATGTCAAGCAGTATGCGAGCACAAACACGCTCGAACACGCTCGGCACAAAATGCGCATTGTGCACTCTGTCCAGTTTGTCCAGTTGTGTCAGTCGTCGTCACGGAGTAGCTGATAAGAGAGATCTAGATATCTGACGACTCCTTCGGTCTCACGGATGCTTGCACGCTTGTTCGTCTGTACTCATTAATATTATCGCACTCGATAGTTCCAGTTGAACGTTATAAATCCGAGTATCCGAGTATCCCAGCTTGGATGCCCCCAGGACTTCGGACTGACAGGAAAAAGAAAAAGGCCAAGGAGTCAGAAAAAAATAATTACCGGTAATTCTTTTTTTTTTTTTTTTTTTTTTTTCAAGTTACCTCGAATAGGGAGGGGGAATACAAATACCACCATATACAACAACATGTACAAAGACAAAAAAAGAAACGCGTCCGGCATAGCAATTAGCAATTAGCGATTAGCATGATGCTGCAGACGCGCGAAAACATGGGTAGAACAAGCTTAAGGAAGGGTCGGCGATCGAAAGGACAGCATAAAACCAAAACATCACCATAAAGCCAAAAACAGTACATGAAAACAGCAAACGATAGTACTAGTACTAGCAGCGAAGCAATATCAACAAGGAGAATAACAGCACGAATTTCTTTTTCTTTTTTCTTTTTTCTTTTTTAGTGAAGGGGGTTGCAGGAGGGAGAGAGACAGAGTTACAAATTATGAGAGTACACATATGGAACATACTATGTGGATGTAGACACATATGCATGAGTGAAAACAAGAGCCCCGATCTCAAGTCCCGACATTAAACCCAGAGATCCGGATTCCGGATGTAAGCCAGGAGGAGCAGAGACCGGGGACCAGTCTTCTTTTGCGGATGCGTGCTTTTTGGAGTGAGGCGAAAAGGCATATAGGTCTCTTCGTCTCATTGGTACGAACGAGGCGGAAAAGTGGGCGTGGAAGTCGAACTTCGACAAACGGAAAGGATGCGAGAAATTAAAGGCGTAAAAAGGCAACGAAGAGCGGAGAACAACGGAAAGCGAACAGAGCAAAGAACAAAGCATCAACAAAACACGCGAAAGCAAGTCCGAACCATCGAAAGCAATCCGAAAGCAAACCAAATACAACCCGAGGATCCAACCATCGCTCTAGAAGGACTCGATGATTGGAGGGGAGGGTTCACGAAGGAGGAAACACAAAGCGGGGACGAACAGGGAAAGCAGTGGGGGCCGACTGGACTCGAAGACGATGGCGTAAACGGAGGAAAGGAGAAAAACAAAGCAGGAAACGCGAAAGCAGGATAAACAACGAAGGAACATCCACTGAACGAAATGAAGCGTCCACATACCCAGACAAACACATTTTTAATCAAGAAAGCAGAGCGACAGAAATAAATTGAGAACACATAACAGAGCACTGACAGAGCAGAGCAGGACAAAGCAAAAGCAAAAAAAAACACAACGAATACAAAAAAAAAAAAACACAAAAGAGAACGCTATAGAAATCAAAACAAAACAAAACAAAAAATCCCAAGTGCGCACGCGTCGTACTCCGAGTCGTCCCTTCATTTCGGACCCCGAAACGCGCGATAATTCTTGTGGTGTAACATGGGAGTGGACGAAGAAAGAACCTAGTAGTGAAAGGGGGGAAAAAAAATCCGTAGGTGCGTGTGGGGTGTGTGATCGATTTGATTTGAAGTTTTGGAGGTGCCGATATTAATGCCGTGTTGGTGAGTAGTGTGCGTGCGTGCGTTTGAGCGCCGAGTTTGACCGAATGAGTGAGTGGTATAGGTGTTGCTGTTGTGTGCGCGATCCGTGTGTGACTGGTGGTCGATGGTCATCGTCTTCGTATGCGCCTGCGTCCTTTTTTTTTAGTCACCTCGATCAGCGAAGACTCCTTACGATTTTCCTTCTTCTTTCTTTCTCCAGCTTTGTTGACGCCCCGCGACGAGCTCCCAAGTCGGCTTCAGAAGCCTGTAAGGGAGCATCCAAGTCCCCCAGTCGCTCTACGCAACGCGCCTTCTGCGTTCCTACACCCTCACCACACCGCACACATCCCCAATCTCCAATCCCACCCGCCAAACCAACCAGCCGATCGCCCAATCACCCAATCACCCAGTCATACCAAACAAAACACCAGCCACCGAGTCACCGAGTCGCCCGGAAGGGGGAAGAGGGGGGGGGGGGGCGGGGGGCGACGCACCTCCAAGTCTCGCATCTAACGCCCATACCCCTGCCCCTGCACCGCGCCCGTATGCGCAGGCGACCACAGGCCCGGATACCCTTGGTTCTGGTTCTGACTTTGCTGGTGCGGCTGACCAGGCTGATGGTGCGCCTCGGCAGAGTACCGCTCCTCCTCCGCATACCCGCGGAACGCCCCAACGGGCGAATACGGAGAGTGCGGCGACGGGACCGCCGCCGCCGCCGCGTTCTGCTGGTGCTGCTGAGCGGTCTGCGAATGCGAATGCGAATGCGCGTGCTGCGGGTGTTGTTGTTGGTGTTGGTGTTGGTGTTGGTGTTGCGGATGGTGGTAGTGATTCTGGGTCTGGGGCTGCGTGTGCTGGTGCTGGGACGGACTAGGAATTTGGCGCTGCGCAGGCGGAGCCTGCTGGTGCTGAGATTGGTTACGTTCGTGGTAATGCTGCTGCTGGTGCACGAGCGCGTGCGGAGAAGGGATCTGCGCGTGATGCTGCTGCTGCTGCTGCTGGTGTTGCGGAATCGCAGCGAACGCCATCGCAGGGCTCGGCGCCGTCGCGCTCGTCGGGGAGATCGAATGCTACTCAGAGAGAAAAAAAAAACCGTTGATTTCCAAAACACATTATTCAATATCCAAATACTTCGATAGAAAACGAGGGGGAAATATTTTTTTTAAAAAAGGGACGTACCAACGACTCATGCTGCTGATGCTGGTGTCTCCCCGGGCCAGGTGCAGGCGCAGCATGCCTCGGCGCATACGCGTTCTCTCCTCCCATAGCGCCGTACACACCCGCAGGCGCAGGGGCGGGGCCATCGCATTCCTCCTCCCTCTTCAGCACCACCGTTCCTCCAATCCCAATCCCAACCCCGTTCACACCGGCGCTCCCATTCAAGCTCCCAGCCCGCCCCCGCTCCACATTCATCTCGCCCTCCATCGCACTCGCACTCGCACTCGCATTCGAATTCGCATTTCCATACCCCGAGTCCTGCCTCGCCGCCGACAGGTTCAGCGGGAACGCATACGCCCGCGTCAAATGCGCAGCCGCGGCCGCGGCCGCGGGGAAGCGCGGGACGGGCGGGGGCAGCTGCAGCCCGTGCGCATGCGCATTGCTGCTGCTGCTTCCATGGGAGGGGACGCTCGTCGAGACACCCCACGGGACCGGAGGCGGCATCTGCGCCATCTGCGGCTGGGGGTGCGACTGGGACGACGGGTGGTGATGTGGGTGGCCCGGATGGGACTGGGACTGGGACTGGGACTGGAGTTGCGTGTGTTGCTGGTGGTGGTGGTGGTGCTGGTGAGGCGAGGGCAGCGCTTGCTGGCTTGGGGCTTGGGCTTGATGCTGCGGCTGGGAATGCACGGGAGGATAGTTATACGTGGGCGGAGGCGGAGGCGTCGGGTGTGCATGCGCATGCGCATGTGAGTGACTGGGGTGCGCCGAGCCGGGCTGCGACTGCGACTGCGATTGCAATTGGGACACCGTGACAGGCGGGAGCGTCAGCGGTGGCGGCGGACCTGCGCGGCCACTCGCGTTCACAACGCCGTTGACGCCGGAGTTCGGGAAGTTCGGGTGGATGGGCGTGTTAGAGGCGTTCGTGTTCGAGATGCTGTTGTTGCTGTTGCTGTTGCTGCTCAGCGGCGGCGTCCCGCTCGGTGTCTATCCCCATCGCGCCGCAGGGACGAAAAGGAAAGAAGAAAAGAGAAAAAGTAGAGCGTTCAGTATATTGCGCATCAGCAGAAAAAAAAAAAGAAAACATACCGAATAAACCCCACTCACATCCCCTCCCTCTCTCATTTCCATCCCCATCCCCATCCCCATCCCTATTCCCCGTCCCAACCCCCGTCCCTCCACATCCACATCCCCGTCCTCCCCTCTCTCAAACGCAGACCCGCTCCCACTAAGCGTCCGCGACCGCGAATGCGAGCGGCATCTCTGCCTCTTCGCACCCGCGCGCGCAACAGGCGAGTCCACCCTATACGTCCCCGCCACGGACGACGTCAAGGTCGGAAACGAGGCGTTCAGCGGCGGGAGCAGCCCGCCCGAATTCGGATTCGGATTCAAGGACGGCAGCCCAGAACCGGGACCATTACTACTTGAAAGAGTCTGAGTCTGAGCCTGAGCCTGAGCCTGGGCCTGGGGCGGCAACGGGAGCGACGAGGGCAGCGGCGCAGGCGGGAGCTGCACGCCGGGCGCGTACTGGCCCAGGAGGTCGCACAGGGTGTCGCCGTATGCGCGGAGCGCGATGCATTCGAGCTCGAGCGCGCGCAGGCGCGCCTCCGTCGCGGTGTTGGCGTTGGCGTTCGAGTTGGCGAGGGCGTTTGGCGAGGCGAGGGCGTTGGGGAGGGAGAGGGAGGCCTGCGCGTGGCCGTGGCCGGGGCCGGGACCGGGGCCGGAGAGCACGAAGGGCGATTGGTCATTCGGGTTGCCGTTGCCGTTGCCGTTGAGGATGGCAGAGGCGGCGGCGGAGGAGAGGGACGGGTAGGGCGAGAGCGCTGCTTGGAGGCGGGCGACTGTCTCTTCGAGCTGTGGATGGGATGAGAGGTTAGCGAGGAATGCTCGATGGTCGATCGATGCGATTTAGATAGCTTGGATTGGGGCGAGAGAATGAAGATGAATGGCGGCGTTGAGTATGACAGCATCGCCAAACGTAACTCCGAAAACGGGTGGCAAATATGGCGTCGAGGAAGGAGAGGATAACGGCAGACGGGGAGCAGGAGCGGGGATAGACCAAGAGGAAGGGAAAGGCGAGGAAAACGGGCAACACACCTGCTCGATGTACGCCTTGCGCTTCGCGCGGTGGCGCGCCTGGGCGCGTGCGTTGCGACTGCGCTCCTGAAGCGGCGGCTGGATCTTCCCGGTCCCGTTCACGGCATTCTGATTCTGATGGAGGGCGACGGCGAGGCTGTCGTTGCTGTTGTTGTTGGGCGGCAGCGGGCCACTGGCGGCGTGGAGGGGCGGGGGCATGCCAGCTGCCAGTTGCCAGGAGCGACGGACGCCGGCGGGGCGGGTAGGCGTCGGCGTCGGCGTCGGCGTCGACAAGAAAGAAGACTGGGGACAGATAGACGACAGATAGAGACGGCACTCAGATTCCCGAGTCCGGGCGCACGATACGAAATGCGGGGGTGTCACGTACACGTACGAGATATTCTAAGTTCGGCGCAGAGCCTGCGATGCGTGTGTGCGTGTGTGCGATGGGAAACACGATTGCGAGGCGATGTGATTGCCCTGCGAAGTGTGAAAACAACGCTCAGACTCCGACTCCGCCCTGCGAGCAGCGAGGGAAGGAGAAGGAAAGGAAGGACGGCGGGGGAGCAAGAGAGGACTGCCGTAAGAGAGAGGGGGGGGGGGGGCCGTAAGCGCGAGCGTAAGATGGGAAAAACGCAAACTGGAACGGAGACGGAATTTATATGTATATGTAACACCCCCAGTCGCCAGTGCGAGAACAAACGCGTTCCTGACTCCCTGTAGGGCGCGACCCTGTATCTGAAATGAATCTGTATCCGTGTACATTTGCTTCCGTTTGTTCTGCGCTTGGGCGACTCCGAGAGGATAATCTCTACATGCCAACTAGTACTAGAGGCAAAAGCGTGCATGTATCGCGGGCATCCGCAGATTAAAACAAGGAAGATCGGGCAGCTGAGATCAAAGGGATGGATGGGGATGTATTGTGATCGGCGATCAACGTGCACTACAGTTTGCTTCCCTTTTTCTTTTTCTTTCTCTTTCCCTTTGTTCCGCCAACGTAATCGCGTATACATTAGATAGATCGCCGTGGCGCCAACTTTTTAGTATTTTACTTCCGGTGAGGCGTGATCCCGGTGCCTGGCGCAAAGGGAACGCACGACTCCATGCATGTTTCTGCTCGCAATCTTTTCGATGCACGTGCCACACACGACGCCCAGACCATCCACACTTCTCTTTCGCCGACGCAGGCCGAGTACACGCGCTTCCCGCAGCGTAAACACGTGCTTTGTTCTCTTCCAACCTCTCCGTCGTCTTCCCGCGCTTCTTCTGTTCCCCGCGAAGAAAGAAAGAAACCTTTCCTTCCCTGATCTCACGCCCCCCATCTCGATCTCGATCTCGTGCTCAGGATCAGGATCAGATACATGTACATATCCTTCGAGTCGGAGCACTCCGCTCCAATTCCAGGTCTCCCACTTTATCTTTATATTGTACTCTCCATCTGTTCCGTTCTGCTCTGCTCTACTTGGATAGATTAATATTATCAGCAATACTTATGCTTGTCTATCACCCCAACGGCCTCACCTTTGTTCCCGAGTCTCCGGGTCGCCCACAGATACGCAGATACACAGATACACGGAGCCCGCGAGCTAGTGCACCCAGCCCAAGGTCACTTCTTCTCGCTCCATTACTATTCATCATTACTACCAACCCTTTTCTAGGAGGGAAGGCTCGGAGCGGAGAAGCGTGCGGCCGTCTCCGCGAAAAAAAAAAAGAAAAAGGGATCTACTGTCACTAGTACTGAGCCCTCAATAAAAAAACAAGCAACAGAAGAAGAAGAAACGAGAACCGCATGATCGAAGGAATGAGAAGAGAAGAGAACCGTCCGGAGATCTAGAGTGTGTTTCTGATTCTGATTCCGAATGACTCGTCTGTGTGCGCTCTGCTTTGATGGTGTTCCCCGATCATATTGTATATTGTATATTGTATATGTACGTACGCACCGCTCTCCTCCTCTCCTTCTCTTCTTCTCTTCTCCTTCCCTCAAGCTTCTCCTTACACTAGTACTGTTTGCCGCTCCCGCTTCTACTCCCCTCCCCCCTCCCCGGGTCCTCCCTCCATAGAATAGAATAGAAAGAGCAAAAAAGCCTCCGAGTCAATTTCAGAAAAGTCAATCACGTCGCAACTTCCTCCCAACATTTCACCCTGTGTCAGAATTATTAGACGGGGCTCCGAGTTCTCGCATCAAAGATCAAAGATCATAAGGATAGCCAGACCTCATTCGGGTACAAGACAAGAAAAAAAAAAAAAAACTCGACATCGCCGAATCGTTCCCTTGCACGTTGCCATATTGCGCGCCTCTCTCTCTCTCTTCGACGTACATACAGTACGCTTACCTCCGAGCACATGCGCTCGAAGCCGCCGCCGCCCCCTAAATAGTCAATGATCCAGCACTCGAAATGCAATACTAATACTACTGATTGTATCGAACAAAACAAGACAAGAAAAAACCATAGATACAGTATAATCAAAAAAAAATACCCCATCTGAACATTTCTTCGAAAGACATACATAAGACGTAGGGTCCGCAACAGGCTCGCACCAACCCCCTCGCGGGTCGCCACTCACCATTCAAAGCCCCGAGCAGGCCCAGCACTAGTTCTTTCAGACAGACAGCACCCAAGTACTAAGATGAGCATGAGCATGTGCATGAGTTTTTTTTTTTTCCTCCGCCCTTGCACACCGAGAGGGCTGGAACTTGCCATCTCCCGGCTATACATGTCAAAGTGCCCGCCAAGGCACCAGCCAGACTCTTCAGTTACTAGTCTAGTAATACTATACAGTACAAAAAGCCCCGCTACGCATCTCTGATGACCCCGCCCTACCCAAGCCACATTAATATTATTCCCCTTTGCCGCTCCGGGAGACACAGCCTTTCAGTTAGTGATTTCCTCCACCTTCCCCTTATTTTTTTATTTTTTTCCCTCCTTTTTCGAATCGCGCTCCACACAGTAAATCCGACTTTTAGGAGCACGATATCAGCCTTTTTTTTTTTTCATAAATTAAAAAACCGAAACGCATCCCGTAGTCGTTGGTCGTAAGCGATGGATGATGTATTAGATAACGAGGACACTCTTAATGGCGAGGACGACAAGAAGCGAGAAAAGCGACCTGCAGTGAGCGCAGGAAAGGCTTGAATATGTAAGAACCCACGACGGCGTGTGCGCTGACATCGAGGAGGCGTGAACCGAACGTGTGCGCACGCATTCATGAAGACGGCAAGGACAAAAAGCCAAAGAGCACGCAGGGATGACTCGGAGTTATGTAGATAATACCCTTGCGCGTGGTGCTGTTGTCGCTGTACTTGAAGCAGGTGTAGGTCGGTAGGCTGAGGAATACAGTTTAGTGGTCCGGGAGATTGCGACTTGGAAGAGGCATAGGAAGACGCTGATGGCGTCCGTGCAGGAGCACATCTCGTATCTGCCCTCGGAATCTGAAGATGACCACCATAGCGAAATTGATATTGGTCGCCACGAGTGTGTATGTAAAGCGCACCAGTGATTTCGTCGACGGAGTTGGACAGCGCCAACATCAGGCCTAAACAACGATGCTCGCTCAGTTCGATGATAAAGAATCAAGCGCGATTGGTAAAGACTCGCTGAGAAAGAGCGCCTGGAGGTAGAAAGAGAAGCATACGCCTGGTCCACTGATGTCCGTCTGTGTTCAGCTGTTATTGTATGTGCTATGTCAGACTGTCCTTCTCCGTTAGTACGCACTTGTGGACCAATGAGCACGCACAGTTTAGGTTGATGCTGAAGTTGGCTAAACACCGCAGAACCAGCTCGCCATCCGAAGAGCTCGACGAGTCCTGTTTTAATTACTGCTTTCATCTTTCGACAGCACAGGCCTTTATAAACACTCTATGATGGCCATTCAAGAAGACGTGACGGACAGTGTAAGGGAGGGCAACAAGTAGGAGGCTGGTTGGCGGTTGACTGGGAAATAAAGAGGCTTGAAAGCTCAACTTTTTTTTTTTTTCATTTCCGGGCGATGGCAATGTCATGCATGATACATGATGCATGGATTTCCTATCTCGTGGAGGACTGTGCTATATCCGGGTCCTCATGAAATTGTCGATGGAGAAAATGACTCAGGCAGATGGAAAAAGATTGGAAAAGCCCAGAATATGAGACAGAGTCATGCATTCCGAGGTTATGACCTAGTCTTCTGTGCGATACTGATTAATATTAATATTGAAGTCAGTCCAAATCGCAGCAGACCATGGACAGAAAATGTAGATGAAAGGAGTAGTGCATTCTCACGCCTAGTCAGTTCTTCAGAAAATTTTCTCTTCTGTCTTTTCTTCAATATCAATGACGACAGATTCAAAGCCGCGACGCTCGCTCCCTACAGGTGCTATGCGCATCCGCCTCGCGAGCGGGCTAAGGTCTGAGCGTTCTAATCCTCCTCGATCGACTCCAGCAGGGTCGGACAGCAATGCTGTCGAGGGACGTACCGGAAAACCGCATCTCTCCTGACGAGAAGATCTATTGTCGACTCGTCGGATGCTGGCCATGTTTATCATTGCGGCGAACTCAAAGACAAGCTACATTAGACAGGCACCTGCCAGAGCCTCGTGAGTGAAGCTTAGAGAGTGGATTTCAAAGAGATGCTTGGGATGCGTCTCGGGGATCGGGTACACTAGGTGCTAGTCGCCACGATGTACGGATATGCCTTCTACTGCTTTTCGTCGCCGTGTCTCCGTATGCGGGTCTGGACATTGTCTAAGTAGACGGTCCGGGTTAGATGGCACGCAAGCTTTCGCATCGTGTGCCATCGCTGTCTCCGGGTTTTGTGCTGCGGCTGCTCTCTCGGGGGCAGTGCCACCGGCCTGTGCGAAGTACATCTTGGTGATGGGATGGATTGTATGTGGAGGGCTCGTCGTGGGCGACCTGGCTACCAGGTGTGTCCTTCAGTGCACTTCGCGGCTCGTGACTATCGTGTCATGAAACTCGATTCAGACTACTCTGTGTCTGTCGTGGTTGTTCATGCCTAATTTTTTCCCCTCGTCGTCCTCTTCGTGAGGTGGCCTGTGTACTCTCATGTCATGTACACTGCTGTATATGCGTATCAGACTTGAGACCAGGCCCTTGTTTTCATCCATCTGTCTAAATGTGCTCTGTAATTTCCTATCTCTTCTCCCTCCTACACCCCTCGTCATTCTCCCAAAACACTTTCTGTGTCCTTCTCCTTGTTAACATCCTTGCTATCATTTTGCTATAGTTTTGCTATAGTTGTCGTTTTTCATGCAGTGTTCCGGTTTATGTCGTCGCTCGTCGTCGCTTCTTTGTCCTAAAAAGTTCCCCTCCTTCCCCTTTCTGTCGGCTTCGTTCGTTTGCAGCATCATACTAGTACTATGCTCGACGCATATTTGTCTTTGTTGATGTATATAGTGTATTCCCTCCTATTCGAAGTACTTGAAAAATAAAGATAAGTATTTATTTTTGTCTTCTTGGCTTTGTCAGTCCGAAGAACTAAAGCCATCAAGTGCGATAGTGAGTATTTATGTACTGTAGATACAAACGAACAGCATGCAAGCATCCGCGAGACCGAGGAATCGTCGGATATCTCTTATCAGCCACTCCGTGACGACTGGCACAACTGGACAAGTGCACAATATTAATGCGCATACATATGTGCCGAGCGTGCTCGTGCACTTGGAACTCGCATATCACTTGATATGGAAGACGACAAACTGCACCCCGCCATCCGCGAAAGTTGAACTGAAAATGATAGAGTAGGTGCGACGGGAGCTTTCGAAGTTCGGAAGCGACTAAGGGGGCTTCGACCTCGAGGAGCAAGATTGAAGAGCATACACTACATACGTATATAGCTGTACCATGTGAACCTTCGAGGCTTCGCCAATCATTCCAGAGCCACTTTCTATTCAGTTGGCTGCATACCAAGACTTGGTCGGGTACCAGGCGGGTAATCTAGAGATGGATTGGTGACTCCGAGCCGTGCGTGAAGAGCGTTCAGTGTATTTGAAGGTCAGGCATGCCATGAAGACTTATGGGAATATTGAATTGTGTTTCGACATCTTTGACGAGTGTGTTGATTCTTTACGTATGTATATATTGTGTCCGCCTATCTCGAGGATAATCCAGTGATTCAGATCTTGTCTTCTGTTCGGGACTTCGTAGCGTTGATAAGAGACGCCGCGGCGCGGAATTTGAGACGGAGGTCCTCTGTTCGCGGTCTCTGTGAACTCATGGATTGGAAGAAAAGGGAAAATGACGATATCAATGATGCGACGCGAAAGTCGAAATCAAGGTGTTGAATGCTGGGTGGTGAGGGGATAAAAAGCACCTGGGATTATGGAACCCTGATGAAGCATAGCGTACGCGTCCCTTCTCCATCTCCGCACTCGGAATCTGAACGAATAAAAATAGCTGCAATCGATCATTTATCCTTGGATGGTGCGTGTATATACGCTCCGCAGTCATTACTCTCCTGACCTGTATGCAGGTCGAGCACCGCTGCATTCTATATGAGAAATCGAGATTTTCTTATCAGCAGAAGCGAGCTTTCCGCGGAGATTCAAGTGCGGATTTTGATGACCTAAGGGATCATTAGGACCATCTTGCACTTGTGTTATTGAGTGCGGGTGACAAACACTTCGGGTAGGATCTTGGAATTCAACTTGGTGTCCTCTCCATTGGCATGCACCGATGGATCTGTCGAGAAAGGAAAGGTCAGAGGGGATATACATTATGGTGACAGCTCGCAGATTCTATTCGACCGAGCGCATACAAAACAGGCCATCTCTGTTGCTCTAACTGAAGATAAAGCCTTTGTCAGCTAGTGCAATTGGGGATAAGATCCAACTGAGTTATGCGGTTCCCTACCTTTGAATTCAAGTCTCAAGTCTCAAGTCTCAACCGGTAATCTGAGTATGCCGGAGTAGATAAGTACTAAGCTATCGCGGGTACTCTCAAACGAAGCCCAACGCAAACTAGTCCAGGCATTCAACGTCCAGCTTCCCCTGCCCTTGATCTTCGAAGACATTCGGCGAACTCAGTCAGGCCACAACTTTTCTTTTTACCTTTGGGTTATACTTATCTGCGATACATCCCATCCCGCGAGAGTTCCACCGAAGCCAGAAGGCCTTGTACCCAGGAAGGCTGCCACCTCGTAAGGAGTCCTTAATCTGGACGACTGTTTGAACGGAGTCTCACGCGATCCGGGGAGCGATTAACTTATGAAGTGGTTATTCATTCTTAAGATCTTGGGTTAGTGGCAGAGGTGCATGTGGATAAGTCAAACGACATACCGTTACAAGAGCAATGTCACTCTTCTAGAGCTCCGGATGTTGTTGCTGGATGACCCGTCTTCCAGGTTCTTTGGTCAGATCAGGCGGCGAAAGGTGTGAGAAAATGTCTTAGAGGATTCCGAGTTAGTAAGAGTTTGCGGAGTGTGAGAACGATCGAACAGCAATAAATCAGTATGCACAACCATGCAGTGAATGGAGTTTAGCTGCTAAGAGAGACGAGACTGTGCAGTGCAACTGGCTTCTATCTGGCAATTATCACCATACATTGTATTTTCCTTGGCTTCTTCTTGACTCCTGCATATGATAACAGGCATGTTTATCGAGCCTTGTAGCACTTGTAACTAACGGCCCACTGCATCTGGTAAACGGGTCGATCATGTCCTTGACCGATCCGGCGGACAAAGAATGGGCGAGTAGTTCTTCAGCCTCTCCGACGAAAGGTATCGAACCACCTTCGCCCCGGACCCGAATACTCTGTGTCGACATTGTTTTTTTGACTTCATCGAACGCGCACATAGTATTGAGTATAACCTGAACAAGCACAAAAAAGGGAAAGGGGAAGTATGAAATATAGAAAAGGAAGCTGAGCTGAACAGCGACTCATATGGTCGCTTGGCGTGGACGTGCTTGACACCTGAGAAATCTTCCAGGCCTGTTAACAAGGATAGAGATGAAGGCAGAAAGACTCGATAATACACATACTTTAAACCTTAGACATTATCTTCTTCGGCAGTCGCGTATCCACCCGTTCGTAAGGATGATGAGGACGAGCCCAGTACAGAGACCGATGAGGGAGTGGGTGACGAGTTCCTGCGCAGATTTGTTTCTCCGTTGACATCCTCTTCATCCTTCACATCAGGGATGAGTTTTATCGGGTTAGAGTGTATGGAATTTACAGAGATGCGCGCAGACGGCTGTCTGCCGGCCGCGCCCGCATTAGCCGTACCTGCATGCTGGAAGAAGGACGGTATCCACTCTGGCCGGTGCGCATTATAAGCCGTTCGCGGCGGCACGGGACGAGGCCCGCGAGTGTGACCATGTCCGTTATTGCCAGTCGCTGTACGACGAGGCATAGGCTCCCGTATGAGTATATGCATCCTGTGAACAGTCCTGACATGCTTGCTCTTACGAAAAAATAGCCCGATGAGGGCTTTCGAGAGATTAATGAATGGAAGGATAACGAGGAACATCGGGAGGATCTGACCGAAGCCCCACAGGCTTGGACCAATCCCGTCGCCGCCACCATCAAAGCGGTTCCGTAGGATGAGCAGCTCGGTGTTCATGACGGACAGCGCCCAGAGAACGACGATGGCGGCCATCTCAGTCTGGAGCCCGCCTGGAACAGTGATAGGTTGGAATCTATCTTCCTGCTGTCTAGCGACAGAGTCTGCGCGACTCTTCGGTCCCGGCCTATTAAAGCCTCGCTCCGGGTCCCCGGGCATCCAGCGCAAGTTTCCTTCCGCAGCCCGAGATGCTCCTTCCGTTTTGATCTCCTCCACCTCCTCTTGCCTTCCCACCTTCTATTTCATGAACCACCTTCCAAGTGCACCATATCGACTTCGATCGAAACCCCCGTAGTCGTTGATCGTAAGCAAAGTATAACCTACGAGGATGATTGCGATGACAACGAAGGCAAGAAATCGGCCTGCAGTGAGTGCGGGGAAAGCTTTGAAGATGACCACGACAGCATGCGGGTTGCACCGTGGGGTGGTGCCGAACGTGTGCGCAGTGATGAGGACGGCAAGAACAAAGGCGAAGATCATATAGGAATGGATTATATAGATAATATTGAGCGTCGCGTCGCTGTCGTCGAAGCGGACGTAGGTCAGGAGGCTGGAGAAAATAGCAGTCCATGAGATGGCGAGGAGGTAGAAGACGACAATGGCGTCGTGCAAGCTCATCTCGGGTTGTCCTCGGAATCCTAAGATGAACGAAGTGACCACCATGGCGATATTTGTCGCCATAAGTGTGTAAAGTGCTCCAGTAATTTCATCGACGGAGTTGGAAAGCGCTGACATTAGGCCTAAAAATGGCGCGTATTCAGTCTGACAATACAAAGAGTCAAGCACCATTGGCAAGACTGACCGAGAAAGAGTGCCTGAAGATAAAAGGAGAAGCGTACGCCTGGTCCACTGATGTCTGTGTTCAGCTAGTATGCGTCAGGCCAGAGTGTCCTCCTCAAACGGTATATAAATGAGTCGACGTACTTGTGGACCGCCGCCAGATAGCAGGCATGCGCAACTGGGATCGGTGCTGGAGTTGATTATACATTGGAGAATCACCATCCGAAAGGCTAACCGGGTCCATTTTCGTCGCCGCAGTCGTTGCGGACAGTGCGAGCCTCTAATGGCTTTGTGAGGGACATTCGTGAAGGTGTACGAGCAGCAGAAAGGGAGGCAGTGATGATTGACGCTCGCGACACGCGCGTCTATGGGATTACAGCCATTTTCATAAGTCCTGCGACACGTGCATTTCACGTGAAATGAGCCGCGTCTGAGCCAAAACGTCGAAAAATAGAATAAATGTTGATTTTCTCTGTAAATTCTGTGCAGTACCTGCTCATTAAGTACTCAAAAAATAGGCATGGTTCTCAGGAGCAGAAATATGTAAAATAGGGAGCAATACATTGACTGTGTAGGTGGGTGGAGATCAAACAAGTGCAGCCAGTCTGTTCTCTCACCCATTTCCACTGAGATTCAAAAATTATGGCTCCCCTACATCTACCTATAAAATTCTTTCCCATGACTGTAAATTAAGTATATGACTATACCAACAGCTCCTGCAAGTCTGAAGCCAATCCATGCAGTATTCATGGTGCAGCAGCAAGGTTTGTGTTCCACTTCGAGCTCTTTCCACCTTCCTCTTCTCACAACAGGTCTTGCAGCACGGGCGAGAAGACTGCTAAGATTATGATTCTTTTTGTGTAATTATTGGACACATAAAAGCCATCTTCCCTGCAAGTTTCCTGTCCATTCGCTTTGTGCTTCGACTGCTACGCTCAAATTTCTGTGCATACTACCAACACCTGTGAGCACATGAGCACATGTTAGCCAAGCCACTGCCATGCAAACACAAAAGCCAACACTCTACTTCCTCCTCCTCTCAGGTCGTTCCATGATGGTTTCAGGCAAGGCACTCTCAGATGATGCAAGACACATCATATTCAGACTGTATCAGTCATGACTTTTCACCGTGCATGACCTGGCCAGGGTAATAGATATCCATTGAGCAACAATCCACTGAACTGTTGCTCAACACAAGTGCATGGGGCATTTATGACAGGAGGGCATGAGGACCAGAAGACCAAGGTTGCTTGATTATGCAGATACACAGGTGAGTGCATTTTTTGAATTGTAATGACTCGCTGCGGCTAACTGAACTATAGTATCTCTTGAGCACGATAGAGCATTGCAAGGACCAGTACTTAGACAAGGTGAGGGAGGAGCTGGAAAGGGTAACAGGCAAGAAGGTTTTGGACACTACAGTATGGAGGTCTCTGCGCCGGGCTGGGTTCACTCTGAAGATGGTGCAGTGATGCTTATGGCTTCGCATCAGCAAACTTACTCTGCTCAAGATATCAAAAAGGGCACTTGAATGCAGTGAGTCCGCTCAGCTCTGGTACACATTGAGAATGAGATCTCAATATGAGGCAGAACAGCTCATCTTTGTCGACGAGAGCGCATGCGACCGATGTACCTTCTTGAGGAAGAAAGCATGGGCTTTGTAGGGTTATCAGGCATGTCGGAAAGTGATCTTTACACAGGGAAAAAGGTGTGATGCTTACCTTTATGACTGCAGATCTGACTGCTTGCCTCTTCTAGGTATTCAATCTTGCCCGCAATCACTTCGACTGGCATGCTTGACTGTACAATACTGGAAGGATCCTTCAATGCCACCTCCTTCTCTGCATTTATCAGGGATCTCTTAGACCACATGCAACCTTGGCCAGCCCAAAACTCTGTTGTGGTGATGGACAACTGCACAATCCACAAGTCACTGGAAATCCACGAACTTATTGAGTCAAGGTCCGTCTATTTTGACCTGTCGTGCTGCGATGCAGGGCTCTTACTGATCTGACTCTGCACAGGGGCATGAAGCTGGAATTTCTCCCCACGTATTCTCCAGACTTCAACCCAATCAAGCTGGCATTCTCTCTGCTGAAATCTCGACTTCGTCGGGTCAAATTCAGTGATGAGGAAATGGACGCTTCGGTATTCGCAAAGCTTTACGGTGAAACCATGTCTATCAGTGCTGCGGACTGTCGTGCTTTCTATCATCATTGTGGTTATCTCTGTTAGTGTTGAGTTTCTTCATCGAGTGGATACAGGCTTCCTTGTCACTGTCTCAACTGGTCCAACAATGTAATATATTCTGTCTATATGATGTACGCATAACTACTGTTCCTTGATGTGAGAAACATCCTCCTGCGCATATTGAACAGTGTGAGTGAGTAATGCAAGACTTGTCTCAACCTCTGCATCCTTCGCTCTTGGACCATATGCAGTCTTGCCATGCCTAAAGGCTATTGTAGCAATGGACAATGAGTTGAGTGGTGCGGAATATCACACACTCCATCATCATGGTCACTTTCTAGCAGTAAACTTCAATCATTGAATAAATAAAATGTACATTCTACACAACTAATTATACAAAACCCTGGTATTTCTGTATGAAAGAAGACTTAGTAGGAGGAATAAAAAAGGAAATAGTAGACAAAAGGATTTGAGGCTATGCGAGAGCATGTGTCTGATTGTTTAGACTGATTTGATCCACACTGGAGTCCCTCCTCATTACCACCACTCCAGTGACCACCTTGGACGCCTCAAGGTCATTGTCGTGATGTCAGAGCAACTCTTCCAGAACTCTCTCAGTGATGTCCACGTCTACCCCCTCTTCTGGAGTAGCTGTATTCCCGTCTCTGGTTGTCTCTATCCTCTCTTCTGGAGTGGTGATCATGTCTCCATTTCTGGTTGCTTCTACCCTCTCTTCTACCCTCTCTTCTGTAGTTCTCATAAGTCTGATCCCAGTCAACGGAGGGAGGTGGCCGGGACAAGGACAAAGTGAGAAGGGACCGGGATGTGTTTCCATGAGCCATGCCTCCCCTTCCAGTATTAAATGAATTAGAGGGGCCTGGCTGGAGCAAGGACAAAGTGGGAGGGGATGGCGAGGACGTGTCTCCATGAGCCATGCCTCTCCTTGAATTAGAGGGGCCTTTGTCATGTGGGTAATCCAATCAATTCTTTTTTTCTCTCTGGCCTCATCATAAGGGCATGATCGTCAGCAGGACGCTTGCGAAATGAGTTCGCAGATGACAACAGATAGGATTGCAATGCACTGGATTCCTGTTCACTAGATCGCACTGCATTGTCCACATGTGGAAGGGGGAACCCTATGCTTATAGGTCTGTCAGAGATACTGTTATGCATGTTGATTCCCTGCTGGACGGCCAAAATCACTCTGAAATGTGGAGCACACTCCTTAAACTTCCCCTGCAAAATGCCATGCTCCTCCAATGCATTTATTGTAGCTTCGTAAGATTCCACAGGCTCGGACATATCATGGGCACCTCTGTGTAACACAATTACGAGTGAGTCATAGGCATCTTCCTGCAATAGAATGTCAGCAATTCCATCCTCCAAGAGCTTGAGAGCTGCTGATAGTGCAGACAGGTCCTTGATGAAAGGCATATATGCCCTAAGATTCCTGTAATTCCTGGATAGCGAGTGCTTCACACTGCCCACTGGTGCACTGGCCTCTGCAAGAAGTACTCGGTCATCCAGTTTTTTGTACAACAAGCTTGCTTCATTACAAGGACCCACAAGAAGACCGGCATATTCTCTCATTCGACTATCGGCTGACTTAAAATCATATTTTTCCGTTCCCTCCAGTTGTGGTATTGGGGAAGCACTGAACAAGATATCTATATCCTCTTTTCATTGCCTGAAGGTGAGACGAAGTACATATGTGATTTGGTTGACAGAATCACGCATAAGTCTCCCTTTCAAATCTAATTGCATGCCCAATACAGTATTGCAAGGGGTAGAGTCCACGTCAGAGAGTTGGGGAGAGTGTGTGGAGTAGTGAGCAGAGCCTCTTTTAGGCCAACTCTTTTTATACTTTTGCTGATACTGATCGAAAATCCACATCACTTCGTGGCCCGCAAAACTCTTGATTTTGCTCATAGTCTCAGGTTTCTCCTGTAGCTCTATGGATATCTTGGATGCCTGTGGAAGTCTGCTCCTAATAACTTCTGCCAGAACATAAGCGTCTGCATCGCTGTATTGGGCCTGGCCACAGAAAGCTTTGCAATCTACATATCCTGCCTGTTTCACCCTCACGGCAAAGGAAAGCAAAGTGTTCATCTCCCAGAAACTCAGCCGTTCATGAGCACACATAAAAGCAACTACCAAGTTGTGCAAGTTTTGGACTACCTTCTCTCTGTCGTAGTTCGGATAGAGTTGCCCAAGATTGAATGCGTAGTCTTTCGTTATATTGGTGATTGATTTGAATGCCTCGAAGGGCATGCCAGGGCCTGCCTTTGAGGTTTGAGCGTGCTGCACAAGGTCCCTCAAGACCCATTTGGATGACCACGGGTCTGTTAGAACCTGAACTTTCACCTTTTCCTTTATTTTCCCTTTTACCATTTCCTTTATTATATTCGTCCTTTTCATTATATTTACCCATCTTACACAATCATTCCCACACTACCTTCATTCATTCCATTCCCACTCGTTATGTAATGTTAGGTAATATAGTCCCACGGTCGTCGCTATATAAGGTCTCAGGAATCGCATGAACTCCTTGTTCTGCTTTTCCTCTTACCTCCGCGACGACCTAGGTGAGACTCGTCCCCCTTGTATTAGTTTAGACTTGTATTAATCCTCTTACCTCCGCGACGACCTAGCCTGAGTAAGCGTGTCCCGAGTCTACGCTCGAGTATAGCACGTCCCAGACGACAGTCAGCCGAGGCCTGCCCAGTCCGAGTCGTCTCCCGGGCTCCCGCCTAACATAAAAGCAGAACCTCACCCAGGCTCATCCCCAGCGTAAGTCGTCGCTGTCGACTCGCCTTCACTCGGTCTAGAGGAGCGTTCCCCTCGACGGACTTGACGTGTAAACCCCCTAAACGACAACCCTCAACCCTGCCCGAACGTTTTCGGACGTTCGTGTATTACGTAAATATATCAACCGACATTTCCCGACCCTGGCTCTACAAATTAGCCTCTGGTGGAGCACGCACCTAACGTGGACGTGGGTAACAAGACGAGTCCAAACTTCGACGACAATCTCGTTTGTAATCTCACTCGGATCCTACCGCCTCGTCATCAACTTCGCTGACGAACCCGCTCAACGTTGGCGTAACCCCGGATCGAACGCGCAACCGATCCCTGTCCCTCCGCCAACGTCAAGATAGATCTCACCGATGAACAGCAACGGGCCCTTCCTGCTTCAGCCCGTTGGGATCCAGACCGACCAGGCTACGTCGCGACCAATAATAGCGGCGTCACTCACGACATCTGGTGGAGTGAAATCCGGCGCAGCTGGTATTCATCAGACGAACGAGGGAGGAGAGCAAGGTGGCCCCCAGCCGCTCCGTCGTCACCTGCACCGTCAACGTCTACGGTCAACCTACCACCGACCCCAGGTCCTTACCGTGAAACCAACAGAGACCCCTCACCGCCGACTCCTCCAGAACCTTCGACACCCGCACCCGAACCCGCGATGTCAGCAGAAGGTTTCAGCCAACAGCAAATGGCGCAGATCGCGGCCATCGTTGCAAATGCCTTCGCCCATCAGGCGAACAACGCCCCGGCACCGGTCGTGGCCGCTAACCCTCCGACCCCCAACATAGATGTCGCCCGCCCACGAGAATTCACTGGTGGCGACGATTACCTCGACTTCAGACGTGAAGTCCTCCTTTTTGTGTCCGCAAATCCAAGTCGATACCCTACGTCAGAGAGTAAGATTTATGTAGCTCTCTCCTACCTGAAGGGTGGTAATGCGGCAACGTGGGCGCAGAACTACGTCGAGGAGTCGACAACGTCAGGGATCGTCACCTTCACCGACAGCTGGGAAAGATTCCAGGAACGACTCGACGCCTCGTTCGACGACCCGAATCGCAAGGAGAAAGCGCTGAAGGATTTCCGAGATAAGGTTCAGAAGGACCTAACCGCGGACGAGTTCTTCCAGAAGTTCGACGTGATAATTAAGCGCGCCGAGTTGAAGGACGACAGTGTCATCTGCGATCGCCTCAAGTGGGCGATGAACATCGAAGTGGTCCGTGGAGTGCTAAGGTCGACGCCAGTCCCAACGAAATACGAGGATTGGAAGAACAAGGCGATTGAAATAGACCGCGGCGAACAACAGATTCGCGCTATCCAACGAGGACGCGCCTTTCTTCCCCCTCCTCGCCTACCACAACAAGCGCCCCCAGCTCGCCGTCAGGTAGCGGCCCCTCACGTCGACAGACGCGATGCGACCGGCGTCACCTTTGGAGGCGCTGGTCAACCGATGGACGTCTCGATGAACGAGGCACAACGACGACGTGCGTGCTGGATCTGTGGTGGGCTGGGCCACTTTAAAGACAAGTGCCCGCAGGCGAAACCGATCATCCAGCGTATGCTGGAACTGATGGCGCCAGGCGAACGTCGTGTCCTCGCCGACGAGCTCGGAGCAATGAAGGAGTCGGCCTTCGAGGAAGTCGTAGACACTCGGAGGTCGACGGTGGAGGACTATGTGGAGGAAGAAGGCGATAACGAAGAGGTCGTTGACTCGCAGGATTTTGCGAATGGTCAGGCGTAGCCATCGGGGCGACTGACCGAGAAGAACAAGAGACTTCGAATCCGGATCCGCTAAAATATAACCAACCGTTTGTACAATACGTAGATGCGAACAACGTCGATGGTTTTCCCGATTACGAAGTCTCCACCGGTGTGAACAAGAATGAAGAGTACGAACAACTGTTCATGAGAGGAACTGGCGGATGCCAGCTGGACCTTCTCCTGACCGTCGAGCATGAAATAGCAGGCGAGGCGAGAGAGGTAGATGCGCATGCTCTTGTGGATTCGGGATGCACGGGATCCTGCATCGACATCAGATTCGTCGAGAGGTACGGGTTGGAAACGAAACGCTACATTCGACCCCTCGCGGTGCTGAACGCCGATGGCACGCACAATGAGGCCGGATTGATCGAGGAGTACGTTGACGTCGAACTCATGATCGGCCGTCATCGGGAGAAGATCGTCCTCGCAGTAACATCCCTAGCGTCATCGAACATCTTCCTGGGGTACGACTGGCTTCGACGTCACAATCCGGAGGTCGACTGGAAAATAGGCTCGATTGAATTCACCCGCTGTCCAGAAGAATGTACGATCGAGAGGGAGCCGGTGGAGGACCTAGGCGAGGCGAAGAAGGTGGTGGAGCAGATGAGGAGGGTGAATGAGATGCGAATGGACAAGACGTCCTGGCCCGCGTACCTCAACGACTACGCCGACGTTTTCAGCGAAAAAGGTTTCGAGAAGCTGCCAGAACACCGACCCTGGGACCATGTCATCGACTTGAAGCCCGACTTCAAACCGAGCGACTGTAAGATCTACCCGCTCACGCCGACTGAGCAGCAGTCGCTCAAGGACTTCCTTGATGAAAACCTGAAGTCGGGTCGCATTCGACGGTCGATATCGCCCATGGCGTCGCCCTTCTTCTTCATTAAGAAGGCCAACAAATCGCTACGCCCCATCCAGGATTACCGTAAGCTCAATGACGGTACGATCAAGAACAAGTATCCCCTCCCTCTCATTGACGAACTCGTCGACAAGGTCAAGAAAGCGAAATACATCACTAAGCTTGACCTTCGCTGGGGGTACTACAATATCCGGATCCGCGAGGGTGACGAATGGAAAGCAGCGTTTCGCACAAACATGGGCCTCTTCGAACCGACGGTCATGTTTTTTGGCCTTTGCAACGCGCCGGCCACGTTCCAGGCCTTTGTCAACCACATCTTTAAGGACCTAATCTACGCGAACTTGATCATCGTATACCTCGACGACATCCTGATCCTCTCGGAAACCATTGAGGAGCATATCGACACGTCGAGGCGCGTACTCCAGATCCTCCGAGAGAATGGCCTGTACCTGAAGCCGGAGAAGTGCGAGTTTGACGCCAAGGTCGTCAAATACCTCGGCCACATCATCAGCAATGGAGAGATCAGGGCTGACCCGGCAAAAACGGAGGCGATTGCGAACTGGCCAGTCCCACGGAACCTCAAGGAGCTGCAACAGTTCCTCGGCATGGGAAACTGGCTGAGACGGTTTATTAAAGACTACAGCAAGGTGGTCCGACCGTTGACGTCGTTAACGGGCAAGAAGGACTGGGTATGGGAGACCGAACAGCAGGAAGCGTTCGAGGAGCTGAGACGACGTCTCTGCTCACCTCCAGTCCTAGCCATCGCCAATGACGAAGGCCCTCTCCGTGTAGAAGCGGACTCGTCGAACTTTGCGCTCGGCGGTGTGTTGTTGCAGAAGCAGGAAGGGAAGTGGAGGGTGATCGCCTACAGGTCAGAGGCACTTGAACCGGCGGAACGAAACTACGAGATCTACGACAAGGAGATGCTCGCGATCGTTTCGGCGCTCAAGGAGTGGCGGCAATACCTCCTTGGCGCTCGCCACAAAATTGAAATCTGGTCCGACCACGCCAACCTCACCTACTTCAGGTCAGCGCAGAAGCTGAGCTATCGTCAAGCTCGCTGGCGGACCGAACTAGAGGAGTTCGACTTCCACCTCGAACATAAGTCGGGGAAGACAATGGGCAAGGCCGACTTGCTGTCACGCAAGGCGGGCTATGATCAGGGCAAGGATGACAATGACGGCATCGTGTTCATCAAGGAGAAATGGCTGAACCGTGGGGTGGTAAGGACGTCGCGTGATGAAATGTTGGAACGAGTGGGTGAGGCGCAGAGAGCGCAAGACGAGTCGGAGAGGCCGACGAATATGGTAAAGGTCGACGGGTTGTGGCGGATGAAAGGCAAGGTGTACGTGCCGTCGACGATGAAGGAAGCGGTATTGCGGGAGTACCACGACTCGACCCTGGCAGGACATCCTGGATCGTCGAAGACGGTCGAACTGGTACGTCGAGACTTCTGGTGGGCGTCAATGTTCTCCGATGTCCGAACATACGTCCGAGGATGCAACCGTTGCCAACGAACGAAAGCCTTAAGAACGTCGAGGTCGAGACCGCTTCATCCTAACGCGATCCCTGAAGGTCCCTGGGAGATCGTCACGGTCGACCTAATCGGAGAACTCCCGGACTCTAAGGGACACAATGCAATCTGCGTCTTCGTGGACAGATTCTCGAAACAGATGCATGCCATCCCGACGACGATGAAACTGTCAGCGGAAGGCATGGCTCAGTTATACCGAGACCACGTCTTCCGCCTCCATGGCCTACCGAAGAAGATCATCCACAACCGAGGCACACAGTTCGATGCGTCGATGATGAAGGAGCTATACAAACTCCTACACATCGAAGGCAACCCGTCAACAGCATACCACCCACAAACGGACGGTCAGACGGAACACGTCAATCAAGAGCTCGAACAGTACCTCCGGCTCTTCGTCAATCATCGGCAATCGGACTGGAAGGACTGGCTCCTCCTCGCAGAGTTCGCCTACAACAACCACGAACATTCAGCGACAAGGATGTCACCCTTCTACGCAAACACCGGACGTCACCCTATGAGCTTCGGCACCGTACGAACTTCCTCTGCCAACATGTCGGCGGAAGAATTCGCCAAGCACATCAAGGAGACTCATCGCGTTGCTAAGGACAATCTAGTCAAGGCAGCAGAGGACATGAAGCGCTACCATGACCGGACAGCAGGAGCTTCGGTGGAGTACAAGGCTGGAGACAAAGTCTTCCTTGACGGGCGAAACATCAGTACGGCCTCGCCGACGAAGAAACTCGCAGACAAATGGTACGGCCCCTTTGACATCGTCGACAAGGTAGGAGCGAGCGCGTACAAGCTCAAACTCCCGAAGCGATGGAAAAAGGTCCACCCTGTCTTCAACGAAGCCCTGTTGAAACCCGCCGTCGAACCGTCCTTTGAAAGCCAGAAGCAACCGCCGCCGCCGCCGCCAGACATCGTCGACAACGAGGAGGAATACGAACTCGAGGAAGTCTTAGACTCACGTCTGCACCGAGGGAAACTACAGTACCTTGTCAAGTGGGTCGGCTACAATGAACCTACTTGGCAGCCTGAGACGGACTTTGGCGAGAACGCGAAGGAGGCGATCGCTGAGTTCTACCTCAAACATCCCGGTGCACCTCGGAAACTCGACATCCCTCGTCAACGACTCCGTCCGCTCTTCGTCGACACTGAGCCTGACGACCGCGATCATGGTTGGTCGGGACGCCCAACCTTGAAGGGGGGGTAATGTTAGAACCTGAACTTTCACCTTTTCCTTTATTTTCCCTTTTACCATTTCCTTTATTATATTCGTCCTTTTCATTATATTTACCCATCTTACACAATCATTCCCACACTACCTTCATTCATTCCATTCCCACTCGTTATGTAATGTTAGGTAATATAGTCCCACGGTCGTCGCTATATAAGGTCTCAGGAATCGCATGAACTCCTTGTTCTGCTTTTCCTCTTACCTCCGCGACGACCTAGGTGAGACTCGTCCCCCTTGTATTAGTTTAGACTTGTATTAATCCTCTTACCTCCGCGACGACCTAGCCTGAGTAAGCGTGTCCCGAGTCTACGCTCGAGTATAGCACGTCCCAGACGACAGTCAGCCGAGGCCTGCCCAGTCCGAGTCGTCTCCCGGGCTCCCGCCTAACAGGGTCATACACTGTGTTTTGCTGAATACAAGGGTGGTTGATCGGGATGAAATAATGAATCCTTTTAGGCTTGCGGACATCCTCATTATTTGAAGTGTTTCCTGCACTTCAGGCTACCCCTCTGAGCAGACCAAGTAGGTCTATTCGTACACACAACTAATTGACCATTTAGGTATTGAGCCTGGGCGTGCCCAATCCGCTGGGCACTCCCAGTGGGTGCGGGTTGGGTGTGCCCAATTTTTTTTACTGTGGGAAAGTTGGGTGCACCCAGATCATTTGGGCACTCCCAACTGGGCCTGCCCAGTTTTTGGGCACTCCCAACTGGGCCTGCCCAGTTTTTGGGCACACCCAGTGGGAGTGCCCTGGGAGTGCCCAGATATGTCACTGTCACTGACTGTCTGGGGGACTTTTGGGCACACCCAATTTGTTTTTGCCATAAAATCTAGGGGCTTTATAAATGTTGTATTTTATTGTTTTTGATCCTACAATTTAGTGATCTTGCTATTGACCATTGGCATGAATTGAATTTTGGTCATGATTAGTCTGCATCAGACAGGAAAGAATGCTGAGCATGCTAGACACACAGGACAAAAAGATATTTGTTGCTATTAGAAAGACTAAGATAATAAAAATAATAGAGATAGTATTGAACAGTTCTATATACTGTAAGACAAATGGAGAAATAGGGAAATTGTACAGCAGTATGAGAGAAATGAAAATAAATATGAGTCAGCTAAAAGTGTAATGACTACTTAAGAAATCATTAATGATATTCTAACATTAAACATTGGGAATCAAGCTCCAGCATTCTAACTATATTAGAGAGATTATATGTCATAGGCTCTATGAGAAGTTCTAACTAGAGTGACATAGCTGCACTGGACACTTAAGTAGAGCAATTGAAAACTGAACAAGTGCAAAGGTCTGATACATTAGGATTAGTTTGAATGCCCAAGTAGAATAGAGAGTATAAACTAAGAGGGAAACTGAGATAGAAATGTAGAAAGAGTGTAAGCCCACTAGAGCATTCTTATCATTTCTAACATGTTGCTGACCTTCTGAACATCATAACATAACTTTGAGATACTAAGCATCTAACACTCTGAGATACACAAAGTATCAATACAGTGTAAAATCCTAGGATGAAGAGAACAAGAAAGGGAAGAGATTTGAAGTTAAAATGAAAGAGAGACTTGAAAGCAGTCAGACTTGAGCTGTGCTCAAATATCAGGCCTGGACTACTAAGCTTAAAAGATTAGATATGACTAGTTGACTGTATCTAAATCTTTTACAGGTACCTAGTTGAGTATACTCAGTATACCCAACTATTTGGGAGTGCCCAATTATCTGGGGGTGCCCAATTGGGCACACCCAACTATCTGGGGGTGCCCAGTTGGGAGTGCCCAACTATCTGGGGGTGCCCAATTGGGCACACCCAACTATCTGGAGGGGGCCAGTTGGGAGTGCCCAACTATCTGGGGGTGCCCAGTTGGGTGCGCCCAACTATCTGGGGGTGCCCAGTTGGGCGTGCCCAACTATCTGGGAGTGCCCAGTTGGGCACACCCAATTATCTGGGGGTGCCCAACTGGGTGCGCCCAACTATCTGGGGGTGCCCAACTGGGTGCACCCAATTATCTAGGGGTGCCCAGTTAGGTACATCCAATTATCTGGAGGTGTCCAGTTAGGTACACCCAAATGTCTGAGAGTACCTAGCTATATAAGGTCTTTTTGATTCCTGCCTTAGAATCATTTTTTAAAATGCAAAAAATCATTATGTCATGAAAATTAAATAAGTCTAGAATGGAAGCCTTAATAATTCTATAGATAATTTCTCAAGCATTTTGTTCTAGACTCTGCATCTTGGCAGCTTTGCTCTGAAGACAAATCAATACACTACAATCATTGACCCGACACCAGAGCTTCCACAAGATTAAGGACAAGAAAGCATAAAACTTTATTTTGAAGAGATTACCACCCTGCTCCTCAATAGTGCTCTGTATCTTCTCAATTGCATGCTCAAGACACTCAATTGCTGCATACTGCAAACTCAAAATAAGTATAGAGTGAGACAATTACAACAAACACAGCACACATTGTCAGTAGCATTTGTACCCAGCACACAGAGAGGCAGTGAAATGAGCTTTGCCTTGATAGGTACCACCTCAGTGCTCACCACCTCACCTGTCTGATAATATCAATGCCCATGTCCATATAGCACATTAACTCAATGTCTGCATGCAGCTTGATTGGCTACAGTAGTTGGCCACCACATGATCATCACCATCAGCTGTGCGAATGTTGCCAGTAACAGCAAGTTCAACAGCATTGTGAAGACCTTCTCCAGCTCTATCAGTATGAGCTTGAATGCATCATACAGATGGCCATATGTCTTGCCTAGCAGCCACCATCACTATTTCCTTCTTGTCCTCACCTGTTGCCTCCAGTTTTGCAGGTGTGGTGCTGGACTGGCCCTCAGAGATCTCCTCTGACAAAAGTTTGGATGCAACATGTCATAATATGGATGCAACCATCTTCTCTTCACATTTTGTAATGTCCTCCAGTGATACACAACACTTACTCAGATCAAAGTATCCTTCAAGGATAACAAATGAATGACTGAGACTGATACAACAGATACAACAAGAGACAGACCCTTCCCCTTGTCCACATGTAGGATGACAATGATCTCTTTCCTTCCAACACAGATCAGCCTTTGAATTGAACAAGTTCACCTGCAAGAAAGCTCTGAGAGTAGAATCATCCCCTTGATGTTGTCACATTCAACCTGTATATATCATGAATGACAGTCAGTATTAAGTTGCATTGGCCTCTGACCCAACACTCAAGCCCAAGTTGGACAAATAGTTCAAATCTGTACTCCATGCGGGACTCCACACACCATTAGTACTGTTATTGAAGTTATAGCTATAATGATAGCTACATGACACCACACACAGTATCTCAAGCATTGGTTCACCAAGTGAGAGTGGCAAGTACAAAAAGCACACTGTCAGCTCTTCAAGTGGGACAGGCATCGGGTCAGACGACAATGGTGTCTGATGGAAAGCGGAAAAAGCAATGTTCGTTGTGCACTGAGTGCCGCGTGCTGGTGAGCTGCAATGATCGTGAGAGGGCGGCACACTCCGCACGGCTGCGCCATCTGGCAGCGTAGCAGCACACCTGAGCTCTGTTCGCGAACCCTGCCTTTGTCTGCGTACGGCCAAATTCCGGACTATTTGCATCGGACAAGGGTGGACTCGGGAAGTGCATCGCGTCGCGTGCTGCAGATTGTTGGCAGTGAACCAAATGCGATTGTTGATTCACCAAGTGAGAGCGGCGAGTACGACAGGCAGAATGTCAGTTTTTTGAGCGGAACGGGCATCGGTCAGACAACAATGGTGTCTGTGATGCAAGCGCGGAAGAAAGGAATGTTTGCTGTGCACTGAGCGCCGCAATGACCGCGAGAGGTGGACCAACAAACGAGAACGGCAACGATCCTGGGGATCAATAGTGGGGCAGCACGCTCCGCACGGCCGCATCACCTGGCAGCGTCGCAGCATGTCTGAGGTACTCCGTTTGCCATCCCTGCCTTTGTCTGCGCGCGGCCAGACTTCAGACTTGCGCCTGCATCTGGCAAGGGTGGACTCGGGAAGTGCCCCGCGTTTGTGCACTGCAGAAACCGGAGACGATCCAAATGCATTCGTACCCTCGCTTTTCGTGCGTTGCATGTTGCGTGACTTCTCTTCCTGCGGCAGCGTAGTGCTCTTGCCGACCCAGAGACACCACCCTAGGGCATCGCCCAATGCGCGTTAGCAGCGTTCAACCACGCGTGATGGGACCGGAGAGCTTTGCCCATGCTCGATTCAAATAGCATCGATCCTGTAAGAATCTTGATACCACAACGAGTGCGGCGACGAAAGTGCGCCGCGGGCGAAGAAGCGGCGATGACAGAGGTGACAGCGGTGTGAACGGTTTTCCAAGGATCTTACGACGCTTGTCGTTAGACTGCCCTTGAGTCTGCATCTGCTGAGTTAATGGAAGCGAAGTGTCCATATGGTAGACTGTCGGCACGCGCGATGTGTCGGAGGGGTCCATTGACGTCAGCTCTGTCGGAAGACCGCAGGGGTTGGACGTGTCCGAAGAGGTATTTGCCTTTGACGAGAGAGACGCCTCGCCTTCCCTCTTATCCAACTCCGGCTCGCCCCTCACTCCCGTGCTGATCTTCTCCTTCTCCGCGAGCCCCGTCACCTTCCCCCGCACCACCCCGATGTAGCAGAGCGCCGACTGCAGGACGCTACGTCTCGTGCGTGAACGGCGAGGCGAGTGCGATGCAGTGCGTATGCGACGAAGTGCGCAAGCGTATTCGGTATCACTGGTGCCCCTCCTGATCCTGCCGTTGCGGTAGCGGGGGAACGCGAGACGACTGCGGTCGAGGACGATGTGGAAGAGGTGGAGGACGACGGAGGAAGGATCTCGGGGCAGTCGAAGGTATGGCTGACGAAGCGCGCGCAGAGCTTGCTGATGTCTTCGTGCCCGTAGTAAGTGTCGACTGCCGGTGGGGGTGCTGCCGGCGCGGGGTGGTGCGAGTGGTGTGCGCGCGGGACTGCCGATGACTGTTTTTTTGTCGAGCGTTTTCGGCGCGGTCGGAGGGAAAAAAAAGTGATAGAGAAAAAGACACCGATCAACAGCCGCTCATCACTCAAGTATCAGAGATCGGGGGGAAAGAGGGGGGATGCTTACAGAACTCGAGGTAGACGCTGCGGCAGCGGCGGACGCAGAAGACGATTTCGCAGGTGGAGGCGGGGCGTACGTCGCGCGGTGCACGCGCCGGAAGGGCGAGTGGTTCGAGCTGGCACTCGACGGCGATATCGAATGCGGATGCGGATGGGGGTGGGGATGGCGCGGGGCGTGGACGGTGGCCATATTCGCTGCAGCGGGCTCTCTGGCTCTGGACGTTGACGAGCGTCTGTGAGCGTCGAAGGACAGGTGGAGTTGATGCGTGAGAAGAGGTCGCTGCGAATGTTTTGATCGGAACGAGATCCTTCTCGGACACAACGGTTGCGTCGCGTTCGCCGGACCGCTCAATGAGAAGGGCGGATGGGAAAACGGCTGACGTCGATGTTGAAGCGTGTGGATCGTCAAGGGGGGCAGGAGGAAGAGGCGAGGAACACGTGCTGCGTGAACAGGGCGAGGGAAGTTGAACCACACCAGTGCGGCAGAGACGGAGGGAAGAGTGACCAGCAGAAAGGAGCACCCTGCTTCATCGGGAAGCCCTGCTTGTCGTTTCCGCCAGAGACGCGGAAGACGTAGCCCTTGAACTCATCACCGAGCAAGTCGCTGGGGACACCTGGGACATCTTCTTGCCGTGGAAAATGCGGTAACGACGCTCATCGTCGATGTTGATCGTCTTTTGCTGGCCCATCGCCAGGTCAGCGATGTCGACACTTCATGGCCGGTGGTGTCTTGAGGAGCTCGTCGTGTTCTGTCCCTTCAGGCAAGCAAAAAAAATGATGAAAAGTAATTATTAGTATATTCAAATAGTTTTTATGATTATTTTTTTTGCTTACCTTGAGTGTGTGGCTGGTGGGACAGCCGTGCTCGTCGTCGATGGTGAAGACGAAACGACACGAACAACGACGACGCGTTGGTTGTGTTGCCTGATTTGGCTGATCGCCGCGTCTCAAACAAGCAATCAAAGCATTCCGATTCTTTCGGAAATCTCAAAAGTCTCAGCTGTTGGCCTCAGACAAATTCTACGGACGCGTTTAAAAATACAAAAAAATATGGAATAGTTTTATTATGTATGTATCTATAGCATAGCTAAGAATTACGCGTCCAACGCGTTTTTTTATGGAGTCATAAATACAACAGTAATCTTGACATGCAGCACCAGGCCTCCAGAAGCATACACAAAAGTACAATATACCCTGAAAGGCCTGACACATATTCTATCATGAAGTAAGTGATACATTGTGTATGTATGCAAGGTTTCAAGCCAATCAGACAAGAACTGACTTCATGATAGAGAAGGAGGTGGTTTCATGAGATCTTCTGAATCTGAGTGTTTTGTATATCCTGTTCCCAGTTTTTACTTTGAGGGCATATAAAATATTGAGCATATTTAGGGATATCGTTTTTATGTCTCTGTAAATTTACAGGTATCCAGCCTCAGTGGTTGGAGCTGGGGGAATTGCAAAACATCGAAAATCTTGGGTTTAAGAGGTTCAGAGAAAGCATATATTCATGTTGTTGCTTTATTCCAAATTCAGGAAGCTCATAAAATAGATATTAGTACTTTAAGTATGACTACAATAAATGTAATCAGTGCTAGATCTCGGAGTTAGAGGAAAGTTTGAAGGGGGAGAGGAAATGACATGCAAAACTGCAGTTCATGTGTTTCTTGGATTTCGACGTCGAGTTTCACAAAACATGAACTGCATCACCTCTCATTTCACTCCCCATTCCCAACTTTTCCCTCACCCACAAAACTAAGGTTGGATATCTTTCTTGGACCATACTTAAATACAAATAACTAAATTTTATGAGCTTCCTCATACTTTGAACCAAGCAACAACATGAATATATGCTTTCTCTGAACCTCTTAAACCCAAGATTTTCGATGTTTTGCAATTCCCCCAGCTCCAACCACTGAGGCTGGATACCTGTAAATTTACAGAGACATAAAAACGATATCCCTAAATATGCTCAATATTTTATATGCCCTCAAAGTAAAAACTGGGAACAGGATATACAAAACACTCAGATTCAGAAGATCTCATGAAACCACCTCCTTCTCTATCATGAAGTCAGTTCTTGTCTGATTGGCTTGAAACCTTGCATACATACACAATGTATCACTTACTTCATGATAGAATATGTGTCAGGCCTTTCAGGGTATATTGTACTTTTGTGTATGCTTCTGGAGGCCTGGTGCTGCATGTCAAGATTACTGTTGTATTTATGACTCCATAAAAAAACGCGTTGGACGCGTAATTCTTAGCTATGATATAGATACATACATAATAAAACTATTCCATATTTTTTTGTATTTTTAAACGCGTCCGTAGAATTTGTCTGAGGCCAACAGCTGAGACTTTTGAGATTTCCGAAAGAATCGGAATGCTTTGATTGCTTGTTTGAGACGCGGCGATCGCCAAATTAGGCAACACAACCAACGCGTCGTCGTTGTTCGTGTCGTTTCGTCTTCACCATCGACGACGAGCACGGCTGTCCCACCAGCCACACACTCAAGGTAAGCAAAAAAAATAATCATAAAAACTATTTGAATATACTAATAATTACTTTTCATCATTTTTTTTGCTTGCCTGAAGGGACAGAACACGACGAGCTCCTCAAGACACCACCGGCCATGAAGTGTCGACATCGCTGACCTGGCGATGGGCCAGCAAAAGACGATCAACATCGACGATGAGCGTCGTTACCGCATTTTCCACGGCAAGAAGATGTCCCAGGTGTCCCCAGCGACTTGCTCGGTGATGAGTTCAAGGGCTACGTCTTCCGCGTCTCTGGCGGAAACGACAAGCAGGGCTTCCCGATGAAGCAGGGTGCTCCTTTCTGCTGGTCACTCTTCCCTCCGTCTCTGCCGCACTGGTGTGGTTCAACTTCCCTCGCCCTGTTCACGCAGCACGTGTTCCTCGCCTCTTCCTCCTGCCCCCCTTGACGATCCACACGCTTCAACATCGACGTCAGCCGTTTTCCCATCCGCCCTTCTCATTGAGCGGTCCGGCGAACGCGACGCAACCGTTGTGTCCGAGAAGGATCTCGTTCCGATCAAAACATTCGCAGCGACCTCTTCTCACGCATCAACTCCACCTGTCCTTCGACGCTCACAGACGCTCGTCAACGTCCAGAGCCAGAGAGCCCGCTGCAGCGAATATGGCCACCGTCCACGCCCCGCGCCATCCCCACCCCCATCCGCATCCGCATTCGATATCACCGTCGAGTGCCAGCTCGAACCACTCGCCCTTCCGGCGCGTGCACCGCGCGACGTACGCCCCGCCTCCACCTGCGAAATCGTCTTCTGCGTCCGCCGCTGCCGCAGCGTCTACCTCGAGTTCTGTAAGCATCCCCCCTCTTTCCCCCCGATCTCTGATACTTGAGTGATGAGCGGCTGTTGATCGGTGTCTTTTTCTCTATCACTTTTTTTTCCCTCCGACCGCGCCGAAAACGCTCGACAAAAAAACAGTCATCGGCAGTCCCGCGCGCACACCACTCGCACCACCCCGCGCCGGCAGCACCCCCACCGGCAGTCGACACTTACTACGGGCACGAAGACATCAGCAAGCTCTGCGCGCGCTTCGTCAGCCATACCTTCGACTGCCCCGAGATCCTTCCTCCGTCGTCCTCCACCTCTTCCACATCGTCCTCGACCGCAGTCGTCTTGCGTGCCCCCGCTACCGCAACGGCAGGATCAGGAGGGGCACCAGTGATACCGAATACGCTTGCGCACTTCGTCGCATACGCACTGCATCGCACTCGCCTCGCCGTTCACGCACGAGACGTAGCGTCCTGCAGTCGGCGCTCTGCTACATCGGGGTGGTGCGGGGGAAGGTGACGGGGCTCGCGGAGAAGGAGAAGATCAGCACGGGAGTGAGGGGCGAGCCGGAGTTGGATAAGAGGGAAGGCGAGGCGTCTCTCTCGTCAAAGGCAAATACCTCTTCGGACACGTCCAACCCCTGCGGTCTTCCGACAGAGCTGACGTCAATGGACCCCTCCGACACATCGCGCGTGCCGACAGTCTACCATATGGACACTTCGCTTCCATTAACTCAGCAGATGCAGACTCAAGGGCAGTCTAACGACAAGCGTCGTAAGATCCTTGGAAAACCGTTCACACCGCTGTCACCTCTGTCATCGCCGCTTCTTCGCCCGCGGCGCACTTTCGTCGCCGCACTCGTTGTGGTATCAAGATTCTTACAGGATCGATGCTATTTGAATCGAGCATGGGCAAAGCTCTCCGGTCCCATCACGCGTGGTTGAACGCTGCTAACGCGCATTGGGCGATGCCCTAGAGTGGTGTCTCTGGGTCGGCAAGAGCACTACGCTGCCGCAGGAAGAGAAGTCACGCAACATGCAACGCACGAAAAGCGAGGGTACGAATGCATTTGGATCGTCTCCGGTTTCTGCAGTGCACAAACGCGGGGCACTTCCCGAGTCCACCCTTGCCAGATGCAGGCGCAAGTCTGAAGTCTGGCCGCGCGCAGACAAAGGCAGGGATGGCAAACGGAGTACCTCAGACATGCTGCGACGCTGCCAGGTGATGCGGCCGTGCGGAGCGTGCTGCCCCACTATTGATACCCAGGATCGTTGCCGTTCTCGTTTGTTGGTCCACCTCTCGCGGTCATTGCGGCGCTCAGTGCACAGCAAACATTCCTTTCTTCCGCGCTTGCATCACAGACACCATTGTTGTCTGACCGATGCCCGTTCCGCTCAAAAAACTGACATTCTGCCTGTCGTACTCGCCGCTCTCACTTGGTGAATCAACAATCGCATTTGGTTCACTGCCAACAATCTGCAGCACGCGACGCGATGCACTTCCCGAGTCCACCCTTGTCCGATGCAAATAGTCCGGAATTTGGCCGTACGCAGACAAAGGCAGGGTTCGCGAACAGAGCTCAGGTGTGCTGCTACGCTGCCAGATGGCGCAGCCGTGCGGAGTGTGCCGCCCTCTCACGATCATTGCAGCTCACCAGCACGCGGCACTCAGTGCACAACGAACATTGCTTTTTCCGCTTTCCATCAGACACCATTGTCGTCTGACCCGATGCCTGTCCCACTTGAAGAGCTGACAGTGTGCTTTTTGTACTTGCCACTCTCACTTGGTGAACCAATGCTTGAGATACTGTGTGTGGTGTCATGTAGCTATCATTATAGCTATAACTTCAATAACAGTACTAATGGTGTGTGGAGTCCCGCATGGAGTACAGATTTGAACTATTTGTCCAACTTGGGCTTGAGTGTCGGGTCAGAGGCCGATGCGACTTAATACTGACTGTCATTCATGATATATACAGGTTGAATGTGACAACATCAAGGGGATGATTCTACTCTCAGAGCTTTCTTGCAGGTGAACTTGTTCAATTCAAAGGCTGATCTGTGTTGGAAGGAAAGAGATCATTGTCATCCTACATGTGGACAAGGGGAAGGGTCTGTCTCTTGTTGTATCTGTTGTATCAGTCTCAGTCATTCATTTGTTATCCTTGAAGGATACTTTGATCTGAGTAAGTGTTGTGTATCACTGGAGGACATTACAAAATGTGAAGAGAAGATGGTTGCATCCATATTATGACATGTTGCATCCAAACTTTTGTCAGAGGAGATCTCTGAGGGCCAGTCCAGCACCACACCTGCAAAACTGGAGGCAACAGGTGAGGACAAGAAGGAAATAGTGATGGTGGCTGCTAGGCAAGACATATGGCCATCTGTATGATGCATTCAAGCTCATACTGATGGAGCTGGAGAAGGTCTTCACAATGCTGTTGAACTTGCTGTTACTGGCAACATTCACACAGCTGATGGTGATGATCATGTGGTGGCCAACTACTGTAGCCAATCAAGCTGCATGCAGACATTGAGTTAATGTGCTATATGGACATGGGCATTGATATTATCAGACAGGTGAGGTGGTGAGCACTGAGGTGGTACCTATCAAGGCAAAGCTCATTTCACTGCCTCTCTGTGTGCTGGGTACAAATGCTACTGACAATGTGCGCTGTGTTTGTTGTAATTGTCTCACTCTATACTTATTTTGAGTTTGCGGTATGCAGCAATTGAGTGTCTTGAGCATGCAATTGAGAAGATACAGAGCACTATTGAGGAGCAGGGTGGTAATCTCTTCAAAATGAAGTTTTATGCTTTCTTGTCCTTAATCTTGTGGAAGCTCTGGTGTCAGGTCAATGATTGTAGTGTATTGATTTGTCTTCAGAGCAAAGCTGCCAAGATGCAGAGTCTAGAACAAAATGCTTGAGAATTTATCTATAGAATTATCAAGGCTTCCACTCTAGACTTATTTAATTTTCATGACATAATGATTTTTTGCATTTTAAAAAATGATTCTAAGGCAGGAATCAAAAAAGACCTTATATAGCTAGGTACTCTCAGACATTTGGGTGTACCTAACTGGACACCTCCAGATAATTGGATGTACCTAACTGGGCACCCCTAGATAATTGGGTGCACCCAGTTGGGCACCCCCAGATAGTTGGGCGCACCCAGTTGGGCACCCCCAGATAATTGGGTGTGCCCAACTGGGCACCCCCAGATAGTTGGGCGCACCCAACTGGGCACCCCCAGATAGTTGGGCGCACCCAACTGGGCACCCCCAGATAGTTGGGCGCACCCAACTGGGCACCCCCAGATAGTTGGGCGCACCCAACTGGGCACCCCCAGATAGTTGGGCACTCCCAACTGGGCACCCCCAGATAGTTGGGCACTCCCAACTGGGCACCCCCAGATAGTTGGGTGTGCCCAACTGGGCACCCCCAGATAGTTGGGCACTCCCAACTGGGCATCCCCAGATAGTTGGGTGTGCCCAATTGGGCACCCCCAGATAATTGGGCACTCCCAAATAGTTGGGTATACTGAGTATACTCAACTAGGTACCTGTAAAAGATTTAGATACAGTCAACTAGTCATATCTAATCTTTTAAGCTTAGTAGTCCAGGCCTGATATTTGAGCACAGCTCAAGTCTGACTGCTTTCAAGTCTCTCTTTCATTTTAACTTCAAATCTCTTCCCTTTCTTGTTCTCTTCATCCTAGGATTTTACACTGTATTGATACTTTGTGTATCTCAGAGTGTTAGATGCTTAGTATCTCAAAGTTATGTTATGATGTTCAGAAGGTCAGCAACATGTTAGAAATGATAAGAATGCTCTAGTGGGCTTACACTCTTTCTACATTTCTATCTCAGTTTCCCTCTTAGTTTATACTCTCTATTCTACTTGGGCATTCAAACTAATCCTAATGTATCAGACCTTTGCACTTGTTCAGTTTTCAATTGCTCTACTTAAGTGTCCAGTGCAGCTATGTCACTCTAGTTAGAACTTCTCATAGAGCCTATGACATATAATCTCTCTAATATAGTTAGAATGCTGGAGCTTGATTCCCAATGTTTAATGTTAGAATATCATTAATGATTTCTTAAGTAGTCATTACACTTTTAGCTGACTCATATTTATTTTCATTTCTCTCATACTGCTGTACAATTTCCCTATTTCTCCATTTGTCTTACAGTATATAGAACTGTTCAATACTATCTCTATTATTTTTATTATCTTAGTCTTTCTAATAGCAACAAATATCTTTTTGTCCTGTGTGTCTAGCATGCTCAGCATTCTTTCCTGTCTGATGCAGACTAATCTTGACCAAAATTCAATTCATGCCAATGGTCAATAGCAAGATCACTAAATTGTAGGATCAAAAACAATAAAATACAACATTTATAAAGCCCCTAGATTTTATGGCAAAAACAAATTGGGTGTGCCCAAAAGTCCCCCAGACAGTCAGTGACAGTGACATATCTGGGCACTCCCAGGGCACTCCCACTGGGTGTGCCCAAAAACTGGGCAGGCCCGGTTGGGAGTGCCCAAAAACTGGGCAGGCCCAGTTGGGAGTGCCCAAATGATCTGGGTGCACCCAACTTTCCCACAGTAAAAAAAATTGGGCACACCCAACCCGCACCCACTGGGAGTGCCCAGCGGATTGGGCACGCCCAGGCTCAATACCTAAATGGTCAATTAGTTGTGTGTATGAATAGACCTACTTGGTCTGCTCAGAGGGGTAGCCTGAAGTGTTCCTGCGACCACAGCAACTGAACCAGGTGCAGTGCCAGAGAAGATGGCGTATAGCGTGCTGAGGAGGGCAACGTCAGTTGAAACCGGGTAGACTGCATCCACCGGCGTCAAGATTTTGTTGGCGAGTTCAGTGTCAATTTGAGGGGCAGGCATAATGTGCTAGTGGATTAGATTAGTGGGTAAGTGCGGATTGTGAGAGCCGATGTCCATCTGGCTCGCATCCGCCTTTTAATGCGCCGGCGGGAAGAACTCGAATCGCGTTTGATAAAGACCGATAGGAGAGAATCCCTGAAAAGTCCAGGTTGGCGGTGATGAATGAAATGAACTCCAATATGAAGCTTAAAATGAAAGCCAGGATGAAGCCGATACGAAGGCAAAAATGAAAAGGATATGACGCAGATGATGCATATGAAGTCGGTGATTAGGAGAGATGTGATTTTAAAGGGTCAGAAGTCAAAGGGAGAAAAGAAAAGGTCCACGAGGCCGACCACTCGACTTCCTACTGGTGTAGATTGGTCAGCCGTAAAACAGCAACCATATGCATGACACGAGGCTCTCTTCAGGCAAAATACAATGGTAGGGACTAATGTACTGGCTTTTCTTCGAATCAGCCGAGCCTCGATTAAAAATAATAATAATAATAACATTAATGAATCTAAAGGTCTGGAAGGTGATGGACTTATGAATGGCTCATGGTATGCAAACTTACCATGCAATGATGAGAGACACGCACATGCAGAAATTCACTGCATGAGTATAGTTACACTCATACAGTTCTGATTCGAAGGCCACGGCCATCGGATCTCTACTTGAAAGTATAGAGTCTAGAGTCCTTTCAGCTTGCAAGCGCGTACAACTGTATCTCTGCAGTATGCCCCCCATTACCGGTGTTGCAGTTGGCAATCGGAGTATTGTACCTTCACCAGATTTCGACGAGCTTCGAGATACGGACTCCCACTGCTTCCACGGTGGACGCATATTGCTTCACAAACCAATTTTCAAGCTTTCCTCCATCATTGAGAGACTTGTTCTCATCTCGACCTTTCTTTGTTAACAAACTCGCTAAATCGACACCGGTGGCGTCAGACTGTTGTACGGCTGGCTTCTGAGTCTTCTTATATTCATGAAGTATCACAGACTCCTGAACACAGAGATACGAGTGTTCATCGGAGATGGCAATGGGGCGTCCAAGTAAATGAGAGTACGATTGTCTGGGACACTGGGAGGAAGTGGTGGTCAAGCAGAGATCACGTAATCTATTTTGACACGTGTAAAGTCTGACTTTGTCAGCATCTTTTCTCCAGCAAACACTCGCGAGTTAAATCTCAGAAGTTAAAATGAAACTCTCTTTGTTGAAGCGATACAATCTCTTTCTCATTCTGCTCTGAGTAATGTCTACGTCTATGGGCCAGGTAGACTCTGACTCTGATCATGAAGTGTCTCCAGAAGACTCAAATCCGTTGCTTTGTGTCGTACCTGCGATACTTGCAGAACTGACTCATCTCGATCTTTCGGGCCGCATCACCTTTAGGGAGGCCAAAGTCGTCCGAGGAGGCGCATATGGAGATGTTTCTAAGGCACGTTGCGTACTCACCAACCGAGGCAAGATCAAGGTAGCCATCAAACGTCTGCGCTTCTACTTGAGGGAAGATATAAAGCTCGTAAGGATCATACCGCGCCTCATGCGACGATGAATTTCTAAATAATAGCGTTTCAGCTCTTCGAGAAAGAGATATACGTTTGGGCGAAGCTTAGGCACCCTAATATTCTTTCCCTACTAGGCTATGCTATCGACAGCACAACTGGTTATCCATTGCTCGTGTCGGAATGGATGGACAAGGGATCAGCTTGGACCTACAGTGACTCAAAAAACTGTTGCAATGATCGGCGCATTTTGGTCATTTCGCATATATCTCCGCAACAATTGTAGCTATACACAAATAAAAATTATTTTTGGAAAGCTGTACATCGTAGCTTTCGAATGGTATGCATAGTGTTGTGTGCCTCAAAACACTGATGAAGTTATGGGTCGGCAAATGTGATCAAACATTGCAACAGTTTTTTGGCTGTTAGAATTGAAGTACATAATTCATCAATAACTCCTCAAATTCAGATCTTTTTTCTTTGAAACTTTTTGTGGTAGTATTATTGTGCATTATGGTCAATATGTATGAGTTTCATGATGATTGGTTGCGAAGAGACTGTACAGTGAGCCAAGCCAGTTTCTGGTGATCTGGCCCAGAAAAGGCCACTTTGGATACTAAATGCACTATAGAAAATCAACCACTGACCGGATTCTCTTGAAACTTTCTACACACTGTGTAATATAAAACTGCTACACAGTAATATTTCATGAAGTTGGTTAAGTTACTCCAGATGGCTGTATGCTCAATTCATCTTCAAAAGGCCCAGACTAAAGCCAAAATTTGATGCAAACTGATTGAAGGAACATTATCTTATTTTATACTGACCACAATACTTCAATAATCCAATCACATGTATGAGTGCACTTCTATATGGCTCATAGAAGGTTTCAAGAGAATCCGGTCAGTGGTTGATTTTCTATAGTGCATTTAGTATCCAAAGTGGCCTTTTCTGGGCCAGATCACCAGAAACTGGCTTGGCTCACTGTACAGTCTCTTCGCAACCAATCATCATGAAACTCATACATATTGACCATAATGCACAATAATACTACCACAAAAAGTTTCAAAGAAAAAAGATCTGAATTTGAGGAGTTATTGATGAATTATGTACTTCAATTCTAACAGCCAAAAAACTGTTGCAATGTTTGATCACATTTGCCGACCCATAACTTCATCAGTGTTTTGAGGCACACAACACTATGCATACCATTCGAAAGCTACGATGTACAGCTTTCCAAAAATAATTTTTATTTGTGTATAGCTACAATTGTTGCGGAGATATATGCGAAATGACCAAAATGCGCCGATCATTGCAACAGTTTTTTGAGTCACTGTATGTCAACTCGTACCCAGAATGTGATTTGACACATCTGGTATGCACGTGTTCTTTGAACCATCAGGCATTTTTATTCACAAGATTTCAGCTTGTTGGCATCGCTCGAGGTCTTGCGTACCTTCATGAGCAAGGAGTGATCCATTCGGACATAAAATCGGTATGTAGGTTGATTTTGGATGGCACGTTTTCAATTTACCAAGGTGCATTAGGATAATGTCCTTGTATCTGAATCCAGGGATGCTCTCATTTGTGACTTTGGATGTTCCTGTATGATCGCTGCAAGCCGGAGCTTAGCCAATATCAGTACGGGAATTAGAGGGACATCACAGTACCTCGCCTATGAACTGCTCACATCACCTGGGCTGCTACATGGACATTCCATGGGGCATACGGTGAAGTCGGACGTGTGGGAATTTGGCATGACCATCTTTGTGAGCTATCTTGTTGTTATCTTGTTAAAGCCCTGCTCCAAAATGTTGACTTGAGGAACTGAAGGAACTGTATTTCCGCCAACGTCCTTACGCGTCTCTCTTGGATATACAAGTTATAGCAGCTATAACAAGGCATGAGTTGCCTTCGTTTCCACCACGTACCTCTGTGGATGTTGATTCGGAAGCCGAAGATGCGATCAAGAAAATTTGTCTGGCATGCTGGAATCACAATCCAGCTAGTCGCCCACGCATGGTGTTTGTTTTGGGTGAGATGGAACACGCTAAATTCCTGCTAGCGCAAGAGAAGTTTTGCGGATCTCAAGGTGACAGGGACTTGCAGGAAATACAACAGACAAGCATCAAGAAAACTAGAGGTCTGTCCTCCCCGACTTATGTTTCGGCCTTTCCTCATCGCAAATTCTCTTCATGGCAATTACAGGTGACACGATGCTAGAGTCGCACAAGCTGTATCTGGATTCAGGAGAATCAATCGCACTAACCTCTTCATCGTCGCTGCTGTGGCTGCAAGATACATATATGGGAACACTTCCTCCACTCTTGAGCGGTGGTTTTCGTAAGGACATACATTCGAAGACTTCGTCTTCTAGCCTACAGCCTTTTTCATAAGTCCTGCGACACGTGCATGTCATGTGAAATGAGCCGCGTCAGAGCCAAAGTGTCGAAAAATTAGAATGAATGCCTATTTTCTCTGTGAATTCTGCACAGAACCTGCTCATTAAGTACTCAAAAAAAAGGCACGGTTCTCAGGAGAAGAAATATGTAAAATAGGGAGCAATACATTGACTGTGTAGGCGGGTGGAGATCAAACAAGTGCAGCTGGTCTGTTCTCTCACCCATTTCCACTGAGATTCAAAAATTATGGTTCCCCTACATCTATCTATAAAATTCTTTCCCATGACTGTAAATTAAGTATATGACTATACCAACATCTCCTGAAAGTTTGGAGCCAATCCATTCAGTATTCATGGTCCAGCAGCAACATTTGTGTTCTACTCTGCAAGACCTGTTGTGAGAAAAGGAGGGTGGAAAGAGCTTGAAGTGGAACACAAATCTTGCTGCTGGACCATGAATACTGAATGGATTGGCTCCAAACTTTCAGGAGATGTTGGTATAGTCATATACTTAATTTACAGTCATGGGAAAGAATTTTATAGATAGATGTAGGGGAGCCATAATTTTTGAATCTCAGTGGAAATGGGTGAGAGAACAGACCAGCTGCACTTGTTTGATCTCCACCCACCTACACAGTCAATGTATTGCTCCCTATTTTACATATTTCTTCTCCTGAGAACCGTGCCTTTTTTTTGAGTACTTAATGAGCAGGTTCTGTGCAGAATTCACAGAGAAAATAGGCATTCATTCTAATTTTTCGACACTTTGGCTCTGACGCGGCTCATTTCATGTGACATGCACGTGTCGCAGGACTTATGAAAAAGGCTGTAAATTCGACATTGAAGCGTATATCACATGTTGATCACGCTCATACATTGAATCATCAAAGGTTTGCGAATTCATTTATTCCCGTTCAGAACAAAACACTGATTTATTTCAGCGAGGTGTTCTCCATGCGATTTTCTACCGATGGAAATTATCTTGCCACAGGATGTAACCATATAGCCCAAATTTACGATACAAAAACAGGACAGATAGTATGGTTTGTGGCGTTCCTTAATATATAACAGTGACTATGTCACTGACACAAACTGGTCCTCCAGCATCCTGAACCACAGCAGTATGAGCCAAGCGAATGAACCTTACATACGGGATATCTGTTTTAGCCATGACGGCAAATTTCTGGTGGCTGGTTATGAAGACAAGAAGATCAGGGTGAGCTGCGGCTTTCTGACGTTCCTTCATCTCTTTGCCATTGCAAAAATGATCTGAACTCTATAGATCTGGGACATCGCAAGACACTGCGTGAAACAAATCTTTAAGGACCACCAGCAAGATATATATTCGCTTGATCTCTCAAAAAATGGGAGAATTATTGTTACTGGATCTGGAGACCGGGCCGCTTGCATTTTGGATATGGAGACCGGAAGGCGGAAGATCTTGAGAGATAACAAGACTTTTGGCATCGACGCCAGCTTGACGAGCGTTGCAATCTCCCCTGACGAGAGTTTTGTCGCAGCCGGTGCACTCGACAGAGTCGTGCGTATCTGGGACACAAAGACTGGGAATCTCGTTGAACGTTTCCAAGGTCACCAGCATTCCGTTTATTCAGTCACATTCACGCAGGACGGGAGGCGTATTGTGACTGCGAGCCTCGATAATACACTCAAGTCGTGGGACATTAGCACACTCATAGACAAACACATCCACAAAGAGGCCCTCTCCACTGGAACGTCATCGAAAGGCCATACAGCCGTTCTCGTTAAGGGATGTGATGCGATTCTCACAGGAGAATGTGGTGAACACGCGAGAGTGAACACACTGAACTATGCCGCACCCAATGATTATTTCGTGATGAACCATGAAGGGCGATGGCTCAAGCACGGGTCGGGAGATCACATCATTCAGTTCTGGGAACATGGCGCTAGGCAAGTGAAGCTCATGCTCCGAACCCATGATGATTCGGTCGTCTCGATTTTCCTTAGTCCCGTTGGTGAAATACTTGCAAGTGGAATTGGCGACATGCAAGTGAAGTTATGTCAGTTTTCCTGACTACCATCGAAAGGCTCTCACTTATTTTCTTTTTAGGGAGATACACAACATTATAGACTCTGACCTTCTGCACCGAGACGTTAAGTTTCAAAACGGTGTGTCCGCTCTGTCTGATATGTAGGTGTATGTCGGTACTTTATTGAAAAGGGCCGGCCGGCTGACAATATTATGATCTTGAAATACGCCGCAGGCTTTTTTTCTTCTATCCTGAGGATGTATTGAACTTATAGGCGGCACAGACATCCTGCTTTCTTACCACGGTGAAGTGCCTCAGCTAAGCACGGTCGGAAAAGCATACGTTTTCTTGTACAGATTTTGATGCCACGAAGCGACAAGCAGCCCTCTACGTGCCATGCAGACTAATCAAACGGTGGGAAAATAGGAAGTCACTAAAAGCCACTGTGGTACACAAAATGATGCATATGGTTGTTAACAGCGTAATTCGTAACGGCAATCTCTTCGCTGCGAGGGTTCAAGGAGTCAAGGGTCAGCAGAAATTCATCAAGACGTCGACATATAAGCCTACAATGTGAAGTTGGACTGTTGAAGGAGTTTGATAACCATTAGCGACAACCTCGGTTCCTTGCTGAGCCTCAATATGGGTGGGAACAAGCTGTTGCTCATTCCTGGGGACATTCTAGGGACAAAATGCAAGAGATCTGGAACATGCTTGACATCGTCGTCAATTACAGCCATTTTCATAAGTCCTGCGACACGTGCATGTCACGTGAAGTGAGCCGCATCAGAGCCAAAATGTCGAAAAATTAGAATGAATGCCTATTTTCTCTGTAAATTCTGCACAGTACCTGCTCATTAAGTACTCAAAAAAAAGGCATGGTTCTCAGGAGCAGAAATATGTAAAATAGGGAGCAATAAATTGACTGTGTAGGTGGGTGGAGATCAAACAAGTGCAGCTGGTCTGTTCTCTCACCCATTTCCACCGAGATTCAAAAATTATGGTTCCCCTACATCTATCTATAAAATTCTTTCCTGTGACTGTAAATTAAGTATATGACTATATCAACAGCTCCTGCAAGTTTGAAGCCAATCCATTCAGTATTCATGGTGCAGCAGCAAGATTTGTGTTCCACTTCAAGCTCTTTCCACCCTCCTTTTCTCACAACAGGTCTTGCAGAGTAGAACACAAATGTTGCTGCTGGACCATGAATACTGAATGGATTGGCTTCAAACTTTCAGGAGCTGTTGATATAGTCATATACTTAATTTACAGTCATGGGAAAGAATTTTATAGATAGATGTAGGGGAACCATAATTTTTGAATCTCGGTGGAAATGGGTGAGAGAACAGACCAGCTGCACTTGTTTGATCTCCACCCACCTACACAGTCAATTTATTGCTCCCTATTTTACATATTTCTGCTCCTGAGAACCATGCCTTTTTTTTTGAGTACTTAATGAGCAGGTACTGTGCAGAATTCACAGAGAAAATAGGCATTCATTCTAATTTTTCGACACTTTGGCTCTGACACGGCTCACTTCACGTGACATGCACGTGTCGCAGGACTTATGAAAATGGCTGTAAGACTGCAAGAGCTCACCTTCAGTGCACACTGTGTCATCCCATGACTCCTGCATTTCTCGCATAACTTCGGCGTTGGCTCCAGACATGATGATGCACTAAGAAATCAGGCCGTCATTAGTCTTGAATAAAGCATGGGCAGAGTAACGATGTACGAATACCTTGATGATTCTTTGTGCACAGCTCACAAGGGCTTATATTTTTCTCGCGTCGCACCTCTGGAGTTGCAAAGGGAACAGGCGCAAGGTCTTCGAGTAGGCGCTCGAGTGGCGTTCCAGCTACGACAGCGATCGATCCCGGTATACGTCCGGAGGAGAGATCGTATATCGAGTTGGAGAGACTTGCGTCGCACAACACTGAGTAGACTGTGTTCAAGTGAGAAACAACCTTGCCTGCGAGTGCGGTGTCAATTTGAGAAGGAGGCATTGAGAGTAACGTAGTTGTGAATACAGTAGGTCTTGGGTAGTGAAGGTCGCCCCGGATGAAAGGATGGCAATGTTGAGCTTCTGGCTTTCCATGCGCCTTTTATATGTAATCTACGCGTCGGGAGGGCCATTGGACTTATAACAAGAAGCCAACGTCAGTCTCTTCCATTGCGCCGACCCGAATCAGGTGGCATTAAACCCGAAGTCAAATCGAGAAATCATTGATGAAGAAGGCATGAAACCGTGAAGATTGTTTACTAGTGATTAAAAAGCCGAGACGCCGGAGCATCGTGCCAAACTGAGCCCTGGCCACTTATCCTGTCTTAGAAAGAAGCACGCGATGATCAAGCGATGAGAGAGATGTTATACATGCATCGCTGTATTTGTGTGAGCGTGAGCGTTCTGATTACGGTAAGTAATTATAAGATCGTATCTGCCCTTGTTTTATGTGCTTGAGATTGTGTTGGTCAGAGGTTCTCAGGCCGGAGTTCAAGCAGCCATTAATATTACAAGAGGACATACCTTTCATTTCAAACGCAGAAGTCATGCATTGAGTTCTCCGACCGTTCCTCATCAGGAATTAGATCTCGCAGTGGGAGCTGCCCTTTTGTTCTAACAAGTGACATGATCGAGCTATGATCTCTGAGCTTGAAGGGAACCTTGTTGCACAGCCGCTCCGCAATCGCCCTGTCAGACAAGGTTCTCTGATTGAGAGAGGGTAGTCTACGATCTGGAAATTGCTACAGGACTCGAGTCATCCTGAAATTACTGAGATTACCTTTCCGTATTAAGCGCACTTGTCTATGGAAATCCAGAGAAAAAAAAAAACTAATAAAAAAAGGCAAACTCACCAGGCCTTGTAGGATAATAGAAAGAACACGGAGAAAGTCAGTGTGAGAGACTCGGAACCAACGCCAATAGTGGGACGTGTCGCCGAAGGATGTGTCGGGCTTAACTGCGTCGTCTGTCCCTGAATACACTGCAGATACTGGCATGAGACGAGAGAATGGGTAGTGGCATGACGAGAAAGTATTGAATCCCCAAAGAGTATGGACCTGAATTCAGCAAACGAGCATCACAACGTTGGCTGACCACGAGGAAGCTAAAATTATCAATGTTGTTATACGTAAAATCTTCGTCAAGATTCTCAATCTGCCATAAAGAGCTAGACTACAAAGCTTTGATATGTGCAAGGAGCTCACATGAGAACAGAGAGTTATGCCAGGTCGTAGAAATCATTTAGTGACAGGAGGTTGTTTGAGATGTCAAGGAAATATAAGCAGGCTTTCGGCATAAGAGTTTTGCTTTGGGATTTCCTTCGACAAACAGTTCAGT